>CM062815.1:276352127-276725541 GCA_031772625.1 Pinus tabuliformis | reverse complement strand
GGAGGCACTATCATTTGGAAAAAGGTTTGTGTTTGATGAGTGATCACTGTGTTTGCCTAAGATCTATTTGACGAACCAAATCTAAATGGCAGGAAAGGGATCGGTGGTTGGCTATGATCAGTGAGTCTGATTTTTGAGATTAGGTATATCAAAGGTAAAGAGAAAATGGTGGCATATGCTCTTTGCATGAAGATATAGGTAAATCACTTAGCAGCTATGAGCTCTTATGGGGCAGATTTACATGATAGACTCTTCCAGGCAAGTCAACCGGATGTCATGTATATGGATATTATGCACAGGTTGCAACAAATTACAGGTATAGGCACATGTGGTTGTACAAGTACAGGTACAGGTAGTGGTACAGGTTCAGGTACATGTGGTGTTACAAGTATAGATACAGTTAATAGTACAGGTACACGTACAAGTGGAGGTGCACATGATGCAGACTATTTCCTGACATTGGATGGAATGGTTCAATTTAGAGACAAGATATATGTGAAATAGAAATGAGCTCAAGAAGGTGATATTGAAGGAATTTCATGTGAAACCATATTCAGGTTACCCAGGTTATCAGAAAACATTGACTAGAGTAAATATATTTTATTATTGGTCAAATGTGAAGAAGGATGTAGCAGAGTTTGTAGCTAGGTGTATCGATTGTTAGCATGTGATGTAAGAGTGTAAGCATCAAATGGCCTAAGATGTAGCGTTGGGTTTGAGATAAAAGAGTGAGGTCAACACTTTTAGAGAAAATACTAGTGCCTTCGCTTCAAGGCCTTGTATAGATACAAATCCAGTACCTTCGCTTGAAAGCCTTCTATAGATACAAATCCAGTACCTTCGCCTCCCTCCACATTCCTGAAACAACGATGTTTAGTCTCCAAAATTTTCTAGAATAGCCCTCTTATCACTATGAACTGTAGGGAAGTAATCATTGTTCGTCTGAAGTGTGCAACAACTAGGAGTTTGTCCATCTGTTCAACCCATTTCTTTCTCTCTTGGACCAGCTCGCCCACCATTTATTATATCAACTCGAGGAGATTCAACCAGCCAGCGAAACTCCCGTGTTAAAGCACCAAGGTGAAGGTAAGGGCGAACAGTCCTAGGCAATCTGGATGAATTAAGCAGGTGGGAAATGAAGCTATGAGGAGGAACTTGGTGAAGCATGAGGTAAGAAGCTAGTGTTTATCTATTGTTCTTGCAAGACTATTTCTAAAATCAGTAAACTATGTGGCAACCATAGTCAGCCATAGTGCAAAGGGGCGATGGACTAAGGGCCTCAGCGAGCTACCCAAAACGATATATGAGTTACAAATATTTAGAGTAAGCGTGCCATATCAACACATCATGTTCATCATGCAGGAGCATGTAATCAGCGAATCAAGAACCATATACACATTTCAGCCACATTATTTAATATTTACATGATAATGCTAGCATTATTTTATTATACACAGAATTTCAAAATATAAATCTTAACACTATGTTTACTTCTCTTCATATGGAGAACACACTAAATAAGACCTAAAATATTTTAATTAGCTATTAAAAAAACCTTGGCAATATATAAGTTGCAAAAGGGCTAACTGAAACATGTGAATCAAGACATTGGGTTTAGTCATTTGTACAAAGACTAATATCAAAAAAAAATTAATTACTATCGTTCTCCCTCCTTATACATGGATATGCACATTTAACATTTCCATCCACGATAATTTATCAAGCTTCATTGAAAGTATATTTTTATGTGTAAGTATATACGAGTTGGCATCATAAGCGGGCTTTCTATGAAAATGAAGTTAGATTTATTTTTTGTCATCGTGTAGTTTAATGTTAAGTTTTTCTTTATTAGTCCCTGCCATCTGGCAATAGCCAGGGACTATAGTAATCCGATTTGGTTGATTTAGTGTTAATTCCAAGTGCTATTTATGAGAATGTGTTGGTTAGAGCAAGGTTTTAAAATGCTCCGTGCCAGGATGACCAAAGTGCTCAGGTTTGCCATCTTATTTTGCCTCTTCCCGAGGCGGGAGAGGTCGGAGCTTAGGTTATTTTCCTTAGCCTTGTTTATTTTTGCTGACCGTCAAAGGATTTCGTGTTTTAATGTTAGCATTTCTTAGCATTAGTTTGGATTGTTTGTAGTTTGTATTGTTTTCAATTTTGGTTTGGGCGTATTGGCAGGCAGGTGTTCTGCATGCAGGGGCTGCAGCTGTCCGTGCATGGCGCAACTGAATCAACTGTTGCTGGATCAGGTACCCGCTTTCGCTCAACCCGCCTATCTCCCTCCTTCGATTACCCTACCAGCTCTTCCTTTGGTTCACTCTGGTGTCTACTGTCTTCTCTTTGCAAGGAATCGGTCGCACTTTGCAATAAACTATCTCTTCTTGTTTCTTTTTGCAGCGGTCTCTTGCAGAGTGGAGGATTTGGAGGAGCCGAGGTCGTACGCTAAGGTTCCTGAGCAGCCGTGCCCAACCAGCAGCTAGAGACAGATGCCCAGCTGATAAAGTATATCTTCGAGTGGAAACTACCCCAAAGAGCTGGTAACTAACCTGGATGAAGCACTGTTCCATGAACAAATGGAAAATCAAGACGTTGCCATTATAATAAAGATAAGAAGAACACAGGTTTATCATATTATTTTCTCTTTCTGAACAATTTGAATTTATCATATTATTTTCTCTTTTCTGAACAATTTGAAAATTTCTCTGTAATTATGAACTCAAAAGGTGGCATAAAAAAGGAAAAAAAGGGAACTGATAACCAACCTGATCAATTGCAGAGGGCTTTTTCCTATGGTGAAAAGTAGAAACCAGTATTGTGGAAGGAAGAAGTCCTAGCTACTACCGCTCCGTGGGCTTCTTATTCTTCTTAGTCTGCTCGAAAGGTCTTGGAGGGGCTTGCGCTTCCTAGTGCAAGGAAATCCAGTAACTCGAGAGTAGAAAGAAATAGAATAGAGTATGACAGAACCAGTAGCTTTGAGCTTGAACGTGTTTCAGCTCTTATTCTTGTTCACGACCCAGCTACTATTGAATCAGCGTAAGGAGATGTCGATGAGGGTACAATAGAGAAAAGAATTAGCTTTGGTTCAGAGCTTGAATCAGAATATCCTTCAGTCACCCTAGGCTAGGAGTTCGGCTAAGGCGGAAAGATAGATCGAGTTTAGCCTCTTGATTTACATTAGAATCGAAAGAAGCCGGTAGCAAAGGAAGTGGCAGCAGTGCTTTATGCTTTTAGGTCTAGAGATTCATCCCCTAGTCTGTGAGGAAAAGGAGCTATTGGAGAAAGATAAGTAAGGGAGGAGGCAAAGCACCAGTGGTAGCATCCGTACCGGCATAGCCTTTATTTTACAATAAAGAAAGGACTGGTACTGAACTAGTAGATATGGTTGAGTCAGTTGTGGATCCAAAAGCGGTAGAAATGGTAGTAGTATACCTTCCATATCAAGAGCTAGAGACAAGTGATGGCTTTCCTTGTACAATAAGCCCAGTAGATCCAGTGGATTATGCTCTCGCTCATGATAGGGATTCAGTTTATGGCGTGAGGTTCAGTTCCTTATCTAGAAGCATACCTGGATATATACCCATAGTGGCTTCCATACCTATCTCTGGTAGAGTTAACAGCATATCAACCTATGACTATTAGACCCATACCAAGATCCAGCAGTATACTTTAGCATTTACAGATCTCTTTCGTTATCCTATTATCCGGGTTACTCACCGTACAGAGCAGATTGAAGGCCATGAAATTGAGAGAAGGTTCAAGATCCATACCCAGGCGGGGAAAGGAACAGGGGTATAGGCAGTTGACTTAGTGAACTGAGCTTAAGTGGATTCAGTATATTATGCAGATTAAGCCATCTATTAAGCCATCTAAGTCAAGCCCATCTAAGCCAGCCTTAGCCAGTGATCCATACACAGTAGATCCATAGCTTCTATACCCGGGTGACCCAGTCGCATATGCAGTAGCTCCAGATCGATACCCCGATGCACCCCTTCGTATGGTTCCAGGTCCAAATGCGGAGGCAGTTCCAGTCCTTGTCGCAGTGCAGTAGTTAGTAGGTGATCCAAGACCAGAGATAAAAGACGCAGCCTCGGATATGCCATAAGGACAGAGACAGCTGAAACATGCTAATTGAATAGGAGAATAAGGAACTACTCCTTCATCACAATCACTGACTTAGGAAAGGAGTCATCGACGACGCTAGGAGTCAGAAAGCCAACCAAGCCCGGAAGACTGCTTAAAAACGTGAGTGCGAGGTTCTGAAAGAAGTAGCTCGACTGAAAGAAGAGGTTCTGAAATATACTCGACCATAGGGAGAGGGGGCTTTGGTGATACGACTTTGTTGTGAGTCGTATATTTGCAGCTTTCGGACAAGTAGCTAAAAGTCGTAAATAAATCCTTTCCTTGGGTTGGGAAGTCATGTTTATGTTGACGTGCCTTTGGACTTTCAGACAAGACTCAAAGCGTCGTTGCCAAAAACAACCTTCCCCCACCGTTGAGGAAGATCGGAACAGGCTAAACAAGAGCATTGGAGAGGGCTCAACCAACATTAATATCTAATGGATCAACTCGTGCTTATGCGGGTATCAAGCCTCTCTTCTTCAACGGGGTAACTACAGAGTTCAGTGCCACGAAATCCTTCACAAGCTGACAAATCTCAGCTCAGAAGCATATACCATTTGGTATGCATGCAGGTTGTCGTTCAGCATGAGCGATACGTGGCTGTGTTTATCATGACAAAACAATCATGTGGGTGCCCCTACGCTTCTCCACGTACTTCCTTATTGCTTTGACACTAGCACAGGACGGTGGGACCTTCTTTTGTGACGTGGCATCTTTGGCCTTGCGTGATGTGGCTGGATTCAAGAAGTGCCGTGCAATATAGTTCGGTGGCTGGATTCAAGAACTAGCGTGCAATATGGTTCTGTGGGTTAGCCACTAAATTATAATACTTCATTGTTGTTCACATCTAAAATAATTAAGTCTTACCATTATTTTTTTAATTCGTCATTAATAAGATTAAATGTCATTATAATCTAGAAATAACAATTTATTTATACATTTGCAATCGGAGGAATCGCAATTATATTTATATATTTGCAATCGGCTTTGTCAAGTGAAAAGAGAGCGTGGCATAACATTAAGAACCATTTAAAAATGAGAAATCTCAATTTGTCACTATTTCTTATCAACCCACAATATCAATTAAGAAATGAGAAATCTCAATTTTGCATTGTTTCTTATCAATCCACAATATCAATCATAAGTTACATAATACCAAGCAATAACACGTACATATGTAAAAATAAAACAACCTACATAAATTCAATTACAAACCTGGAAATGTGAGCAATTGAGGCAGCGGCCTATGTGCCGAAACAGAGGTACCATGAAACACTGGAATTCAGAAGATTGCGCTATTTCCAGAACTTCCTCCCATTGTCCCAGGAACAAAACTTCCTTTTGGCTGTTTGTGACAGGCCAATACCTTAGTAGACCCCTAATAACAGTATCCACTAACGTGAAATCATTTTCCACAAACTGAGTGATACAGTGTGATAGTTGTTGATGATAGAGAGCAAGGCATTTAGGCTATGCCGACGCAAAAGAGCTCTGCTTAAAAAGAGTTTATGTTCCTCTTTTAGAGGTGATGCAAAACCATTTATTATGCTACCCATAATTTCCAACAGCTCACTAATGCCATTGTGTCTCTTAGTTTCATAAATAAATCGATAGAATATGTTGTTAATTGCTATAAATGGTCGATGCATCATATATTTTCCATAAATGCGATGCAATATAATTTTTGCATACTCTCTCTCTCTAGGGTCTTCAGAATCAAATAGGTTGAGCAATCGCTGTACAAAGAAGCAGTCTATATACCTCTTGGCTAATCTGGGATCTGTATCTGCAGAAATTATATATCGCAGCAAGAGTTCATACACTATCTACAAAAGTGGCCATGCAGGATCCATACAAGGATCTTCTTCTTCCCGGTCAAATTTGTCCAATCCTGTACTTTCATGGCAAGTTGGAGGCAAGGAATGAAAAAGATTTGAAGCAAACATTTGGCAACCTCTCCTCAACTCTTTCTGTGAGTGTGCTTGCTCCATACTGAACATAGTCAACAAGCTCCAGTAAGGTTAGCCGCTTGAACTCTTTGTCTACAATATTTTCTTTAAGGTTTGAGAAATCATATTTGAGACAACAAAGATTCAATTTTTTAATCAAGATCCTATCTTTCAAACCAAGGAACATCTCTCAACAATGGTAAATTTGCAGTGGGGCTTAGACTACCATTGGCAGAATGATCAGATTCAGCGTTAATCACATCATTCTCTTTGATTGGAGATGTCAACGGGGTAACTACAGAGTTCAATGCCACGAAATTCTTCCCAAGCTGACAAATCTCAGCTCAGAAGCATATACCACTAACACAATATTCAACAACAAGCTTCAGCGACTAATCATTATATGGTTTTGTGTTGCCTCGGTTGTAGACATGGGGATCTTTCTCTTCATTCGCAAGCCACTGCTTGTTTCTCTGTCTCGTGTATCCTTAGAACCAATTTAGGAGCATATAAATTTCACTAAAAAACCAACCGTTACAACCACAACTGGAAAAGGTCATCCACAAGCCTATTGTGCCAATTCAGGCGATGTTACAACATCTATTAAAGTTTTGGGCTTGCAGAAAGTACCAACAGGGAAAGATAAAGCCAAACAATTTTAAGTTGAAAACACAAATGGGCAAACCGTAAAGCTAACAAAGAACGCAAGAAATTCGTGAAATTTGGGCCCCTCATTCTCTCTACTTCGGCTCCAAGCTCGTCTTAGTCATCTTGTTATCTACTTTTTGCCAGCAGACCTCCATCAATTGCAGGTAATTACTTGTTGTATAATTATTCGGACGTCGGCTCTGCTCCATATGGCCCTTACTAGAGGCAAATGCATAAGCTTTGTGTTTTACAAATGCTGAGCTCCAAAACAGCAATAGAGCAAGCAGCATGAACATATATATGAGCTATAAATTCCTCTTGCCAAGTCTACTAAGAAACTCCTAATCGTCTTGCTAAGTCTAGTTCTAATATTTTTTGTCCAACCCTAGGTAGGGACTAGCTGCATTGCAACTGCTCTTGTTAACATTTTAAATTGATTTTGTTTAAAATTAAGTGAAGATATTTATAATGATAAGTTTGATTTCTCATTTATACAGCGCAAGTGTTTGAAAGGTTTTGAGGAATGTTGATCTAGTTATATATAAATAACAAATTATTTGTTTGAGTTTGAGTTTGACTTAATGTTTTAATGGTAAGAATAAAGAATTGGATAATAATGCCCCAAGTTAAAAAAAAAGGAAAGAAAGAAATAATTTGATAATAATTTTTTTGAGTTTGAGTTTGGTTTAATGTTTTCATGGTAAGAATAAAGAATTGGATACTTAGAAACAATTGGAAATTATTTTTTTGAGTTTCATTTCAAGTTTTTACGGTAAAAATAAAGAATTTGATATTAGTTTTAGGAAAAATACTAACAAAATATTTTTTTAAATATAACATTTCAAAACTTTATAAAATTCTAGTGTTTATTTATTTAAAAAAAATAGTGGTGATTTATATACTATTAGTCTAGATATATTTTCATTCTAGATCTACATCTCAAGAGGTTTGATCCCTTTAGGCCTTTGGTAGATTTAAGATGGATCTAGGTTAGTTTGATTCTCCCTTTAAATAACCTATATTCCACATTAATATCATTGGAAGTACCATGGGTTCTTATAAACCTAGAGCTCAAAAACTACAGTGGCTCACCAGATCAAGTTTACTTTAACTACCCAACAAAAGGTGGATAATTAATGTAGGGTTATTTTTACTTTTATTTCAAATTTACCTTAACTCCCCAACAAAAATTGTAAAAAAATAATATCTTATAATTTTTATTTTAACATAGGGTTATTTTTATTCTATTTTTTTTTACCAAGTGAAAATGTTTACATAACATTAGAGGAGAGGACTACTTCTCTTACACACTAGGGTTTCTCTAATCAAAATAATTATGGGCCTTGAGTATGCCTTAAAATATCTTATGTTGGCTAAGAGTCTATCTTCCTCAAACCTAAGGAAATAAGTTAGTAGCTCGATACCTTAATGTACCAAGGAGAAGTGAAAACATGTAGCCTTAAGGAATACTAAGAGGTAATTCCATGTGGGATGGATAACACCTAGTAATAATTATCCTAGTGTTGGTTTGATAGGTCTTATGATATATTTTCCCACTATTAAAAAAAAGAATGATCATAATATATAGTCATATAAATTCAGACACAAATTCACTTTTAGATTCATCTTATACACATTCCACAAAATGAAAACATAAAGAATTTCAAAATTAACATGCTATTATTATAAGAGACTAAGACAACAATATGTTATAAAAGTTTTTAAGAGTAATTAAACATATCTATGGAGACTTAGAATAGATAATAACAAGGTGTTTTGTTAAGAAACTTTGTAGTTGGAAAAACTCCACCCTTACTTAGAGTTGATGTGCAATCCCATAATCATTTTAAAGACATAAATATCCCTAAATAATAACTACTCAAACCATAAATTCAAAATTAAATATATCATTATCTCAAGCCTAATTACCTAACAAAAAACCAATCACACTTAACAAAAAAAATCCAATCATACCTATTGAAACCAGAGGTTAAATTACCTTTATTTCGCTTATAACTAACACACTTCCAATAAAACAAAAATAGAATTATGATAAGAACATATGTGCTTTTGTAAGCTAAAGGAAAAAAATAGTATAGATTACTAGATAAATATAAATCATTTACGTTTGACGTTTGAATTTTTAATCCGTTAAAGTCATAGCTATGAGTTTTTACTTCTACATTCAATTGGAATAAGCTAAGTCAAAATTTGTAATTTACAATTAAACAGGATAAAATTATATTCATATCTGTAATACATTTTAGTATGGATGTGATATTATAGGGAATGAAAAAACATAATATTAAGTCAATTATAAAAATTTAAAAATAAAAAAATTATAATATGGATATTGAAAAATAAAAGTAAAAAAAAATATAAAATATGTGGAAAAAAAAATGGTTTACTTTGCTTTTATGAGTTTAAATAGTATTACTATAAATTTATAGTGTTTATATTTCATTTTGAATGTTACCTTGTGGATGTCCTTATCTTTAAGTTAGATATAATGATAACCATATATCAAATTTATTATTGGGAAAGTTGCAGCCCCTTTGAGTTGATCCAATATAATTTCTAGGCAATGGATACTTGTTCTTCATTGTATCTTTATTTAGTTATTCTTAATCAACAGACAACCACCCTACTCCATCTTTCTTCGCAAAAACAATTAGGGTTCCCCAAAGAGACACACTAGGTAAGATGTGTCCTCTATCCAACATCTATTTCAATAACGACTTTAATTTTACTAGTTATAGTGTGCTCATGAAATACAGAACTTTTGATATTACCAATACACGCAGAATCTATTCATTAGCAAAGCTGATTTCTCTCCTAGGTCGTAATCACACTATCTCCTTAAGAAACACATCAATGAAGTGCTTCAAAAAAAGGTTCTCTTCAACTTTGATTCTATTTTTTCTGTTCCGCTAGTTATGTTGATTATGAATAGGGTACACCCTTTTGATTGCATATATTTAGTTGTATTGATGAAATTTTTATGATTGAGACATTTT
The DNA here is from genome assembly GCA_031772625.1 of Pinus tabuliformis. Taxonomy (NCBI): domain Eukaryota; kingdom Viridiplantae; phylum Streptophyta; class Pinopsida; order Pinales; family Pinaceae; genus Pinus; species Pinus tabuliformis. Next base: position 276,715,808 of record CM062815.1, on the reverse strand, counting down.
TTCTATCTCCTTGCAACACCTTTCCCTCTCCTTCACCAATGAAGCACTCCAATGATTTAGTATACTATTCCACCTTGGTTCTATGGTTGTGAGCCATCCCATTCCAATTAAAGTGTTAAATGATACCAACTATATTAGATTGAAGATATTTATTGTGGGAAGGTTGAATAACTTGATGGGGAAGAATTCCACTAACTCTATTACTCTATTTATGATTCAAATGGCCAGTTGGACCAACCATAATGTTGATTGGATATTTCTTTTAGGGCTACACATCTCTGTAACCCTTGGGCTAACATAACTAAAAATAGAAGCTCAATCGATTGAAATTAAAATAGGCTAATTGGATATCATACCTTCTATCTTAGTCACCAAGGCTTGATGATCTACTCTCCTATTATCTAATATCACAGAGATATTAGGTACACTTTGAGTTACATCTTTCAACATGGTTGCCTCATAGACATTATATAGCTTCTTGTTATTTTTATACTAAAGAGGATGGTCCCTTTGCTCGTCGTTCTCTCCACATCCCCATCACTATAAAAACCATTTATTGGGCTCCTAAAAATCTTCTCTTATTGATTTGGTAGGCTAGTCTCTACTAGAAGTAGTAAAATTCACTCAAATTCACCATTGGCAAAAACGGGAACTTAACATTTTTACCTCTTTTATTGTGCTTTTAGGATCTTGGTCCTTTTTCTTTGAGACATATTTTGTTAATTTTGTTATATTCTAATCGAAATTCAAACTTTCTCTTAAACTGATCATACTGATAATTAACCTTTTAGATTGTGTCCTCTAGTGTCCTTGGCTCATTAAACTCAATCCTATCTTAATAGGAATGTACTAACCCACTAAGGTATCTTCGGATTTTCAACTGCTCATCCTTGATATTTTGCAGATACCTCAACGACTCCAAAAGTATGTCATTATAAGCTTTTGAGGTAAGCTGCACTAGTTTATGCTCATGGAGCTCCTTAACTTTTCTATTATAGCACCTCTCAAACAAGTACTTGTCATGGAAATATTTTCAAACTTTCTCCGTGATAGATTCTTTTCTCTAAATATGTTCACATTTGTCACATGTTCCCACTATGTATTAATTTTTCCTTCAAGATGAAAATGACCACTTTGGCTTTCTTGTTTTGAGAGTATTCATGGACTTTGAAGTGTTTCTTCATTTCCAATAACCAGAATTTTGTTGCTTCAAACTTCTTTATTTCTCCATCAAAGGTATGGAGATTTTGTTTTTTGAACTCTTATGAAATTGATCTCATTCCACTTCTCCTTTACCAGTGGTGGCTTCTAGTTGCGTCACTAGAAAAATGGCCATGGTTTCTTGACTCTCTTTTCAAAGTGTTGAGTGGAATTCCTCCTCTTAATGTGTCTTTGACAATCACTTTCCTATGCCTTTTCTTTAAATTGTTACCTTCTTGCTATTGGTTTCCATTCCTTGTTTCTAGATCTCTAATAGGATATATTTTTCTTTCCTATATAGTTGGCACTCAGATCTACAAAATAACTGCATTGACCTTTGCTTTCTTTTCCTATTCTTTGAAGATCTTTTCATTTTATACCTTGCAACTTTTTAGTTTAGCTCTTAAGCTCCCATAGTATCCATCTAAGGGAATATTCCTCTGACCTCTTCATAACTAATTCCTCTTCATGACTGTGATGAGATATATTTGTGTTGTACTACACCGTTATGTTTCTCATTCCTCTATTTTTTTTTTTGAATGTATTTCTTATTATGTGATATCATACACACAAGTATTAGCTAAATATGACATGAATTTAGTATTTTATCACTTTGGATTGACAACCTTAAGCATGTTGATCTTAGTTTGTTCATAAAATGAAAACTCGTGTTCGTTATAAATGCTAGATAAAAATAAATATCAATATTCTATAGAGATTAACAACCTTATTAACTATAAATTGAAATTCGACAAATAAAATAATTAAACTATCATAATATTTTTTTTTCATTTACTTGCGAGTTATTTCAAGTCCAGAATTGACCCTAATATCTGCTACCACTCTATAACCATATCCTTTTTATGTCCTTAAGGGATTCAAGGGTTGAGGAAGCTGTTACCTATTTGACTTGATCCTCTATGTTTTTTATGGAGATGGGGTTAGCTAAAACTTCATTTTTACAAGTTTTCATAATTTAATTTTGATGCCACCATGAAAAATAGCTTGTTGATAGCTTTCCAATATTACAATTTTTTTCTCAATCCAAGTTATGGATCAAATTTCATGGCCATTAGAGATTTTGGCCTATTAACAATGGTCATTTCATCACAATGATGTCATGTGGAGCCCACAAGACCCAAGGTGGATACCATTGGCTCACACCATCTTGATGCTTCGACATCAAGGTTCCTTTCCTATTCATGCTTGAGCACTTTTGGGCCAATGGGTTGTGTTATATTCTTTGCACGACTAGCCACCCTAGTTAATTAGGGGGATAGAGGGGGGGAAGAGCACCAATTGTGTAGTGGGGGGGTAACAGGGGGTTTGAGGGGGGTGGGTAACCCCCCTCTATGGGGTCTGGGGTAGTGCCCCGTGAAATTTTTTTTTGGACCCGATATTAGGTGGGGAGAACCTACCTATGGTTTTGTGCATCGTTTTCACACATGGTTTTGGACGCGATGGTTTTCGGTCCATGGTATTGGATGCTTCAGCATATATATATATATATATATATATATATAAGATTAACATTGAAAGGAACATAATGAAAAATCAATCTGGTAGTCCCGTTTTTGGGATCAACGAGAAAATCTTTGTGTATATGTGTTTGATTGCTTATGCTCTCGCATTGTTTATTTTCTATGTTTTAGAATTTGTATGAAGGTAATTTCTATACGAAGTTAAGACCTACATGGGTGACGTCCTATTTTCTCATATCAACATTGAGACCCTCCATGGGTTGAATCCTATGAATCTCCTTGGGGTCTGATGGCCTAATAGCATGGTTCCATAAATTAGGGTTTTCTCCAGTCCCACTATCATTTGTTCCATGGCTGTTTGTTATGTTCCCACCTCAAGTTAATATAAATAGTTACATCGACCCCAAAATTTTGATTTTGAATGAGGGGAAAGGGGGCCTCCAATAAATGTTAGTTTTTTTTTTATCGAAGGCGAGCAGGTTAGCCTTAATCCTAGCCATACACCCCACCCCATGATTATGCGACATGGACTACAAGGAGGGACCCCTCATTCGATCTCAGCCATTGATCTTAAGCTCGCGGGGATTTTATCCAACTAAATTGCATGGTGTTTAACACTAACTTCCTAGGAGAAAATGGGTTAGAACTCTCCATATCTAAGGACCAATTAGAGAATTTTTGCTTTGTTGAAAAGAGGTTTGAAAAACTTCATAGGTGGGATGAAACTAATTAGATGATGCCATATTCCATATCATCACAACATTATCTAGTCTTCAATGACTATGGATTGTTAGCTCAACCACATCACCCCATGCTCCATCACCATAATATTGCCACATATCGTCTACATGGCCTCCAATTGGCCTTCATGGAACAACCAACTCCCACTATTGGGCCTTCACAGAGTGACTTCTCCTTGATCTACTCATCCATTGCATGTTAACAAGTTCCAAACTTGTCAGTGGGTGGAGAGTGGTAAGTGGTGGCAAGGTTCCACAACATCATTAGGACTAGTTCAATCAATCTATCATCTATGCACCCACAAGTTTTAACAACACTCCACTAAGCTCGATGGTCGGTAGCGAGTGGTGAGGAGTGGAAAGGATCCACAACTAAACCTCTTTCATACTAAAGCCTCTATCATTGACCATAAAATCATATTTGTGTATATGAAATTGAAATACAAAGGAAAAGTGTCAATAGTTGCAAGGGCTAATAGGTCCTTAGTTGCCTTTAGATTAAGTCTTGGGTTATGGCCTAATGTCCCTAAACTCAAATCCTTCTTCATATATTGTATGGATAATTGGTATCCATGATACCCATTACGTATTCTCTAAAAGAAGAAAGGGGTATAGACCCATCACAAAATTTCATAGTATTCCAAAAAAAACACACTAGTTTAATATGCTTGATAAGTCCAACCCTATAACTTCTTACAAGTTAGTTAAATTTGTCCATCATAATATATCTATTAATTTAGTATGCCAACTCTCATATCAATATAAGAGATATAACCCCTCTAATGAAAAACATCATTCCTCTTAGCAGCTAGACTATTACAATTTTGAACCAGAGTAGTTATGTGAATGAGCATAAATACACAGTTAGTCATGGAAATAATATAGAAATTATGATTTATTATATACCAACATTCATTAAATCTATAACATACAATGTAACATGCAAACCATAATCATAATAGTGATCCTTCTTGCTTGGGTATCCATTAGCATTTGGGGATATACAAGAGTTCATACAAACATACGAAATCCATGGAACATCATAGTTTATAAACCGATATATCAATGCATTTGACTTGTATGAATGCATAAATATGGCTATCAATTGAAGGAGGGACTTCAACTCTCCACCTAACCATTAGCTAGTTGCACTGCAACTTTATTCCAATTGATCACCCCGAAGCCAGATCCAAATTATAAGCGGTTGCTTACTTAGGGAAAATTTCACACCAAGCTTGGTAGGAACTCAAGTGATTGAGTCTTCTACCCATTTGATTTCTCAAATTCCCTCTTGTGGTAAACACAAAAATGACTCACTTATTTCTTTGAGTCCAATTACAAGGCTTTACCTAAGGTTCAAATGGGGCATTGCTTGGTCCAAGAGGTTGAATCCATTATCTAGGTGATCTCTTAGCTATGTTTTCATAGCAAGCACCACATGGGTTTCTATTCCACTGTAAAGGTGGTTAAAAAATCTCTTTAAAAAGCACCACAATAAGTCAAATTTCCTTTTCCAAGTGGTTAAAATCTATAAATCTAGCACCACAATGATTTTTTCATCCACTAAGACTCCCACTAACAAATAAAGATTTTACACACATGGTCTAGTAGCCTCAAAACATCAATACATGGAATAACACCCCAATTTAAGAGCACATGACTTACTCATAAATCCGAATTTTCTCCTTGCACTCCATGTTCGATGTCCAATAAAATTCTTTATTTAGTCATGATATTCATCTTTTGTTCTTGTCTGACTACTGCTCTTGGATTTTTCCATTATTATCTCTAGTTCTTACATCTATTTGTGTGCCTATGAAGATGCATATATTTTCTTCTCCCCCATGTTCTGAAACCCCTTATCCAATCATGTATTTTCCATTTGTTAGGTGGTGGCTAGACCTACTATGTCACTTCCTCTATATTTGAGGGTTAGGGTGCTATCACTTATCTACTCTCCCACTCATTTGCTCTCCCTTAGACTTGGATTCATGATTCCCTCCCTTCAATATAACATTCCATATTTTTTTCATTAATGAAATCAATTTAATACCTAAAATTTTTATAGGAATTTCCCTAGTGAGTGGTGGCTTCCATGTTGCCTTTCACAAGTATGAATACATATATGAAAAATAGGGGTAAAAAGGTGGGACTATTACAAAATCAGTTGTCCACCAATAAACCGACCTTCTCTTTTCCTCCCCAAATGACCATTTCACACTTCAAAAAATCGGTTCGTTGGATAAATCGACCTCTCAACAACTTGACCTCCTTTGTGCTTCAACTATTCAACCTCTCTATTTCCTAAATTTTGCCTCCTAGAAATACTCCCAAAATTTCCCTAAATTATTCCTCTCTTCTCTTCAATTTAGTTGAGGCTCTCCCTCTAGAGAAAATCATCTCCTCCACTTGTGTTTCTTCACCTCTCCCTTAGGCTTATTTTATAACTTCATTAATTCAAATCCATAACCATAATATCCTAAGTGATTGATGGTCAAGATTAGATCGCTCCTCACTTGAGATAAATGGTTGTGATCATAACTATGTCACTTAAATAATTTTACTAACTTAGTGCTTTCGCTTATTAGTCCAAAATAATTAGCTGATTCTAATTATTTTTCTTTTCCTATCTTAGACTTAGGAAAGAAGTCATAAATCATATTCCACCAGGAAAGCAGTTAAAAAGGAAATCAAGGATATCCTACATGCTAAGTTATCGAGCTCGTGTATAAAACCTTTCGAAGCTACAAATATTTCCAACAATTAACTCCCCACACTTTGTTGTATGTCCTCAATTATCTTATTGAGAACATTTCAATGTTTTGACCATGTCTAGCACCGTGCAATGCTTAGGCTTGAAGATGAGTGAGACAATTTTTTGGAATATAGTTCATAAAAACTCTATCGTTCATGATTAATAAACATTCATTATGTGTTATGATTAATAAATAATCATTTCATATTTCTAGTATCCCTAGTATACCCATTTTCTCTAACTCTACGAGATTCCTATTAATTATAACTCAAGTAAAAATATCACGGACTTATTAAATGATTCTAGGTTAATTTGGACACAACTTCCCATAAATTATAACTAAAATTAAAACTTGATAGAATTATCAAATGATTCTAAGTTAATTTGGGCACAACTATGTTATATGCAATTTTTATGAAAATATGATTTTCTAACAACACTGCTAAATTTAAGAATGTGGATCTGAACAACATTGATTAGTTTTTGAAGTATTTACAAAAGAAAGAGTTAGTTATGTTTCATCATCATATTTTGTTGTAATTTTTACATTTTCAAAAATATTTTTTTAGTTATTAAAGTTATATAACCGTGTGGATGTGAACAATTTTTATTATGGCTAGGTTTAACTAATAGACTATATAAAAAAAATTTGGAAAGAACTAAAAACTTGTGATTTATTATTTATAAAATTTTGTTTAAACAAACAGATAGATTCAACACCTTCAAAATTCCTAAGACTTTTTATGATTCTTAAAAAATATTTATGAAACTTTTTGTAAATTAACAATAAAAAATATTAGAAAAAAATTAGATTCAACTCTTTAAAAAACCCTTAAAGCACTTATTAAAAAGATCTATTTGACTTTTTCTAAATTCAAAATAAAAAATGTTAAAAAAATGATTTCAATTATTAGTTATACTATATACCTTGATTTCTATTTAAAATGTTTAAAAAAGTTAAATTAATTTATATTTGATCACTATTTACATTTAATAAAATTTAATAATAATAATTATATAAAATATAAATATATATATTTTTTAATTCTGCACAATATAGTTAGTTGTTCACGAAGAAAAAATGTACTGAAGTACTATTAAAGTCGAGTGATTACCATTCCACATATCACTAGTTTTTTTTCTTTTTAATTCTACAGAATATAGTTGGTCGTTGATATGGAAGAAATGTTTTGAAGTATTACTAAATAAATTGATTACCATTTCCCATAATGGTACTTTAAGAAGTGATTAAAATCACTTTGTTGAAACTATGTTATATAATTATTTTAGTGAGATCAAGTAGTATATTGGGAAAATTAGAGAAGGAAAAAATTATCTATAAAAATATCCTAATAATATTAATTTAGATTAAATTACTTATTTTGAGAGTGGGGTAGTTAAGGAAAAGTTATCGTAATAAATTTTTATTTATGTATGCATATGTTTTGAAGTTGATCTCTATAAAAATTTTCTTATAAAAAATATGTTTTCTGAGCCATAGAATTATGTAAACACAAATTTTCTATAAAAAAATTGTCAACATGTTGGTCACCTTGAGAATATATATGCTTTTTTCCAAAAGGAGTGGTTGCCTAAGAACTCTACCTTGCTGGAGAGATCCTTAAAAGGGATAGGGATCTAAAAAATATCATGGTTAAGAAAAAAACGCAACATCCATAGACAATTTGAGGGAAACTAAGGCCCCCAAGGGCACCATCTCATTCTCCAGTAGGAGTGAACCATCCAAGGAAGGTACACGAATGATATTTAGCATTGTTGTGGGTGCAACAAGTGGACCGAAAATTATCTATGAATGAGATCTTTGACAAGAAAATTACAAGAAATGATGATTCCATGGCATTAGAATTATTTCATTATAACGAAGTTATTTATACATGTGCAGTTGTGTTTCTTAATACAACAGGTTCCATGGATGTTTGACTGATAAAAGGGAAAAATGAAAAATATATGTCCTATCTTGAGAGTTAATCCTAAGATTGTAGGACCTATAGTTAGTTATATAGGGATGAGCACTTTGTACTTGTCCTTTTAGAACTAGGTAATGAAGTTTTTATGGGGATTTGTGTGACCTGAAATTTTTGGACCCTATGGTAATGAAAACATCACTACAAAGAGGTATATAGAAATCCATGTATTCTTGTTTTTTAATGGAATATAACCATAGTTAACAAGTTTTCCTTAATTGGGACAAAAAAAGGAAAATTTTCAGTGCCCAACAATTCCGCTCAATTCTATCTGATTCATAGCACAAGGGGTTAATATAGCGTGTTAATTCTCTAGTATATGTTAATTAGTAGATCATATTAATACTCTATAGGTAATTCAAAGCATTATTAGTTTGTCATTATAGGATGCCCTCTGAAATAAATAGGTAGAGGATTGCATATACAAAGAAAGAAGTAAAATGAGAATAAAAGAAAGAAAATAAATAAATGAATGGTAAAAGTGAAATTAGAGAAAAAAAAATTGAAACCTAAAAACCAAGAAAGGAAAGAATATGTAAAAGTAGCTCTATTTTATGAGTGATTGTTTTTTTATTTACAGAGGGATTATAAATAAACCATCTTTGAATAGAAATTTTATAGATGCACATCTATTATATCAATAAGTTTTCAAATTAGAAAAGATATTACATCTAAATTTTGAAAAAATTGAATATAAATTTTATAAATATACATCTATCACATAAATAAGTTTCCAAATTAGAAAAGATATTAATCTAAATTTTTAAAAACTGTTAATATTTTAAGAAAAATTTTGAATACAAATATTATAATATATACATCTATCACATAAATAAGTTTCCAAATTTGAAAAGATATTAATCTAAATTTTGAAAAACTGTAAATATTTTAAGAAAAGATGAATGTTATATTTTTCAGATAAATTTTATATGTAAAATTGTTAAATTATTCAAAAATTATAAAAATTATTCAAAATTCAAAATAAATCATAAAACAACACTAACAAAATGCATAAATCTATAAAATATCTAGCATAGAAATTTTTTAAAATTAAATTTTTTTCATTCAAATTTTTATATCTTATCAATTCAATCCCAAATAACACTCAGTAACTATGAATATAACTAAAACCGTTTAAAAAGCAAAACAAAAAACAAAATGCCAATGTTTGCACTAATGAATTAACAAATCGAGGAAGAGCTTCATGTGGGGACCGTAGAAAAAATATAAAATATGAAGCTTTGCGTTGTAAACGATCGGTGAAAATCCGATATGATCAGCACGACAATCTACAGGCTGCGGGCTTGGAATCCGTGGCGGCACATTGACCGCTCACTAAATATTTTACTTTTCTTAGAGGATGGAGCCTATATATCTCTTTGGAAGATTTGCTTCAACTAATCAAATCTGCATTGCCGTTGCACCCTTGAATGCATTTAACTTTACTCAATGCTCCACTGATACTCAATTAATTTTAATAGATTTCCTACATCTACATTTAGTTTGGAAACTTTGCTTCAACTAATCAAATGTGCATTGCCGTTTGGAAACTTTGCTTCAACTAATCAAATGTGCATTGCCGTTTCACCATTGAATGCGTTTAAGTTTACCCAATGCTGCACTTATAGTCAATTAATTTTAATGGATTCCCTACATCTATATTTAGTTTGGAAACTTTGCTTCAACTAACCATATCTGCATTGCCGTTCCACCGTCGAATGCATTTAAGTTTCTCAATGCTGCACTGATACTCAATTAATTTTAATGGATTTCCTACAGCTACATTTAGTTTGGGAATGGTGTAGTCTTTTTAATTTTTTTAATTGATATCTTTAGTTGATTTTGTTTAAATTACATGAAGTTTTTTTTTAAATTATAATTTTTTTAAATTTATTTATGTCTGAAAGGTTTTTGAAGACCTTCAATTAGGGTTTTGAATAGGGAGTGACACAAGAGAGTTGGTAACTATGGAGGAGCACATAGGGGGAGGTCCACTCCCTCCTACAGTGATGTGGTTTCAAACAGAAGCGAGGAGGCAAGTCCAAACAATTTCCGGAAACCAATGAAGGCAGAAACAAAGATAACTCACACTCAAAAGCCAAAAAGTAGTAAATCCCTTGAAAAGGAAGGGATCCACTAGGAAGATAGGAGGAAAACGAAATCAAGAGACAACAGTGAGAGAGCTGAGAACATACCTACAAGAGGACCCTGCAAGCCCAAAACGAACATTAAACCCTGGGTGGTCTTAAATGATCCTGCACTACAAATGCACAGAGATCACATGGCGACTTATGCGGTCATATGTAAGTTTATGGGTACATGGCCCACGGAGAAAGCGTTGTACACATGAATAAGAAACATCTGGAAACCAAAGGGAGAAATAAATCTACATCTTGGGTTCAAGGGTTTTTTCACAGTGGTTTTCACTAACCTAGAGGACAAAGACAGAGTATTCGAAGGAGGACCCTACTTCTATGCTGATGCGGGCCTTTACATGCGACCTTGGGTGATGAACTTTGTCCCGAAGCGAGAAATGTTCACATCGGTCTTGGTATGGATTAGATTATATTCTTTACCTTTAGATTATTGGCTGCTAGAATCCTTAAAAGCTATAGGCAATAAATGAAGTCATTTTATAAAGATATCAGAGGCGACTCTGTGAGGCAAATATATCTCCTTCGCCCGCATATGTGTAGAAATGGACTTATCGGGAGCACTCCCTGATGAAGTCGTCTTGGAAGTATATGATGAGGAATGACTACATGCAGTTAACTATGAGCACATCCCATTCAGATGTCGTAAATGTCATGAACATGGACACCTCTTCAGAGATTACCCACTCAACAAAAGGGAAGACAAACTGAAATACAACACAAGAAAAGAAGGTTTCACCAAAATGGGAGGCAGAGGGAAAGGAGGGGGGGAAAAAGTACCAAAAGAAACCTAGCGAGAGCAACCTACCAAGTCATAATAGTTTCAAGGTTTTAGAAGAAGAAGAGGAAAATAATGGAATGAACAAAGAACTAGAAGACAATCATGCAAAGAAGGAAAGAGAGGATAGCATGGAAATCATATGAAAAAACAATGAACAAAAGGAGGACCTACCAACCACTATGGAACTCGGCAGGGACCATGAGATGACCCCGAGTGAAAGTGGTACGAAGGACCACGACCTACAGAAGATTCTTGAGAGGGAGAATCTTGATCTAGAAAAGTTTTTAAAGCAGGGAATCAACAAAGGGATTGAATCTCTACCACAAAACGAGTTTGAAAGAGTAGAACAGTTATTCCTCCTAAGGTCGCAAACAAAGGCTGCAGGAGTCAAAAGGAACCACACCAGCTAGGAGAACAAAGGGGTTAACTCAATGGACATAACACTAGGACACTCCACCAAAAACCCAGGAAAGAAAAGAGGAAGGAAGAGACAGAATGAACTGCTGACAGAGTGTGTGAAACTCATGATTAATTCAGGTAAGATGAAAGATCTCACCAATTACTCTTTTACAAACCCATCATTATGAAGCTTACAACTTGGAACATTAGAGGTCTAGGAAATAAAAGAAAACAAAGAAATCTCAGTAACAGAATAAAAGGAGAAAAACCAGATATGGTGTTTATACAAGAAACAAAATGCTCTATAGACAAAATCAGAGAAATACATAGCAAATGGCTTATAAAATATGAGTACCTAGAAGTCAAAGCAAATAATACAGTGGGAGGAATTCTCACTCTATGGAATCCTCAGAAATTTGGAATCCTGGATGCTGAGGCATCTAGAAACCACCTTTCAATGGTTATCCAACCTTTAGGGAACAAGGAATGTTACATGATCACAAATGTCTATGGTCCTCAACATCTTGAAGACAAACTCAAGCTCCTCACCTCACTGGAGGAGCTGAGAGAGAGACACCCAGTTATGCCCTGGATTCTGGGAGGGGACTTCAACATGATCAAATCTCTCACAGAGAAAAAATGAGGGACTAGAACACTTGGAAGAGACTCAACTACCTTCAAGAACTTCTTAAAAAACATGAGATTGGTGGATATGGAGAAAATAAATTGTACCTTCACATGGAATAACAAGATAGGAGGAGCTTCTCAACTTGCCTCGAAACTAGACAGATTCATAATCTCATAGGACCTTCTTCTCACTGGTCGTATCATGACAGTTTTGATCCTCCCTTTTGGAGGCTCGGACCACTGGCCCATTCAGCTAGAATCTTGATTCATTGGCACTCCGAGGAATAAACCTTTCAGATTTGAAAATGTCTGGCTCACTCATCCTGACTTCATCACTAATATCAGAAAATAATGGGTGGAATACATGCCCACTCAAGGCACAAAAATGTTTCTCTTGCAACAAAGACTCAAACACATCAAGATAAGGCTTAAAGAATGGAACATAAATGAGTTTGGCAATATTTTTAAAGCCAAAAGAGAAGTGGAAAAAAAAATACAGGAAACCAACCAAATCCTCATCACAGAAGGCTTCACAGAGGAAAGGAAAATGAAAGCAGACTCTCTTCAACAAGAATGGGACAACAAATGCCAGCAAGAGGAAATCTTATGGAGACTGAAATCAAGAGTGCAATGGATTAAAGAAAGGGAAAGAAATACCAGATTCTTTCACAAGTCCACCATGCAACACAGGGCACATAATAGGATCACAAAATTCAAAGATTCTCAAGGGAAAGAGCTAAATACTCACAAGGAAATGGAATATATTCTGGTACAACATTTTCAAAGCATAGCAGAGGAGACCATTTCCGACAGATCTCAATTCATTAAAAGCTTCACTCAGCATATTCCAAAACTGTTAACCAGGGAAGATAATTATAATCTCAACAGGCCAGTGATGGAAGAAGAGGTCAAAGAAGTAATCAAATAGATTCACAATGGGAAGGCTCCAGGCCCGGATGGTTTCAATGTAGACTTCTTCAATACATGCTGGGAAACAATTAAACATGACATTCTTGATGTGGTGGAGGATTCGAAAAATTCAAGAACAGTTCTAAAAGCGCTTAATACTTCCTTCATAGCCTTAATCCCTAAACAGGAAAAAGTCATGACACCGGACAGATTTAGAGCCATAGATTTGTGTAATGTGGTGTATAAATTCATTTCTAAAGTCATTACTAATAGAATCAAACCCCTTCTCCCAACGCTCGTGTCAGAGGAGCAGACTGGATATGTGGAAGGTACACAAGTTCTCAATAATATCATTCAAGCTCACGAAGTGGTTAATTCCCTCCAGACTAATAAGCGAGCAAGTATGATAATACAACTTGACATAGAGAAAGCTTATGATAAGCTAAGTTGGTCATACTTCAAGGAAGTTCTTAAAGCATATGGCTTTGACCACAACTAGATAAGGTGGGTCATGGCCCTGGTTACCATAGCTGTTGTTCAATCCTTCTTAATGGCTTTCCATATAGAATCTTCAGGCCTTCAAGAGGTCTCAAGCAAGGAGATCTTCTCTCCCCCTTCCTCTTCATTTTCATGATGGAAGGATTGGGCAAAGTGATTAATTCAGCCAAGGCGGAAGGAAGAATCTAGGGACTCAAACTTACTCAGAATGGGAACACATTAACTCATCAACAATTTGTGGATGACACTATGTTGCAGGGCACACCCACAATCAAGGAAGCCAAATATTTCAAACAAATCCTGCATGATTTCGTGATGGCAGCTGGCACAGAGGTAAGCCTCACAAAATCAAAAGTTTTCCTTTTCAATATTGATATTTCCATTCAGAGAAATCTCTCCAAAATTCTTGACTTTTAAAGAGATCATCTTCCCTCCAAATATCTAGGAATACCTCTCACTGACAATCCTCTGAGTAAAGAAGTTTGGGAGCCAGTAACTAATAAACTGAAGGAAAAAATGAGTAATTGAACAAGCAGATCTTTGAATTTAGTAGGCAGGGTAGTTCTTACAAAGGCATTCCTACAAACCATTCCAATTTTCATGTTTTCAACTCTTCCTGCCCCATTGGTTGTTTCAAAACATATCAAGAATATACAAAGAGATTTTCTTTGGGGTAAAGGGGAAGAGAAAAAGAAATGGACTCTGGTAGCTTGGGACAAACTATGCAAACCCAAAACCCATGGTCTTTTGGGTCTCCATGACCCGGACACTCTAAGCAAAGTTTGGGGAGCAAAACTTTGGTGGAGATGGCTAAAGGAAACGAAAAACCCCTGGGCCAAGCTCTAAAAACAGAAATATGCAATGGACTGGCAAGAAAGGGACCACATTCATATCACAGGACACATCAAGGGTTCCCATATTTGGATCAATGCTTGGGAGAACAGAGCCTTAGTTTAGAAACATAGTTTCCAGGAGATCAGAAATTGGAATCTTGCCTAGCTCTGGGAGGATAACTGGCAGCAAGAACCTGACCTATGCAGAGAAGCAATGGACATTATCAAAAATGATACCATCAATAAAGGACGGAAAATGGTAGGTGACTTTTGGGATTAGACAAGGGACAGCGGTAAATGGAGAAGATGGAAGGTACCCATTTACAGTGAAAAGACCCCTTTGAAGGACGAAACTAGAGTTCCAAAAGTGATTCTGGAAAAGAGAAAAATTTTGACTTCGAACTTGAATGACCAACTAATATGGGGGAGAAACAATGAGGGCATCTTCAAGCTTAAAAATGCCAAAAGAATAGCCACCAGACTTAACTATCCAATCCCTGTTAAGATATGGAAGGACCTATAGCACAATTGACACTGGATGAAGATCAAACTATTCATGTGGCTGGTATAGCATAAAAAGATTCTGACTTGGGAAAATCTTAAAAAGAGAGGTTTTGTTGGTCCATCAAGATGCCAGTTATGTGGTCTACAGGAAGAAACTATGGATCACCTTCTCAACCTCTGCTCATTCACCTCCACCTTATGGAACTGGGTGGTCTCAATCTTCAATCAAACGTACAGGGATGAAAATGACATCACTGGAACTTTAAAGAATTGGAGGAAATATTTCTCAGATAATGAGATAGTCAATATAGCCTGGACTCTGATTCCAGGTTTTTTGATCTGGGATGTTTGGAAAGAACACAACAACAGGATTTTCAAGGACAAATCTTGCTCTACCCAAAGCATCATAGCTCAGATCTTAAAATAGCTCAAAGAAACTATTAATGCCCTTCTGAAGCAACCCCCTGAGGAACCTCCTTATCACCAGGATGCTCGCATTCTACAACTGTTGGGGCTCTAGTTGCCTGTCCCTTAGGGTATAAAGAAGATCGCAAGGCACATATTAGAAGGAAAGGCTTTCTCGCAACCCCTTCCCCATGGCTTTTTGAAATTCAATATAGATGGAGTCTTAAGAGGAAACCCTCGGGATGTTCATTACAGAGGAGTCATAAGAGATGAAGAGGGTAATATAAAAATCATCTTTCACAGTGATTTTGGGAATGCCTCTAACAATATGGCGGAAGTCATGGCCATTGAGCAATGCTTAGAAATTTTGATTGGATATCATTTACATAATACAATCATAGAGGCTGACTCGGAATTAACAATTAATTGGGTCAAAAAGATTGGCACTGGCACTGCACCAGACAAAGCTTCGAACCATTGGAGACTTTTGTAAGTCTATCACCAAATTTAATCTCACCTAAGAATACTAAGAACACTTAGATTTGTTCATGTACGCAGAAATGCCAACAGAGTGGCAAACAAACTGGCTAATGAATGGGTGCTCTGTACAAGAGACAATAAGATTTGGTTGTGGCAGTTGGTACCCATAGGGAAATTGCATGACGATTGCCACACTCTGGCTCGTGCAGACAGGGAGGATTATCAGTGCATGAAGGAGAAGCAGCCATTTGAAAATCTCACGGATGGATGATAAGGGTTCGACAAACAGAGGACCAGAGAATTGGCACATTTGGGTCTCGCAGTGGGAAGGATGGCAGCGGGGGAAGAGCGTGAAGCTAAACCATGACACCAAGAGTTTTGCTACAGTACAAGGTAGTTTTGCTACAGTTAAAGTGGTTTTTGGGTGCCCTCAAGACCCTAAGTGGTTTAATAGAAAGGCTCCTGATGCCACTAACCGTTCAACACGTGGCTCAAGGAGGAGAGAGAATACCGCCTTCATCGGGCAGGTATTCCTCGCTCTTCTTTCTAGCCTAATATCCTTTACAGTCGTTGGATCTAGGATTAACAAATCTACGACTAAGGTTTGTTGTGCAAGTTGATGGGACCAGGTTATCTTCCTTGCACGTTTCTCCTCAGGGTCGAGATCGTGGAATTTTGGGCCCTAGCGGACCCAAAATGTTTTCATCGCGGTCTTTATTTCCACATTGGGTCTGTGTTAAGACTTCTTGAGTTTTCTTGTTTTCGTTCAGATTTAGATCCTCGTCTGTTAGACAGATCGAACGGCTTAGGAAATTATTTTGTTTTGTGAACCCTAGCCCGTGAAGTTGGCTTTGGATTTGTTGTATTTTATGTAACCTATTTTTTAGCTTCAAGTAAATAAAATTCTAAATCTTACTTCAGCGAAAACAAGAAAAAAGACCCAAATATTAAAAAACTTTTTGAATACCCACCATTAAAAAATCTTTATTATACTTATTAATTTCTTTTATTATCTAAAAATACTTTATCACCATATTTTAACAAAAACAAGAGTGTACGTGCTCGTGTAAGATAAAGAGAAAAAACAAATCATTTAGGTATGAGTCGGGAATTTGTATTGGTTAAGAGTTATGGCTATTCGTTTTTGCATGTAAAGTTGGCTTGAATAAGCTTGGGCAAACTTTGCGAGAGTAATTTAAAAACACGAAAAATAAAATTCTAAAATTATAATTATATGTGCATTATAGTTGAGTATGGATGAGATATTTTGAAACGAAAAAACATACTATTCAGTATTAAAAATAATAAATCTAAAAATACAATAAAATATTAAATATTAAAATTAATAAATATAAAAATAAAAAAAATAATATATATATGTGGATATTAAAATTTAAAATAAAAAAAAATATTAAAAAAATGATAAATTGAAAGTTTGAATAAAATTAAATACTAAATACAGAAATATGAAATGTATATAAAATATAAATAATAATTATAAATTATATATTTATTTTATTATATAAATTAAATAAATATAAAATTAAAATAATAATGAATTATGAGTAGCATAATATTTAGAATTTTATATTTAAATTAAATTATTATTATTTTATATAACTATGTTATGCACATTAAAATTAAATTAAAAAATAAAAATAAAATATTATAAATAAATATGTTTTTGAAAAATAATTTAATTAGTGATTGCCCTATTATAAAATATGATGTAATTTAAAAGATTTAAAGTTTTAATCTGGCCACTATCATATATATTTCTATATATTATAGAGTTTTAATAAAATTATATATATACAAATTCGATATTTTATAATTAATTGTTTGGCTTTTTCAAAATTTTCCAATATAATTATAAAAAAAATAGATTAAGTCAAATTGATGAAGTGCAGTAGGAAATCAACACAACGAGAGAATACAAAAGAACTGCAGGGAGAGAATAATAAAGTTTGTGATTGTAAGGGAAAATATATTCAAAGATTAAATGAATGTTTTTTATTTATTAGTAAAATCTCTAAATCTATTTTTAGATTTTAAATATATTTTAATTTTAGAATTAGAATGTAAGTCATATACGAAAGTAACTATTTTTCATTCCCACATATCTTCGCACTTTATCATCTTTATGCTTGTGAGGGAGATGTATTCGTGTAAGGGTACAATGGTCATTTTATTCTTTCCGTATTCCAATACATATCTGCTTGTGGGCAAACATGATACTTAATGTGTATATATCTACAAGCTGTCATACATTGGTGGTTCGACATTGGTAGTGTCGACTTTGGTAGTGTTAAAGCAATTAATGTAATTTAAAGGGAAATCAAAGAATTACAGGATGTAATCATTATATTGGAGGAATCAAAGAAATTAAAGGATCTAAGTATATGTATATATATTTATTGATCGATTTTTGTTTTCAACCAAAATGGTAGTAGGGTTGTTTGATTTGTGAAGAAATTGGATAATGTTATGAAAATTGTTGTTTATGTGAAAATTAGTGAAGAGTAATGTTTGAGAGGTTTTATTAGGAATTTTTTTATGGGATTTTTATTATAATTGTTTTTTTTAATTAATGGCTCAACAAAATTAGAGGTCCAAGATAGAGGATAAATTTAGATATTTTTATGTTTTTTCACTTTTATGTTTGAAAAAAAAGACACTCTTGATTTGATCTTCTAGAGGTGGTCTCACTTCATAGGAGCTCAAGGATTGTGTTTTCACTTCATAGGAGCTCAAGGATTGTGTTTGGATAGTTGGATTCCATATTTTAACATAGAAAATGATATTTCATTAGTTGTATTAGTTTGAGTTAAGTTGTTATATCTTTTTCTTCATTATTGGAATGAGGAAGCTTTCTAAAATATTAGTAATGCCTTGGGTTGATATATTGATTGTGGTTAGGGAGTAGAAAGAATGCATCAATTCACACAAGACAATTGGATTCATTATTATGAGATAGATTATGACCATCTACCATTCAATTGTAAAAATTACCATGAATATGGGAATTCATCTCATGAGAAAATATGGAAAAGACTCAAAAATATAATTAAGAAGGTGATTAGTGATAGCATCTCAAACAAAGAATGGAAACTTCTAAGATATATATATATATATATATATATATATATATATATATATATATATATATATATATATATATGAGTGATGACATCATATATTTTTTCTTAAAAGGAGAAAGGGAAATAATTATGGTCATACTTTTTGCATTTCTAATTTTTATTTGTGCTTGCCAAGAAAACACTAAGCTCTAATTACTTTACCATGGATTTTCCACTAGATTTAATATCAAGGTCAAAATTATCATAAATCTATATTACATATTTTATAGCTATATATGTATATTTCTACATCCCAAAGCATTCATTCAACCTTGTATTTTCTTTATATTTAAAATAATAGTACTACTTACTTTAATCAAAGACTCAGTCTCTAAATACAAGGGGAAACTTCCATGCGTTTTTGTTACAAGGGCTTCTAGGTTTTTGATTTATTGTTATAAAAGTAGCAAAACCACATTTAAGAATGTGGTTGACATTCGGCTACAACGACATTAGTATGAAACACATATACAACCACATTCACAAATGTGGCTGATATAAGCCATAGGCATTTATAAATCTCATTAATAATAATTAGATATATAGTGTTAATGTGGGTATTAAAGATTGATTATTTATACTTAATAATAACTATGTAAATAATAACAACCATATACATTGATATATTTAAAAATAACAAATTAATATAATATAATAATAGTATAAGGTTATCACTAATAATACATATTTATCCCTCACCATTACCTTAATTATTAATATACGTTTATTAACATATTAATATAATTGTAAGTATCTCTTATACATAATGATAGATATATGAACCATTTTAACATAGCAATATGTAACTCTAATATTAAATCAATTATTATAAGCCTTGATATTATAAAATCCAACATTATAAACTTTAAGATTAATATTATATCCCTAAAATTAATATTATAAATTTTATAATAAATATTTTAAACCACATGACTAATATTATAAATGGCACAATTAATATTAAAAAACTGAATATTATATACCCTATATTGAAAACTCAACATTTCATATGTCATACTAAATGCAACCTTATAAACCCAAAATTGAAAATAGCAATATCACAAATCCAAGGTACTAATATTATAAACAATGGAAATAAACCCAAGGGTTTAGTATTATAAACCCAAGGAAAAATAAACACAAGGGAAAAATATTAAACCCTAATATTAAGAATAATAAACAGAAAGGATTAATATACTTAAGGGAAAAATATTGAACCTTAAGATTAATAAAAACAAACCCAAAAGATTAATTTGATAAACCCAATGAAAAATAAACTAAATGGAAAAAACTAAATGCTACGATTAAAATGTTACATTATTAATAAAAACAATGTGATACATCATGATACCAAACAATAATATTACACTGAATATTGTAAATCCTAACACCATCAAACCCAATATTATAAATCCTAAAATTAATATTATAAACCCTTAGATTTATATATTAATTCCTTATAGACTTATAGATTTTGAAGTGTCATAGAGTTTATGGGTTTTGGCATAGCATCATGAGTAAGTGTGGTTAAATAATTTTTAGTTAAATTTTGTTTTTTATTTTTTTTGAAATGTGTTTTTATTACATATAAATTTATTATTGTGAAAAAAATTAGGCATTTTAACTATGGAGAATTTATTTTTATTATTTAAAATATATTTTTTTATAACTATATAATTCAGAAATGTTAAAAAACCCGGATTCTTATAGAGATTTCGCGAAGAAATTTTGTAATTTGAAAAAATCTATGCAGGATGCTTAGCAATATTATATGGCAATGTTATTTTGAAAAATAAAATAGAAGATGAATTCTTATATACCAAAGTGTACGTCGTGATAGTACGCATTTTCAACGATGGAAAGCGTGTTTTACATGAAAGAACCTATTTATGATTTTTCTAAATAAATGGTTTTCCTGTTTGGAAGTTGGAAGACGGTAAGCAAAATATATGTGGAATTCAGAAGATTCTGAGAACTGGCGTATATATTTGTATGTCGGAAGACTCTAAGTTCTATGCCAATCAACGTGGAATCAACTTCTAATTAGATGTTTGAGGATAAGCCTGATATATCAAAATATTAAAAACCAGAAGCCACTCATGAACCTGATAGAGATGATACAACTTTTTTAATTGTTCCTCTTTTAGGATATTTAGCAATAAACGTTATATCATGTCTAGAATTTATTGTTTATCCTTTCTCATTTCGTTCTACCTGTACCGTACTATCTGAAGCACCGGCAGGTGTGGGTTGACTGAGCAAACTTGTCTAAATATGTAAAGCACCCGCGGCTATGGGTGGAAGGAGCAAACTTTTCCAAATAGCCTAACCCTATCCAAATATCCAAAATAGTTTTTCAACGTTGGATCAAATGAATAAGTTAATGAACGTCGAACCAAATGAATCTAATCTTAGATCAAATAAATAGGTTATTATATGTGGATACACTTGTTTATTTTGGAATATTGCATTCAAAATTTTAGTTATAAAGATCGATTTTCGTCTTTATTTTGTAACAAGGTCTTTATAATTTTATTACAATTAGTTTAGTTATAAGATTTAAAATTTATGGAATAAATAGTAATATTTATACTCTAATATATTTTATTATTTTAATTTAGTTATCAATTATGAGTAAGTAGAAAGTAGGATTTAATCTCCATAAAGTATTATCTAATAGAATATAAGTTTTGTAATTTTAAATTTTTTAAATTAAAAAAAAATCTCATATGAATAAATGTGGGAGCGAGTTATAATTTTATTTGGGTATGTGGTATTTATAAGTCATAGTATCGTAACAAATACTATTTGCATATTTTGGGTATGTGGTATTTATAAGTCATAGTATTGTAACAAATACTATTTACATATTTTCGGTATGTCATATTTATAAGTCATAGTATTGTAACAAATACTATTTACATATTAAGAATCTCCATGGTAAAGTAAGGGTGAATGGTTTGATACTTATTATGGATTGATGCCCATTCAATTATGTGGTTGTTATTAGGTAGATGATATAGATTTATCATCCATGGAATATTCTATAATGTTGATAGTAGTATACATAAAGTTATAATTTTAGTTAGTTTTTATGATTTTTCTAATTTTAACAACTTGAGATGTATCATGAAGAAAGTGTTTTGTTGCTAATTATGGATTGATTCCTAACAATGTTTACCAACCATTTAATTTATATGACTTTCCTAGTATTGAACCAATTAAAATATATTAATATGATATTAAATAAGATACCATACAAAAAAAAATTTTGGAGTTATTGGTCATATGGTTCATTATAGATTAGATTATATATTAAAATAATATTTGGTTAGCTCGACAACAATTCTTTTTGGAAATTTTGATGATAGGAAAATCAATATCAAGATATTCAGCTAGTATCGGTTCAATAATAATTATATTTTGTCTAAAAAATAAACATACAATATTTTCTAATTCAAAAGTAATGTACAAGGCTAAATTAATTAGCTTGTATCGAAATTTGGTTGAGGATTTTAGAGAATTTAATTAGCTAGTATAGAAGTTTGGTTGAGGATTTTAGAGGATTTAATTAGGTTGTATGGAAGTTTGGTTGAGGATTTTAGAGGATTTAATTAGCTTGTATGGAAGTTTGGTTGAGGATTTTAGAGGATTTAATTAGGTTGTATGGAAGTTTGGTTGAGGATTTTAGAGGATTTACTATAACAAGAAGAAGAAGATATACTTAATTGTATCATGTTGATTATAACTACTACCAAGATTATTAGGAATATGGTTTTTTCATGGTAAAGTAATTTATATCTCTTGGGTGAAGATAAAGTTAACTAAAATAAATTAAATTGATCTAAATTCTTTGCAAAAGCGTGTAAGAGATATATATGGGGAAAACTAATATAAAATAATGATGGTGATGATGATCAACTTCCACTAATATGGTCTAGTTGACCTCAAGAAGATGAGAACTTAATTAGAATTTTTTAACATTTTATTTCTATGCTCAAAAGGAAGTAAGAGAAGAGTTCTCATATTACCATAGATTCGCTAAGCCAAAAGGTCAAGATACACAGTAGTGTGAAAAATGTTTTGAAAATTATATCAAGTGTAAGTATAAGATGGATAATCTAAGAAAAAGTGTACTTCATCTTCAGCACTTATGGGAACACACAAGTGACAAACCCTATCATCCCATCGGATTTTGGCAGTAACCAACAACAAGTTTTAGTATGCAACTCATAAAAAATTGTTCTAGTCCTAGAAATGTTTATTTCCTCTTAACGAGGGAAAATGTTAGGGGATATCATTCACATATGCGGTTATGATCCATGTTTTTCCCTAAAATATATTCTTTATTTTCCTTTTTTCTAAAATAAGATTCACCTAATTTCTATGGGATAAACATTATTTACCTTAGAAATCACCAAAATTTTATAACAATTATATAAAATCATTAGAAAATTGAATATTTTTACAAGAGTATCACCAAATAGTTTACAAGTTGCATAATAGGGACTATTAAGATTCGCCAAGGTTTCTAAACTTTAAGAAAAAATTCCATCCTTAAAATTTTCCCTTTTCTTAACACTAGTTAAGACAAAGAAATATTTTTTGTTTTTGAGATTGGTGTTGATCACTTCCTTATAATATCATAGGTTCCTTTTTACCTCCATCTCCTTATTTCTCCACAATTTCTCCTTAAATTTGGAAGTAATAATATTTTTAATATTATCGAAAATTTAAAAGATGATATCCTCCTTTATTCCCATGTGATCTAACCAAGATCGAGCATCCTTATGTCGCCCTTGCTTGAGTTGAACATTGGGTTTTTTTTCTAGCATTAAAGAATATATTAGGAAACATCTTGGGATCCAGATTGTATAAATTCTTCTTATCCATAAGATACATTGACATAAGCTTGCTTTTAGTGGAGGAAAGGTTTTCTTCAATCAAAAATATAAGGAACAAAGTATTTCCTTAAATCTTGAGGTTGTTTATTATAAAATACTATTAGATTTGTTCAATATTCCTCCATGAATATTTGGATATATTGCAACCCTAAACCTCATGTTGATATAAAATACCAGTAGTGATGAGAGTCTCAAATAGGAGCAATTTTATCCCAAATCTAAAGATATTCCAACTTACAATTGTTTTCAATCCTATAGTCATAATTATAACCTCCAATATCCTTTTCTTAATGCTATAACTGCAACTGAGTTTATGATGGATGTCAAATCCCAGATATTTGTACAAAGGATGATCCGAATTTAAACACGAACACAAAAAATTACAAATATAACCATAAATACAAACATGCTGTAGAAATAACACTTCGTTTCAAATATGCTTATAAACAGAATGGAAATAAGACTAGCTTAGGCGATGGTAGCTTATCTATGAGAAGAGATGTGGTGGCTACATGCCTTTGAATTGTGTTACAATGAGCCTCAAAGGCCTATTTATTATTTAGAAACAATGGAAAACCATAAACATCCAAAAACCTAATGCTAGGAGATGAATCGCCAAATTGTGGGCCCCTTTTGTGTAAATTGCGACATCAACTTCCCGGTGTTGTAACTTTGGCATATGATTTTTGTTTGACATGCACAATACCTCGTTAGAAAGATATATTTGAGCACTATAGCTTCTCAATGACCTACATCAGTATACATCCCATGTTGTTCCCATTTTTTCTAAAAAAACATTGTTTAGGGCCTCAGAACGGCTTCAGATGTTTAGGTCCCGAAAAACTGCCAAAAATAGAAAATTGTACTACAAATAAGGAAATTGAAAAACTGAAAAAAAAAAATGGTGGGGGTCCAACTGGAATAGGTAGGTGGAAACCAATATACACTTGGATCATTCCTCCCCCCTTATGAAGCAATGGTGGCCATTGTGCTAAGTTCCTCTATGAAATGAGGAAACTTATGTTGAACTTGCTCCTTGGTGAGCCACTTGCCCTGGTAAAGGAGTTGGCCTACTTTGAAAAATCGATATAGTTGGATCCTTTTTTCGGGTGTTGTTTATATATGTGTCCATGATCCCATTAATTGTGGCTTTCTCCATGCAATCTGAATTTAACTGTGGAGGTGTGAGCTATTCTGCAATGTATGATGTTGTCTAACAATGGTGGTAAGTATGGTCAAAGAGAGTCCACATTGAACACTGAGTGCAGGTGAAGGAATCAGGGAATGAGTTCAAATGCATTGTTTCCCATAGCCTTGGTAATGGTGTAGGGACCATATCGGAGTGGCATGAGTTTCCGATAGGATCGAGTAAGGCATTCCTTTTGCAAATGCAACCAGACTTTGTCACCCACTTGAAATTTTTGTGGCACCCGATGTTGATAATGTCACTACTTGTACTTGGAATTTGGTTTATCCAAAATGTCAAGGACCTGCTTGTGGATAAGTTGGATATGCTTAATGAAGTTGTTTTCCTTATGAGCTTCAGATTAGACATGAGCTGAATATGTGTGAGTAGCTGCAAATGGCATCGCTGCATCAATGGGATATAGTGGCTAAAATCCCAATCCCACTTGAAAAGGGTTGTGGTCAGTCGAGTTGTGGAGAGCCTAATTATAGCTGTGCTAGAGATAGAGGAGGATCTCATCCCATGTGTGTGGATTCTTTCAGTTGTACATGCGCAGAATGTTTGTGATCATCTTGTTGATGACCTATGTCTAGCCATCAGTTTGGGGATGGAAAGTTGTGGACTTAGTGAGCTTGGTGTCTAGCATTGACCAAAGACTGGACCAAAATATACAAAGGAACTTGTTATCCCAATCTGAGATGATAGACTACAGGATCCCAAAGTATAACCACACTCGTTCAAAGAAGAGTTTAGCAATGGCCTCTGCTGCGATATTCTTCTTGCAAGCTACCATAATGACCATCTTTGACAATTTGTTGACGACCAAAAAAACACGGTCATTTCCATGCTTAGTAGAAGGAAGGCACGACATGTAATCCATGGAGATAGATTCCCAAGTTCGACTAGGGGTTGGAAATGGATTATAGAGGCCTTGCTTCTTGATAGTCGGTTGGCAATAGCGCAAATAGTGCAGGATGTAATATACTTCCTGACATCCTGTTGAAGATTTGGCTAATAGAAATACTTGTGCAATACTGCCACCATTTACTCAACCTCGAAATTCCCAGCTGCCCGACTGTCATGTGCTTCCCAAATCATCTTGGCACACTCACTTGAAGGAACAAAAAGGTGTCATAGATGGCATAAAAGGGCATCTTGGAGATGAAAATATGGAACTTGCTGAACCTCTAAGAGTGTCTGTTATGTGTGATCGATGTTTGGGTTGCTTTTGTAGACAGCGGCCAATCAGAAGTCTGGTGCCCATAAGAGTCAAGCAAGGTCATTAATGCCATGATCGTTGGTTGAGTGAGGTAGACTGCAACATTATTGGTGCTTCCCTTCTTATATTTGATATTTAGATGGAACTGTTGTAGGTATGTGGACCACTTTTGATGGTGATCATTATGCAACTTCCCTTGCATCTTTATGAATTGCAGAGGTTGGTCGTCTAGGTGGATGATCGTTTCCTTCTCCAAAATGTAATGCTCCCACTATCGACGGGCCTGCACAATGGAATACATCTCTTTTTCATAAGTGGGATACTTCTGGGCTGTGTCTAAAAGTGTCTCACTATGATATGCCACTGGATGCCCTTGTTGAGTAAGGACTGCCCTAATAGAAGAGTTAGAGGCATTTGGCTCGATCTCAAATGGTTGTTGCAAGTCTAGTAATGTGAGCATTGATGCACAGCATAGGTAATGTTTCAACTCTGCGAATGCCTTTTGTTAATATTCAGATCAAGATAATTTTACTTTCACTCCTCCGCTGGTTACTTGACTCAAGGGCTAAGTGATATGAGAGAATCCCAACACTAACCTATAGTAGGAACAGGTAAGACCCAGAAAAATGCGGAGCTTTGTTAGAGTGGTTGGGGCTAGGCAATCCTGAATGACTTGGATCTTGGTTGGATCGACATGCATGCCCCGTTAATTAATAATGTATGCCAAACATTGAACCTGGGTCATGCGAAAAGTGGATTTCTCCAAATTGGCACATAGCCTGTCTTGTCGCAGTGTTTGGAGAACTTGTTGGATGTGGTGGAGGTGCTCTTCCCAACTCTGGCTGAAGATGAGGATGTCATCCAAGTATACCACTACAAATGAGTTGGTAAATGTCCATAATATGTCATCCATCAGCCTCATGAAGGTTGCAATAACATTCATCAACCCCAAAGTCATAACCAACCATTTGAAAAGGCCCTCCTTGGCTTTGAAGGTAGTCTTCCACACATCGGAGGGTTCGATCAGTACCTCGTGATAACCAAACTTCACGTCGATCTTACTGAAATAGTTTTCCCCCTTGAGTTAGTCCAGAAGGTCATCAATCTGTGGTTTCACGTACCTATTCCGGACAATGTTCTTGTTCAACACCTGATAGTCAATACAGAGTCTCCAAGTCCCATCCTTCTTCGGTACCAACACGATCAAGCTCACACAGGGTGATGAACTCGACCGGATGTGACCTTTCTGTAGAAGCTCCTAAATTTTCCTCTTTATTTCGTCGTTCTTCGTAACGAAGCATCGGTTGATAAATTCATGAGTATTAGAATATGTATTAGACTTTTGTGTTGAATTTTCTATATAATAAATTGGATCAACCTTCAATGTAGGTGTTGCTTCAATCATATAATCAATCTGACTTTTCTTTTGTCTTAATTTAGTTTGAAGTGCATTAGGTAATTGGTCCATAACTATTTTTCTTTGAATATTTTTTACAGATTCGAGTGTGTTAATCATTTGACCATTTATGGTATTATTTTGCTATAGTTTCCACTCAATTACTTTAGCAATTCATGGTTGCACTCTCAAAAATAATTAATTCCATGAGATTCATTTAGAAGGCACTTTCCTCCTTTAGCCATTTGTCTTTGACACACTAACTTGCTCACTTGTACTCAATTTTATATACCCATTCCCTTGATAATGTTCACTATATTTTAATGCTACTTAACGTGGTCGAGTGTTATCGATCATGCACCCTGAAATTTTATTACAATGTGTTACCTTTGATGAGTGAGTTGACCTCCTTATTCAATTTTAGACATGTCACTTTACAAAATACCAAATACTTTTTCCACATTGAGTTTTATGTATCCTCTCAAAGTCCTTACTCAAGAAATTAGTATCCAACAACCTTCCGTAAAAAGGATATTCACCATCAACTTAAAAAAATACATCTCTCTTTTCACGTAACAATTTAGTACATTGTGTTAGTACATCATGCCATTGTGAGGGATCAACATGAGTGAAAGAACCTTTAAGCTTCCATCAAACTAATGAATAATTTTACTTATAATTCCCATTGCACGTTTAAACCCCATTATATTATAGCTTTGATTATACTATCTAAACCAATTTTGAAACAAAGACGATATTAAAAGCTTAATACAAAGGTCTTACACCTTTCTTCTTAAAATAAGTATTAAGAAACAAATCATTACTTATGACATTAAAAAAATCCCCAATAACCCTCAATTTTATATGCATTGGTTTTCATTCCCTTTTAGAGACTTTCAAATAATGATTTTCCATCTTTTTAATAAAAGTAATGCCATGAATTTTCAATGCATGGGACACACGTTTTTTTGAAAAAAATAGAAATGGACTCCTTTTCACCTTTTTTCCGTGGTCCCAAACTATCCCACCTTTGTTTTGAAGTTGATGATGACAGAAATGGACTCCTTTTCTTTTCACCTTTTTTCCGTGGTCCCAAACTATCCCACCCTTGTTTTGAAGTTGATGATGACGTAGAAGATCCAAAGGAGAACTAAGTAGAACATGAATCTCTTCCAGCAACTAAAAAGCCAAGCATTAATGTAGAGTGAGCTGAGTATATGGCTATATGATTCTCAATATTTAACTCTCTAGATCTTTGTATTGATAATCTTGTAATATAGAGTTCCAATAAACCACAATTTTACATGCTTCACACTCTATACGTGAGCCAACCTAAATGAAAAATACATTGATTCTTTCAATCGTTGCACCAACTTGTTCATATACTTCACATCAAGTACAATTTTCAAATAGAAACCCTATTTATTATGTCAATCAAAATGAAACCCCTAGAAACTTGGAAACACCCATAATCGTTGTATTCCATAATCAAACTGAGTCCTACCATAACGTAAGACAATCCATACCTCAATTTGAAAATGATTCTCTACAGATCACTATCAAAAACATGCTCATCACATGACCAAAATGCAGATGGTCAGAAATGTTATCGTCTTGTTTTATCTAGTCATATTATTGGTGGTTTGCCTGCACATACGTCTAAAATTAACACTTGGATTTGTTTCATACGGAAGGAGAAATTATGTGCTTCAACTCTTCTTTTTCCAATCCTGGCTATCACGTCCTTTGCACAGTCACATGGGCATGCTAAGTCAGGGTTCTATTCTCGTTCAGATTTAACAACAGTAATCAGTTGATGTACATGGGAAACAGTTCATTTAATTCCTCTACATATACATGGGAAACAGTTCATTTAATTCCTCTACACATGGCTACATCGATCTCAATCTGTTACCAAAAATTGCATCTAATGCTTAACATCAGTTCTCTGATGTGTATAACTACATTGGAACGATTCTTTACCATGAACTGATCATGGTCTGGTCGACCATATTTACGACGACATTCACCATATCCGTTCAAAATATTCCCCTGCTTGATGGGGTGAAGAATTGCAATGATGATGTTATAGCCTTCATCATAGTCTCTAATGATAAGTACTATGGAGGATATGTTGTCTGGTTCAATTCATCCATGGATGAAAATACAATGAATTAACTAGCCATCAAATTTGACACCATAATTCAGATTTCATTTCTATGAAAAGTGATAGATTTTTAAGAGATAGATGTGAAGAAACTTCTTGTGCCTTTAATTTTATATAGTCATATTCCAGAGCTGGTTATACGAGAAATATCGAAGAAAGTGTTGTTGAAGATGAACATTTAAGCATTATTGTCTATGTAAAACACTCGGGGTCTTTATATTTGTTGTTAGTGGTAGGAAAAACGATATTTTTCACAACATTTTGTCTACCTAGTTATTTTAAGCAAAATCTAGGAGAGATTTTAAAAACATGAGTTTAAATTGTTTAATAAATTTGAGTGCCCTAGGGGTTTTGGGTTTTTCAAGGTTTTGAATGCATTTATGCATTAAAAAATGCATTTTACACAATAAAAATAAAAATAAAATAAAATAAAATTAACAACCTTGTTTGAAATTGTATCATTGATTTGGATCAAAAAGTTATTTCCTAACTTAAACTAAGCCATTTAAAAATATGAACATTTAAGAAGAAATAAATACCCACTCAAACTATATATAAATAATTTTCCAATATAAAAAATATTGCATATTTAAATATTCACTTCTTCATTTAATTGAAATCATGATTCAAAAGCTAATTAAATTTAACAGTACATTCCAAAATCTAGTGTATCTTAGTACACATTTATAATTTATGAATTCACACTTGTATAATATCCTCATTGAGTGATATGAATTTTTGTTTTTTATTCTAAACTGAATTCAATACAAATTTTAGTGAGATTGTAATATCTAAATTGTATTTTCGAAAGTAAAAATGAATTTGTATTTTGGAATGTAAAAATAAATTTGTAATTAAGAAATTTTAAAATATACAAAATTCTTCAGCATTTGTATAAAAAATTATATATTCACATTTATTCTAAAAAATATAAAAAACTTAAATAAACTTAACTGTTTGCCTTTACTCTTATTCTTTTAATATCCAAAATATTACAAAATCAATAACTACCATTATATAAACTTAATAACTTAAAACCATAATCTTTCCAATTAAGATCTAACCCAACCAAACACAAAAATAAATCAATTAGACTTTAGATTCCGAACAAAAACTCTCCACCCAAAAATGCTGACGAGAAAATGGCCAAAAGGTCCATTCGCATTCAATTGATTCTCGATTCCAAAATAATTCTATTGCCCGGGCAAGCATTCACTGTGCTGCGTTGACATGGAATATTTTGGGATATTCTGGATGCTTTGCAGCAATTATAAATATTGCTCGCAGGGAACTGAGGTTTACAGGTAACGTTTCAATTCCTTTGTGGGGATTAGTTTCTGCATGCTCATTGGTTTGATTATCGTATATATAGGGCGACATAGTTTATTCAGCAGCTAGGTGCCCTGTGCAGTGTGGTATTTAGAATTTTTTCCATGTGCAATTGTGTGTCCTGAATACTTCGGACTGTGTCTTGCCTCAGCTTTGCTACCTACTGACTAGCAAAACTTAGAAAAAAAAGCGCGACGAAGGCGTAAATTTGTTTTCTATAATTAGTCTCTTTGGCTTGGAAGGAAAACAAAATGAAAGAGAAAATTTAGGTATTCTGTGGTAACGATGAGTACAGAAATGTAGCAGAGATATTGAGAGAAGCCTTTAGCTTGTTCTCAACGAATAAAAACACGGGAATTTATAATTTTGATTGGATTGTCGCACTGGAATTTCATGGATTCTGAGAATAGTACTCCCATTCAATCTGTGTCGTCAACTCCAGGGGCTCCTCTCTTCGGCTCCAAGTACAAGAATCGTGTCTCGCATGAGAAACCGTTATTTTATGGGCCCAACTGTTTTACTCTTAAAATTGATCGCTGCAATTGTGGGCCTCCGGAGGTTTGGAGGAAGGCCGAGCCTTTTTTTCAACGCCCTTCAGTAATTTCGCTCTGCAGAAAGGTATATTGTTGACATTTTTCCTTTGAAATCTCATCACTCTGAATTTCGTGTATCCTCTTGTGTATGTATGCACGAAGTGGATTCGTCTGTCTCATTAATTTTCCAACTGGCACTGTCTTTAGGTTGTATGATTATCCGTTTTGCAGGCATGTGTCATTAGAGTTAAGATTATCCCTTTGCAAATATGTGCAAGAGGAGCTTGAGTAGCAAACTTTTCTACCCCAGTTGAAATTTGGTAACGTTGGAAGGTTAATCAGACGGGAATTCAGTTTGGTTGGAGTTTTCATGATCGTTTGTAGTGGTTTAAAATAGTTAATGGCATTTGTTTCAGTTTAACTTTTGAGTTACTCGTGATAGTATTTTGATTGAAATTTTGGTAATAGTATTTGATAGCTTTGCAGATGTGTAAGAATAGTTAATTACTAGAGTTTTTTTTTTTATACATTTTGGATGTATGATTTAAGTAATTTAGATAAAAAGATGGTTTAAAATAATTAATATTTAGATTAGTTGGTTTTTTTCAACTCACTGATTTGTAATCTTGTTAATCTAGTATTTTTTTATATCTGTAAATTCTTGCACCACTATATTTTTGTGGGTCTATTGTCTATCCTTTTTTAGAGTGTTACTATTATATTTATGTAGGTTTATTAAATGTCTTACTTTCCTCTCAATAGATACTATTAAACCTGGAATTTTTTTAGTTTACATGAACTACCTTAATAATATCAAAATAATTTATTTATGAAACAGTAAATTATTTTATATTTTTATTTCAAACTAAAATAAATTTAAAAATAAACTATATTTAATTGATTCTGTTTTTTGTTTCTATTTTTATTTTTATTTTTAAATTTAATTGATAATTATTATAATTATAATTTTTTATTATTAATTTAATATTAATATCCATCCCTAAATTAAAATCTCTTGCATCATCTCAATAAACATGCATTTAAAATAATATATATTAAATAAATATTTAATCATATAACAGTAAATTTTATTTCAGTTGACTATTGAACCCTAATTAAATATTAAATACATATTAAAAGAATATATTTGAACAGGTTTATGGTAATTAAAAAATTATAAATTTATAATTAAAAATAAAAAAATAATATAACTGTATTTATTATTTATAATATATATTTTAATGGTCACATTAATATATCTATATATATATATATATATATATATATATAATTATTATAATTATCATAATAATAATAATAATAATATAATATTCAAATGATAATATTGTAAAATTAACTATTTTAAATAATTATAATAATTATAAAATATTTATAATTCCTTTAAAATTTATTAAATATTTGATAAAAATAAAATAAAATATATTAATTTATAATAATTTTCTACACCATTTATTTAATAACAGAAGCTAAAACGAATTTAAGGTATAATTATTTATAATTTATATTTTCCAAAAATTACTATATACTATTTGAAATTACTAATTAGTTTGTGTTTTATAAACTTACTTATTTATATAACTATGTAATTCATATCTTTTAAAATTATCTAGAAAGTTAGATTATATCTTTACAATTAGTCATATAAACTACTTATGTTTTATATAAATTGAAATAGAGTTAAATATTAAATTATGATAAAATCAAAATAATTGAAGTAAATTAACATGAATTTATTTATTTATTGCAATTAATAATTGAAGTAAATTAACATAAATTTATTTATTTATTACAATTTCATAGATATTTAAGGCAAACGTTTTCTTGTGTATAAAGCGTTCCCAAAAACGAAAACCTGGTTAACCTTTTCAAAGAATTTTGATGTTTGATGTAGGCATGCCATGTAGTTTTGAAGGAGAAGTTTTTAAGAATTAGAAGTGAAATTATATGTATGTATTATATATATGTATACACTTTATAAGTTTTTCCTTGTTAGTTCGTTGCAGAGACGAAGTATATATATATAACAAGACGATAAAATGTATCTATGCTGTGATAGTTTAGGAAATATGCTGCCTCATCGTGGATTTGGTAGGGTTCACAAATGAACCGTTTAGGACTGATGTCATTGAGAAGTGAAATAACGCGTAATTTAAATTTTCCTCTGTTTGAATTGAAGGTTGCCTCAGAATTCCTAGGAACATTCATTCTCATATTTGCAGCAGCTGGCACATCTGTTGTGGACGAAAAGACTGGAGGCAAATTAGCCCTCGTGGGTCTGGCTGCATCTGCTGGTCTGGTGGTTACAATTGTTATATTCTCAACGGGCCACTATCTGGAGCGCATGTTAATCCGGCTGTTACCATTGCCTTCGCTTCATTCCGGCATTTTCCGTGGACTCAAGTTTGTTCCTCACATTACAAGCATAAAATTTATTCAAATTTATCGAAAATTGTACAATAGTATCCTCTTGTATTTCCGTTTCCGAGCAACAATGTCAAAATCGTTAGTGTCCTTAGTTTAGGTATTACAACTTCGAAAGAAGTTCCATAGTCATGCACAGTTTTCGGTTTTATGATAACCTAATGTAACTTAAGACTGTCTGAGTTTATGTAAGTTGTAGATTGTATCATTACAGATTTCAGTATTCTATGGACATGGAGTAAAATCAAGTGGATTCACCTATATACAGATATTGTTAAATTGCATTAAAAAATATTGAATATGTTTTTTACTCTGCTTTAAAATGATTAGATACCCAAATCTGTAATCAATACATGTTCATAAGTGTTAGATGCACTGAATCTATACTGAAAATAGATTTAATATATCTATTAGACATAGTAAACATGTAATAGAAATTCTAATTTTTTGGGCATGTGAGAGTTAGTTCAATGTAGAAGAGTTAGTTAATTAAGTCAAGTGAAGTGACTGAGTTAAGTTAAAGTCAAATTTAGAGTATGTATATGTTGAGTTATTTTGAATGACTAGCTAGTCCAAAAAGCTTAAATAACCTTAACTTAATTCAATTCACTGTAATAATCTAATCCAATTTAGTTGATGAGTAGAAAATAGAAAAGTAACGCCTTTTGTTATTATTTTGTATATCCAATTTTTATTTCCTCTCCTCTGCCTTTCCAACAATTTGCAATCAATACCAAATATTTCCAATAAATGGCAATCAATACCATGTAGAAATAATGATAAATATTCAATATTATATCCTCACCTTCCCTCATTCACAGGTACCCGCATACATAGCAGCACAAGTGTTGGGGTCTATCTGTGCATCGTTAACACTGAAGGGAATATTCAATCCATTCATGAACGGTGGAGTGACGGTTCCAGCCGGATCCTACTCTCAGGCATTCTCATTGGAGCTCATCATCACATTCATTCTCATGTTCGTGGTCATAGCCGTCTCTACCGACACCCGTGCAGTTAAATTCTTCAGATTACTGCCCTTCTCTTTTAATACACAATTTCGTTTTCATGTGATGGATTGTAATTTTGTGTTTGAAACCATGTATGTATTTATTATTTAATTAGGGTTCAATAGTCAACTGAATTTGGTTTAAATGGCAGTGAGTATGACAAATTATCATTAACAGTTTTTTTTTAATTGTGCCGTAGGTCGGTGAATTGGCCGGAATAGCAGTGGGCGCTACCGTGATAGTTAACAACTTTATTTCAGGGTAATAAGAATGATATTATAATAATCATTATTACATATCAATTATTGATAATGATGTGTTTTTTATTTATGTGATTGAAACTCGTCAAGCTACTCTATTCCTTTATTCAAATGAAGTGAAATGTTTGAATTTTTTCCATTGACCAGGCCCTACACTGGAGCGTCCATGAATCCAGTACGAAGTCTTGGCCCTGCAGTTGCCTCTGGAAACTTCAAGGCAATCTGGGTGTACATCGTAGCTCCCATAACAGGAGCATTACTCGGTGCTTTTGCATACAGTGTGATTCGTCAGAATGACAACCCAGACGAGGAGAGAACGGCCCATTAGGGGATCAACGGATGAATGATGACCTAATAATATAAAATATAAATCGGTGTGCCTATTTAAGTGTGCGTGTTTGACTGTGAGAAGTTATTAAAAGCTATATCTAAAGGTATAGATGATGATAACATTAAAAAATAAAACAAAATGATAGGAAAAACCAGTGTAAACCGTCTGTAAAAGGTAGTTCGAATGGCGGGTAGTGTTGTTAAAATAAGTACTGTTATAATAATAGTTTAATTTTACCATTAATATTAATATTACTTATATATTAAATTGGTGTGTTAAATATGGCTGTAAGTTTAAAATTGTTTGTTTATATTGTTGATTGGGCTTAATTGACCTGAGTGGGTGAAATTTTTTCATTCCTTTACCAGATTTAATTTTAAAATCACGTTGTTTTTATAATGAGTAATTTTTTTCCTAAATATGTATGTGATATGGAATATAAATAAATTTATTTAAAACTCAATTAGGTTTATTTTTGATAATTATGATGGATAATTACTTATCTATCTATCATCTAGATTAAATTCCCACAATAGTATCTAACTTTTCTATTGAATTGTAATATCTCATATATATAGAGTAAATAAATACGTTATTCAACAATTATTTATAATTTTTATTTGTCTCTTATCTTATTATAATTCACAGTGTAATATTTATAATTTTTATTTGTCTCTTATCATATTATAATTCACAGTGTAATCTAAATTAATGATAGCTCAATTGATAATTTGAGATGTGTTTGAAATGTGTCAAATTGTTGGAATTAGAAACACCTAATCTAAATTAATGATAGCTCAATTGATAATTTGAGATGTGTTTGAAATGTGTCAAATTGTTGGAATTAGAAACACCTAAGTTCAAATATGAGTGTTGCTACTCAGACTATGTGGAAAAAGAGCACTATAATTAGTTTTTTAAAAAAATATGTAATCTACTCACTTATACTCGGTAAAAAAAATATCTAATATACCTTTGGTTTAATTTTGATATTTTACATAGATGTTATCTTCGTTTAATATTTTTGATGTTTTACATAGATGAAGAATTGAAGGAGCAATGTAATTTCCATATGTAAAATATATACCTTTGGTTTAATTTTGATATTTTACATAGATGATATTCTTGGTTTAATATTTTTGATGATATTTTTGGTTTAATACTTTTGATATTTTACATAGATGAACAATTGAAGGAGCAATGTAATTGCCATATGTAAAATACCAATGAGGAATTATGATTTGGCTTTTAAAAAATTGGAATAAATTTATAATTTTAATTATTTTGTAGATGATTTATTTATGTTTATTTTTAAAATAGAGTTGTTTGTAGTGAGATTTTTTTAAGGTTTTTTTTTGTTTTTTCTATTTTAATTTTTCTAAAATATGGTAGGAATTTATTGAAATCACAAGTTTGATGGGTAATCCTTGCACAATCAAGTGCCCTTTTTCAAGGTGTTGAATCACACTAAATCAGGTTTTCCATGACACTGAATCTATATATACAATAAAAACCAAATTTAAATAACACAAATCAAAACTTGACCTCAAATTAATTTTTTGGAAGCTTTTAGGCTGATTTTTTCTAGTCTAAATTCTCTAAAATCCAATAGGAATTTATTGAAATCGCAAGCTTCATAGGTAACCCCTACACAATCAAGTGCCCTTTCTAAGGGTGTTGAATCCATATATAGTCAAAGCCCAATTTAAATAAGAGAAATCAATATTTAACCTCAAAATTTTTGGCAGGATTCCAGCACTAAAAAAATCCAAAAAATGACACTATAGACAACACGTTTTTAAAATTTATATAACATATATTTTTTCTTATTTCAAATATGTAATGTCCCGGGTAACTTGTAACTCTAGATAATTACTGTGGTAAAAACAATATGAGTGATAACTTGTTATTATTAAAAGACATTGTTATTTTGTTTGAAAGGGAATATAATGGACTATTTTGCACATGTGTATTGATGAAATGCTGGCAGCCTCCAAAAGGAGGATTTTCTATTAAAAGAAAATAAATCAGTTATGGAACTGAAAAAAAAACAACTGCCTCTCCCCAAGGAAAAGTCCTGGGAGGAAAACCTCTGGGCTGTTGATGAATAGGCAGAGGAAAGGATTCCAGAGAGAGAGCAGACTGGAAAAGTGGTTAAGTCTTGTTGTGATCAGATAACCAGCACAGTGGTGCATGAGGCTTGTGGAGGGCTGCAGGCCTGCAAGACGGCTCGGGGGAGATCCAGTGCAGTGGATCTCAAGGTTGGGAGGTTAAGAGCAAGATTGTTACAGGTGGACTTTGGAAGAAGAGCGACAGTAGCAGACTACCAAGTATGCACCTTAATAGTTTTAATTGAGAAACAGGTAATGGCAACATACAAACTGATACAGTGGTCTGTGCTTCTTTTATTAAAGTAAAGAAATATAGTTATGCAAAAGCAGATGTCTGAGCTTCTTTTATTAAAGTAAGAAAATACAGTTATGCAAATGCAGATGTCTGAGCTTCTTTTATTAAAGTAAGAAAATACAGTTATGCAAATGCAGATGTCTGAGCTTCTTTTATTAAAGTAAGGAAATACAGTTTACGTGTATGCAGTGGACTGTGACTCTCGGAGTTACCGACATACAGTATATAAACAGCTGTCTGTGTTATTCATTAATGAGAGAATGATAGCCGCAATTATACATCTGACTGTGATTCTTTTACTGAGATAACAAAAGTTACAGTTAAACAAGCAAACAATCATTAGGCAGAAACGAACAAATAACCATAGCTGGTATCAAGGCTAACTCTCAACCCAGATCTCGGGTGAATAAATTATTAAGTACAGACTTAGATATGTAAAGACAAGTCGAAAACAGAGTCAAACCTGAAGCGGCTAATAACCGTATGATACATCAAGAATTAAAATATAGTAGTGCGTTCACAGAACCGTAAAGATACGAATTACATTCAAGAACAATGAACCAGTATCAATAAGTATAACTCTTATTAACCTGCAGACGTGGTATCGTGCTTGGCACCGAGACTTATCCAGTAATACGAAAAGATTGTAAAGAACGCAGCATTGAAGAGCCAGGTTGCTAATAAAGCAACGAAGCCGTGTAGCTGGAGTGATAAATATTACCATAGGAGTAGCAGTGAGGGTTTACTCATAAGTAAACCCTATTCTATCGTTAAACTGTAAATGACCTTATATGCCCGAGCGAATGAAGCGATAACGCTATTCGCAGGCCAATAAATACAAATAACATTGTTAGATTTGAGAAACTGAAAAGAGAAACTGAAAGATGCATTTACTATTACCAAACTTGGATAAAAACCGTCATGCAATCCGTATTTATGTCTGCGAGAAGGGTTGGGCTTGCTTCCATTATTCCAGAAGCGAGCCGTAACCCTGAGACCGCAATAAGTAACATATTATGTATAATATCCATGAGTATTGAAACGAGTGAATACAGTATCATAAGACAGAAGAAAACACGCATACATAAATTAGCTTCGCTCAAGGGATTCGACAGAATGTCAAAAAAACAGAACATGATATATTCATGAATTGACAAGAATGTCAAGAACCGAACAAAATACCACCATTACTGTAATGAGCCGTAAGGTAAAAGCCATAAGTTCAATAATAATAAACTGTAACACAATCTGAGCGGGGCGTTACTGTTTGGGTAAACCCCGAATCATATTAACTGCATGCGAAAAGGGAATATGGTATTGCACAGTACAATACTTAACAGAACTTATTACATATTCGACTGTGTAATATCGTAACCAACAGTCAAACCCTTGTTTGGCCTGAGGCCGTAATTAGAAATATCTAAACCCT
This sequence comes from Pinus tabuliformis, assembly GCA_031772625.1. Taxonomy (NCBI): domain Eukaryota; kingdom Viridiplantae; phylum Streptophyta; class Pinopsida; order Pinales; family Pinaceae; genus Pinus; species Pinus tabuliformis. The sequence goes on along the minus strand of CM062815.1, from coordinate 276,676,306 downwards.
CAGGGTTCCGTGGAATTACAGAATCGGTTTGAGAATGCCGCCTGTAAACCATACCCGGATTTGAACAAGGGGGCAACAGACCTGAGACACATGAATACCATGCATGAGTCTCGTTCTGGCCATTGGAGACCGCCAACTCTTTATAACAGTTAACCCTATAGGGTAATGCATCTAGCAACGATGACTTACCCGAATGGCATGCGGGTCGGCCAGAATCTCCTTTGGATAGCAGAAAACGCAGAGTCCAAATATTCCTGCACAAAACCACCACTGTTAACAACTGTACAAATGGTAAACGAGCACAATAAGAACGGAAATAAGCTGTCAAGAGCCGACTGTAACCTTGGAAACTTGCCATGATTGAAGGGGTTCATACCTGCGCGAGTGTTAGAGCTGTGGAGTGGAGGAAGCTGTCGGAGGAGCTGCAGAGGCATTGGCGCAAATGAACCGAGACCGAAGAACCCGGCAGACCATATAATGTCAACCAAACCCTTAAAGCGATCAGCGCCATCCGATTTGAGGGAGTAATCGCCATCGTCCGTTTGAGCGGGAGTGTGGGCTCACAAACCAAAGGTACAATCCTCCGCGTGATCACATGGGCTTCACATGGCTCGTAGCCACCTCGCCACGGAATGGTGAGTTGGTTTAACCTTCGCTCACCATGTGGCACCGTAAGTTATTGAACCCTCAATCAAACATTAAGACTGTCAAAGTAATGTGCGGGTGGTAGAATGTGATTCCAACGCTTAACAAATAATGTGTAAGGGGTTTTAAACCATAGACTATGTATCACCATGTATAATAAAGTTAACTACGTGTATAAAACAGAGTATCACATATACCACGGTGACCCCAAGGTGATAGATAACATAAAAAAAAATTGTGTTGTTGGCATAAGTTAAGATGAGATCGTGACAATGTGGTATCAGAGCAGAGGTTTCAAAACTGTGGCCTCTGGAACAGCAAAAATTATCTTAAAAGTTTATATAGTAACAATTCAACTAATTGTCTTTCTTGTGTACCACCAGGAGAACCGTACAGAGATAGCTACCTGTTAATAGTTAATAGAAGATGGAAGAAATGCTGGGAGCTGGCGGCATCCCTCAAGAAAATGCAGGGTTGTGGGTACAGCTTGGTGCTGAGACACGCAGTACCAATCAGGCAATATTGCAAACTGTTCAGGAGCTGAAAGGTGAGATGGCGCGTCTACGAGAGGACAATGCGCGGTTAACAATGGAACAAGAAAGAATACTGAAGAGCTTGTCAGATAAACAAAACCCACCCTTGGCCAGCCCTAGTGCAGAACAGCAAAGGGGCACTGAGGAACGGGATTACGCACCTGAGCTTTCTGAAGAACAGGAAGACCATTCTGATAATGTACAAGAACAACAAACCTTCAAGAGGCAGAAAGTGGAATTACAGGGGGAATTCCGAAAAATCAAACCTCCACTTTTCGATGGAGAGCAGGAAGAAGCAGCAGAAGCCTGGTTGATTAATATTAATAAATATTTTCAACTTTATGAATATGACCAAAATCTGAAGGCGCGGCTGGCTATTTTTCAGTTGCAAGGCAAAGCCACCTTATGGTGGGAAGAGATTAAAATTGTGAAGGGAGTAAGTGAGCAAAGCATAACCTGGGAGAAATTCTAGAAATATTTTAAGGAAAGGTATTTAACTGAGCGCTTTTATGATGAGAAGGCGCGAGAATTCCATGACTTACGGCTAGGACAGCAGTCCATGGACGAATTCATAAATCGCTTCACTTCTCTGCTTCGTTATGTGCCATACATAAAAGAGGAGAAGGCCAAGGTGCAGAGGTTCGTGAGTAGCCTACCGACTTATATAAGGGAACGGATTGAGTTTGACAATCCCCGAACTATGGATGAGGCAATTCGGAAGGCTAGAATTTGCTATCAGCGGAACAAACAAAAGGGAGAAGTTCCAAACAGGAAATGGAATGAAAGAAAAGGTAGCAGAATTGCTGGAAACAACAAAGGAAGCCGCGGAAATGGTGGTAAAGGAGCTGGAAAGGGGCAGTTTAACAGAAGCACAAACAAGGGTACCTTCCAGCCTAAGCCAAGCGAGAGCAGGATCAGTGAACCCCCTGCTAAATCGGAGGGTGAGGGGACCAGACCTCCAGTTCAGTGCTGGGTGTGTGAAGGACCGCACTACGCTAGAAATTGTCCACAACATAAAAGAACTGAGCAAATATCTCAAGTTCATGAAGCTTCAACTGTTGGGGATGTGGCGCGCAGCGTACCAAGGATCAATGCAGCATTAGAAGACCGGCAGGCGGAATACCAACCTTCCATGGTGGAATTCGAAGGTAAGATTTCAAACCTTTCTGTAGCTGTACTTATTGATCCAGGAGCTACTTTAAGTTATGTTAGTCCAAAAGTAGTGGAACACTGTAAGCTACCACCAGAAAAGTTTAAAAACCCATGGTTGGTCCAGTTAGCTACGGGAGCCAAAAGGCGGGTTTTAGCTAAAGTTAATAATTGTTCTTTCAGTATAGCTGGACAGCCCGTAACGGTAGACCTAAATGTACTTCCGTTAGGCTCCTATGACATTCTTATTGGTATGGATTGGCTGGAAAAGCACTGGTCGTTGGTGAATTGCAAAACCAAGACCATATACTACAAAGATGATTTGGGGCAGCAGCAGGAATTGCAGGGAATTAAACATCCTGTTCAGATTCGACCTATCACTGCAACTCAGTTAGCTAAATGTATTAGAAAGAAATGTCAGGTCTATGCCATACAAGTTGGCTATGCGAATCAGAAGGATAAGATGTCTGCAATAGATGATATTCCTGTGGTACAAGAATTTACAGATGTCTTTCCTGAAGAGGTACCGGGTTTGCCTCCAAGAAGGGACATAGACTTCACTATAGAGTTAATACGAGGGGCAGCACCAGTTTCGCGGGCACCGTACCGGATGAGCATACCAGAGTTAACGGAGTTGAAAATGCAGCTCCAGGAGCTGTTGGAGAAACAGTACATTCGACCCAGTGTGTCACCCTGGGGAGCTCCAGTATTGTTCGTAAAAAAGAAGGATGGGACTCTTCGCATGTGCATAGATTACCGGCAGCTGAATAAGCTCACGGTCAAAAACAAGTACCCTTTACCCAGAATAGATGAACTCTTTGATCAAGTGAAAGGGGCAAAAGTGTTTTCCAAAATTGATCTGCGATCTGGTTACCATCAGATCAGGATTAAGGATGAGGACATTACCAAAACTGCTTTTCGGACACGCTATGGGCACTACGAATTTGTAGTGCTACCTTTTGGGCTGACCAATGCACCTGCTACTTTTATGTGCATGATGAATAGCGTGTTTCACAGATTTTTGGACAAGTTTGTACTGATATTCATTGACGACATATTGATATATTCTCGTTCCCAACAGGAACATGAGGAGCACCTTAGATTGGTGCTACAAACACTTCGGGAGCATCAGCTATATGCTAAGTTTAGCAAATGCGATTTCTTCAAAGAGGAAATTCAGTATTTGGGCCACGTGATTACGAAAGAGGGAATTGCGGTTGACCCTGAGAAGATAAAATCTATTATGGAATGGCCTATACCCAAAGACGTTGCTGATATCAGATCCTTTATGGGGTTAGCTGGCTACTACCGGAGATTTGTGGAAGGATTTTCTAGGATAGCCTATCCTATCACCTCATTGCAAAAGAAAGGAAAGATATTTAGATGGACAGCAGAGTGTCAACAGAGCTTTGACCGTTTGAAGCATCTTCTCACCACCGCACCCATCCTGAGGATCGCGGATCCTAATAAGGATTATGTGGTGTGCACCGATGCAAGCAAGGAGGGCGTGGGAGGAGTACTAATGCAGGAAGGAAAAGTAATAGTATGAATCAAGAAAACTAAAAGAGCATGAGCAAAGATACTCTGCTTACGATTTAGAGTTAACCGCTGTGATTCACGCACTAAAGATGTGGCGACATTACCTTCTTGGAAAGAAATTTTTGTTGTTAACAGATCATCACAGTTTGACGCATTATTTCAGCCAACCTACCTTGAATGCAAGGCAAGGCCGTTGGGCAGATTTTCTAAGTGGATTTGACTTTGAAATAAAGCATTTAAAGGGCAAAGAAAATCGGGTGGCAGATGCCTTAAGTCGAAAGGTTCATTGCTTATGTGAACTTTCAGCCAGCAGGCGGCGAAGTTCGCTGGTTGAACAAATAAAAACAGCAGCCAATGACGACTCTGAATATCAGCATTTAAAACAGCAGGTACAACAATCTGATAATGGAAAGTTACAGCAAGGGTACACATTGGATAATGCTGGATTGCTGTATTTTAATAAAAAAATGTATGTGCCTGATTCAAATGACCTTAAGAAGCTGATTTTAGATGAGTTCCACATCAGCCACTACACTGGCCACCCAGGGTACCAAAAGATGGTCACGGCACTCAAGAAAGAGTATTACTGGCCAGGAATGAAGAAGCAGATAGTGGAATACTTGGCAAGGTGTTTGGAATGCCAGCAAATTAAGGCTGAACATCAACACCCAGCGGGACTGTTGCAGCCTTTGCCTATTCCGGAATGGAAATGGGAAACCATTTCTATGGATTTTGTAACCGGGCTACCACGAACAAAGAAGGGCAATGATTCTATTATGGTCGTGGTTGATAAATTGAGTAAAGCAGCGCACTTCATACCGGTGTAGTCTACTTACAAGGCGGTACAAATCGCGCATCTCTTTATGCAACATGTGTTCCGTTTGCATGGAATGCCGAAGGTAATCATATCAGACCGGGATGTGAAATTCACTTCCACCTTTTGGAGAACATTGTTTGCCGAGTTGGGCACTCGATTGAATTTTAGCACGGCTTATCACCCACAGACCGATGGCCAAACTGAGCGAGTCAATCAGGTATTGGAAGACATGTTGAGAGCGAATGTAATGCTAAAGCCTGGTCAATGGGAAGAGTATTTGCATCTGGTTGAATTTGCCTACAATAATGGGTATCATACTTCAACCCAGCTAAGTCCCTTTGAGGTCCTGTATGGGTGAAAGTGCCGCACACCCTCAAGTTGGAGTGGACTGGAGGATAAGCTGAGGTTGGGTCCGGAAATGTTGAAAGACATGGAAGATATGGTGAAGAGAGTGCGAGCAAATTTAAAGGCTGCACAGGACAGACAGAAAAGCTTCGCAGATAGGAAAAGAAGATTCGCAGAGTACAATGTTGGTGACCATGTGTTTGTAAGGATTCAAACCCGAAGGAGCACACTGCAGTGGAGTGGGTGCGCCAAGCTGGCTCCTCGATACTTTGGACCGTTTCAGATTCTAGCTAGAATGGGGCCTGTGGCCTACCAACTTGCTTTACCCAGTCATATTAAGATTCACAATGTGTTCCATGTTTCTGTCCTAAAGAAATATGTGAATGACCCTAAACATGTTATTCAATGGCAAGATGTGCGGGTAAGAATTGATCCGGTTGTTTCGATTATGCAGCTATATTCAATAGGAAATTGATTATGTGCTGGTTGTTTGCAGGTCGAACCGGAAGGCGAGGTCCTGGTCGAACCACAGAGCATTCTCGACCGGAGAGAAGTGCGGCTGCGGAAACGGGTTATTACCCAAATTAAGGTGCTGTGGCAGCACTATGGTCCTGAGGAGGCTACATGGGAAGACGAGGAACCTTTCAGAAAGGCCTACCCGAATTTATTTAACGAAAATGGACATCGGGACGATGTCCAACCTCAGGGGGGGAAGATGTAATGTCCCCGGTAACTTGTAACTCTAGATAATTACTGTGGTAAAAACAATATGAGTGATAACTTGTTATTATTAAAAGACATTGTTATTTTGTTTGAAAGGGAATATAATGGACTATTTTGCACATGTGTATTGATGAAATGCTGGCAGCCTCCAAAAGGAGGATTTTCTATTAAAAGAAAATAAATCAGTTATGGAACTGAAAAAAAAAACAACTGCCTCTCCCCAAGGAAAAGTCCTGGGAGGAAAACCTCTGGGCTGTTGATGAACAGGCAGAGGAAAGGATTCCAGAGAGAGAGCAGAGTGGAAAAGTGGTTAAGTCTGGTTGTGATCAGATAACCAGCACAGTGGTGCATGAGTCTTGTGGAGGGCTGCAGGCCTGCAAGACGGCTCGGGGGGAGATCCAGTGCAGTGGATCTCAAGGTTGGGAGGTTAAGAGCAAGATTGTTACAGGTGGACTTTGGAAGAAGAGCGACAGTAGCAGACTACCAGGTATGCACCTTAATAGTTTTAATTGAGAAACAGGTAATGACAGCATACAAACTGATACAGTGGTCTGTGCTTCTTTTATTAAAGTAAAGAAATATAGTTATGCAAAAGAAGATGTCTGAGCTTCTTTTATTAAAGTAAGAAAATACAGTTATGCAAATGCAGATGTCTGAGCTTCTTTTATTAAAGTAAGAAAATACAGTTATGCAAATGCAGATGTCTGAGCTTCTTTTATTAAAGTAAGGAAATACAGTTTACGTGTATGCAGTGGACTGTGACTCTCGGAGTTACCGACATACAGTATATAAACAGCTGTCTGCGTTATTCATTAATGAGAGAATGATAGCCGCAGTTATACATCTGACTGTGATTCTTTTATTGAGATAACAAAAGTTACAGTTAAACAAGCAAACAATCATTAGGCAGAAACGAACAAATAACCATAGCTGGTATCAAGGCTAACTCTCAACCCAGATCTCGGGTGAATAAATTATTAAGTACAGACTCAGATATGTAAAGACAAGTCGAAAACAGAGTCAAACCTGAAGCGGCTAATAACCGTATGATACATCAAGAATTAAAATATAGTAGTGCGTTCACAGAACCGTAAAGATACGAATTACATTCAAGAACAATGAACCAGTATCAATAAGTATAACTCTTATTAACCTGCAGACGTGGTATCGTGCTTGGCACCGAGACTTATCCAGTAATACGAAAAGATTGTAAAGAACGCAGCATTGAAGAGCCAGGTTGCTAATAAAGCAACGAAGCCGTGTAGCTGGAGTGATAAATATTACCATAGGAGTAGCAGTGAGGGTTTACTCATAGGTAAACCCTATTCTATCGTTAAACTGTAAATGACCTTATATGCCCGAGCGAATGAAGCGATAACGCTATTCGCAGGCCAATAAATATAAATAACATTGTTAGATTTGAGAAACTGAAAAGAGAAACTGAAAGATGCATTTACTATTACCAAACTTGGATAAAAACCGTCATGCAATCCGTATTTATGTCTGCGAGAAGGGCTGGGCTTGCTTCCATTATTCCAGAAGCGAGCCGTAACCCTGAGACCGCAATAAGTAACATATTATGTATAATATCCATGAGTATTGAAATGAGTGAATACAGTATCATAAGACAGAAGAAAGCACGCATACATAAATTAGCTTCGCTCAAGGGATTCGACAGAATGTCAAAAAAACAGAACAGGATATATTCATGAATTGACAAGAATGTCAAGAACCGAACAAAATACCACCATTACTGTAATGAGCCGTAAGGTAAAAGCCATAAGTTCAATAATAATAAACTGTAACACAATCTGAGCGGGGCGTTACTGTTTGGGTAAACCCCGAATCATATTAAGTGCATGCGAAAAGGGAATATGGTATTGCACAGTACAATACTTAACAGAACTTATTACATATTCGACTGTGTAATATCGTAACCAACAGTCAAACCCTCGTTTGGCCTAAGGCCGTAATCAGAAATATCTAAACCCTCAGGGTTCCATGGAATTACAGAATCGGTTTGAGAATGCCGCCTGTAAACCATACCCGGATTTGAACAAGGGGGCAACAGACCTGAGACACATGAATACCATGCATGAGTCTCGTTCTGGCCATTGGAGACCGCCAACTCTTTATAACAGTTAACCCTATAGGGTAATGCATCTAGCAACGATGACTTACCCGGATGGCATGCGGGTCGGCCAGAATCTCCTTTGGATAGCAGAAAACGCAGAGTCCAAATCTTCCTGCACAAAACCACCACTGTTAACAACTGTACAAATGGTAAACGAGCACAATAAGAACGGAAATAAGCTGTCAAGAGCCGACTGTAACCTTGGAAACTTGCCATGATTGAAGGGGTTCATACCTGCGCGAGTGTTAGAGCTGTGGAGTGGAGGAAGCTGTCGGAGGAGCTGCAGAGGCATTGGCGCAAATGAACCGAGACCGAAGAACCCGGCAAACCATATAATGTCAACCAAACCCTTAAAGCGATCAGCGCCATCCGATTTGAGGGAGTAATCGCCATCTTCCGTTTGAGCGGGAGTGTGGGCTCACAAACCAAAGGTACAATCCTCCGCGTGATCACATGGGCTTCACATGGCTCGTAGCCACCTCGCCACGGAATGGTGAGTTGGTTTAACCTCCGCTCACCATGTGGCACCGTAAGTTAATGAACCCTCAATCAAACATTAAGACTGTCAAAGTAATGTGTGGGTGGTAGAATGTGATTCCAACGCTTAACAAATAATGTGTAAGGGGTTTTAAACCATAGACTATGTATCACCATGTATAATAAAGTTAACTGCGCGTATAAAACAGAGTATCACATATACCACGGTGACCCCAAGGTGATACATAACATAAAAAAAAAATTTGTTGTTGGCATAAGTTATGAGATCGTGACAAAATAATTGATATAAATTTATTTATTTATTTATTAACTAAATTGAAATTTAAATAAATAATTATTTTTAAGAATTAAATTATATCACAAACAACAAAATATTGCATAATTAAATTATAAATAGTAGCATTTTAAATTGAAATAAGCTACACCACAAACAACCAAATGTTATATAACGGAATTATAAGTGATAAGATTTAATATTAAAATTCATTTAAACAATTTTATCTTAAAAATCCATTATATATAATCATATTTAAAATATAAATAATATTACAAACAACATTCTAAATAATCATATTTAAAATATAAATAATATTATAAATAACAAAATTTTAATTTTTAAAACAAGTTATGAATAAATAAGTTTAGTGGGTCTTGGATAGACATCCTTAAGACACTCTTTAATGTTAATTTGAATTCACCTGTTCAATTCGCTACCTTGATAGTGGTGATATATGTGACATGATGAAGATATAGTCCTACTAAACTTATGAAAAATTGATGAATAAATTAATTTATATGAATTGTTATTATATTCTTGAATTTTTATAAAATTGTAGTTAAATCTATAGAGTCTTGGATAAATGTTGATTTAATTCCTTATTAAATCACTACTACTTGTTAAATTATTAGTTCAATTCCTATCTTACTGAGGTGATTTAATTCTTGTCCAATTCCAATATTATCATTGTACATAATCATCGTGGAACTTATAAACAAAATTATTGTAATTAAAATTTTATAAATTGACGAGCGATATTTTATGTAAAAATTTTAAAAAATAGGTCATTAACTTTAAAACTAGTGGTATTAGTAATATCTTTTTGCAATTTTGAAGTGATTTAATTCTTGTCCAATTCCAATATTATTATTGTACATAACCATTGTGGAACTTATAAACAAAATTATTGTAATTAAAAATTTTAAAAAATAGGCCATTAACTTTAAAACTAGTGGTATTAGTAATATCTTTTTGCAATTTTGAAGTTGAATATAGAATATGATATAGTGATTCCCTAAATCGAAAAATCTCATTGCAGCAGAACTCCTTTTCTTCGGTTTTTAATATTAAAATTAGATTCTATTTCAAAACATATCTACGTTTCATGAGTTTACGGAACTAGGTAATATTGGAAACCTATTTAAATTTACAATAAATGTTAAATTTGGAGTAGCAATATTACACTTTAAATGAGTAATAAAAATATTTTAGAATACATTTTAAACTATTTTTTCAAATAAATTTGATGTTAATACAAGGTTAATATTTAAGCGAAATCTAGACAAGCTTATAAATTGGCAGAAAATATTTGAGTCATTTTCAACATATTCTTTTTTTTTTCATGATATAAATTTATGGTCTATGAGTATCACAATTCTAGATCTAGATCTCATTACAACACTACATTGATCATGACAATATCTCATCAAATAAATTATTTAAAACTCATATCCAAGTGGTATATGACTTTTTGATTATTCAACAACTTACATTGCAACATTCTTCATTTTAATTGCAATTGTAAATAATTGTTCCAATAAATTTTGTCATATTCAATCTAAAATTGTTGGTGTATACTTCAATGAAGATATACCTGAAAAACCATCCATTTCTTGAAGTGAACAACAATCATGCTTGACAAATTTGATTCATTCTAATTATCATTGATTTTGAAGAGACTAGTTAGTATCATGCAATTCCCAAATGTTGATTGATTTTTGGATTGGCTGATAAGAGTTACAAACTTGAACCCTAATATATGAAATTCCTCACTGTTAAAATTTTGTTTTAGGGATCCAAACTTTGAATTTGGATTCTTTTATTTTTAAATAGTTCATAGCTAAAAAGATCCAAGATGGACCTTTGGATTCTTTTTCCCTGCAATGATTCATGCTTTTTTTTGTTTCTTTATGTTCTCGTTTTTGTGGGTTTATCACTCATCATATTCACTTCATATGGTGCTTTTTCTAGCTGACCACTAACTCTATTCACTTTATTTGGTGGTTTTCTAGGTAAACACTAGCCACCCTACATTGATACTAGTTGTTTATGGTTTGCTGCTAACCATTTTGACTTGAATAATGTGGTGGTTTTAGATGACTACTAACTAATTTGATCTGAATAATGTAATGGATCTTTACCACTAAACATCTTTACCCCATCATTTTACTCCTCACTTGAAGATTTTGTAGAGTTTCTTTTCATAAATGTTATCCCCTACTTAAGGTGTGGATATTATCATTTTTAACTTTACAAAACATATATAGTGGATCTAGATCATATCCAAAATTATTTGAAATAACTACTTGATAGTTTATTGCATCTATCATTCCTTCTTTCTTTTTCTTTGTTACCATTTCCTTGGCTAGGTGATGAGACTTATGTAGTTTGTTTACCTCTTAGTTCTATATCAAAAATTTTAACCATTAAAAATGGATTTCTATTTTAACTTATTTATGCTTTCAACACATCTATGATATGTTATTTTTCTTTGCGTAATGAATACTATGATCGATACCAAAATAATGATTCTCCATACCCATTGAAGAATTATTGCACTTATAACATAACGAGTTTTTATTAATCGAGAATACACATATTTTTTATTTTATCATATATCGAGTCATGTTAATTTCTATTAAAAGATAACTCTTGTAAATTTATAACAAGCATTTTGGAAAGCTCTTGATGTTTTTATTTTTCTTCATCACATTTCTTGTTGTTATTTATGTTATTCTGTGTTTCTTTTTCTCACAATTACTTCGTTCTATATCCATCTAGTCTTTTGTTTCACAATGATCATCAACCACTTCTAATATCTATTGTGTATCATAAGTTTTATTAACATTTTACATGATTTATTTGTGTGATAGGATGTATCATATTTTTGGATAAGATACTCTATATCATATGTTGCATAAATCGTTCTAGTAGCTCGTCTATTTTACAACTTATATCAACCATTTGGATGACATCATCTATATTAAAAATTGTATTAGGATTTTTTATTAAATTCTCTCTGTCATAAAGTTCATGGACCTTGGCTACAAATTTTGTGTGAAGCATGTCATCAATTTGATCTTGTTTCTCTCGTAATTTTTCTTGATGTTGATAAATCAATCAATCGTTCATTTAAATTTACTTTGAATATCATCTATTGATTGTAGTGCATAAACCATGTCATCAATTATGTTTTGTTTATTATGCTAGTTCCACTCAAGTGCTTCAATTTGATTCCGTAATTGGTGGTTTTACTCTTGGAAATCCTATATTCTTTTAAAGACATTTTCTGAATGGTTTTCTCTTTTACCATTTTTCTTTTCACTCTCATGATTTAATGTATTATTTGGGTGTGAGGTATTATCAATAATCAAGCCCAAAGTGTGATGATAATGTATTGGCTTAATTTGACTCAATTTACCTCCACATTCAATTTAAGCAGTCCCTTTACAATTCACTTTTATCTTTAAGACACCTTTTGTCATGATAACAAATTTTCCTTTGATCAATGACATCAAATTTTAAACTAGAGAAAATATGTATGAAATGTCATGGGTTACATAACTTATGACATATTTACTTGTGGTAGAAATGAATACCTCCTATTAATAAAGTTCTTTATTATAAAAGGCAAGTACAAATTGTCCTTAAACTCTCTTATTCTATTTAGGAAATATCTAAGACATGATCCAGAAAAATTTATTCCTTTTTTAAATAGTTTTATTTACAAAAGGTATTGGGTTTAGCTTCCAAAATGTCTCCTTAGCTTCTCCTCTCAAAGAATTATGATACATACTCTCTTTTCAAATGATGTAATTTTCTCATTTTAAATTGTCATTTTATATCAAGATACCATTTTAATTTCATTGATCCTTTGTCACACATATGAATACTAAACAAAAAAAAATAAAAGAAAAAGAAACGTTGAGTGTCACAATGAGGAAAACACTCCATTTAGTATTTATCTAAGCTCACATATTGAGGTAGTAGACATATATAGTGTGCTATTTCTACATTGTTTATCAAAGTAAGGCCTAATTTTTACAAAAATAACATTGCAAACCCCACATTGTACAAATCTTTCATTCTCTAATAAAGAATTTTGGTTTTGTATTTCAATTAGAAAATGCAATTGTTAGTGTGAATTTTCTTGGAAGGTGTACCAAAAAAACTTCACTTAGGTCACTAGGTGAAAACTGACCCTAACAACAAGTTGATGGTTGATTGTGACCTGCTATAATAATAAAAAGTAGCAGTAAAAATATCTAATCCAATAACTCAAATGGAAAGACTTTAATTGAATAAATTATTTATTAAAAATACTCGGTTAAGGAGATCTACAAATCGGTCTATAAGTCCCCCTCGATGGGATGGGTCCTTTGATATCCTTGATGCTTCATAAAATAATCTTATCTCTCAATATGTGAATAAACCCACACAAAATGTGGAGAACTAGAATGGGAGCTCAAAGAAAAAAGACGATAACGGTGACGACGATTATGATCACGGTGAAGAATAAATGAAAAACCTTCCTCTTTATAATAAAGTATGGAGATAATATTGAAAATGAAGAATAATAAAATAATATTAACAAAATCAAGATTTAGCCGGTTGGAATACTTTATTATATTTATTGGAAAGGTAAAAAAGATTTAAATTGTTAAATATATTTATTTAGAATACACAAATAAAATGATTTATTAATTATTTCACAAGAATTAAGAATGGTGTGAAATGGAAATAATTATGAAATAGTGATTTAACAATTATTCCAATAACAAAAATAAGGAAAATGAAATAAATAGTGATTTCTTTAATTATTCCTAGGGGATTTAGTCAAATGTGACAAGGAATATGAGACTGAGCTACAAAGTACATGATACATGATACACTAGCATCATGGGCAAAAAAATAATACAATGGATCCCATGTACATAATGTACCTCGAAAAACATAGGCCGGGACTGAATACAATAACATCTAAGTACGTGAGACATAATGTCCCTCAAGCTGACATGGTGAGGGGGGATAACAACACAAGAAGTCCTATTAAAGAGGAAAGGCCTCTGAATATTTGAATGGATCATATAAAGGAGAAATGCGTGATGTGGGCACTGCAAGCAACATAAACCCAACCCATCACATCAATAGAACTACATCTGAGGCTTGGATCAACATCTATGGTCATTTGGGCATGTGGGGGCTACTTGAAGGGCCAACCCCTCATGAGGTATGAAACATCTCACACATAGTAGGGAATGACTTGGACAATTGTCTCGATCATTGAACTGTCAAGTATATGAATCTTAATCATGCAATAACGAGTTGGTATTGAGCAAGTGAGAAACAACCAAGTGAAAGGAAAATGATGACTCCTTTTCCTTGATTCAAGATACTAAACAAAGATGCAAGCTACAACCAAGGTACACCACCCTCTAGACCACTCCTCTCGAATAAATGTGCTAAGTTTGACAAAAGAGAGCCCGCGAGAGTTAAGGAAATAAGGAATCCTTAACAAAGGCACGAGGAATCATAGTAGAGTGATTGATGGAATGACACTAGGGATGATGATGGAATAAAACAAGATTCGTGGATGACTGATGAATTCCCTTGTTAGAGCATAATAAGGATGGCTTACCTGGCAGTGAATGACTCGATTTCGGAGGGGATGGTCAATGACTCAAACAGGGGTTTAGCAAATACAAAGCAATAGAGATGGAGGCCAAATATGAGTAAAATGGTAGGGATGTCACAAAACGATGTATGAAACATTGTAACAAGACATAAGAGGACTTTGAACAAACTCCATAAATACAAGGGTGACTCGATGATGCTGCCACATGGGGGAGGCCTTGACGAACCAATAAAACCTGAGTAAGTGATAATTATTGACGACTAAAAGTGACATGTGAGTCAACTAGTGCCAAGGTAAAGTGGTACGTGAGTATGGGTGGCTCAAATTAAGAAATTCAGTTTAAGAGGCGACAAAGGGATACCTCATGGAAAAAATGGCTTTCCAGTCAAGTATTAAATTACCAAAAATGAATAGAGACCCATTAAATAACTCAAAAATATCTTTCCAATGATGTGAATGATTTGTCAAATAGAGCCATGATTTGGTCATAATCGATGATGGAGAAAAACTAGGGTTTTTCCTATAAAAGGTATTTTTGCCCCTAAATCAAATTCATTTTTAGAGTGAGTTGTGGATAATTTGGAGAGGAGGAGAAGGCCCTAAATCTTATGGAGATCGTAGCGCATGAACCAGCCATCAGAATCTGCATCTATGACTTTTAGGTATGTTTCCTTCCTTGTCTAAATATGGCCTTAATGCTTCTTGGAAGAATGGTTTGTGGTGAAGAATTAAGGAAATAAATGATCACGGGAATGACCTACTAGATGAGATCTAGAATCATGCCCACCCACCAAGTCAAACTTGGGGACCGGATGCTAATAGTGGGTTCACATCGAGTATAACTTTTGAAGATATCGTATCAAGCATTTAGAATATGCGATGTGTACATTTCTCACTAGAGAGGTCGATATGACAAACTGTCTAAGGAATGAGACAATAATGAACCATACCTAAATCAATAGGGCCTAGGCCGAGACTTAAATTAATCAAGTGAGAAGGTGGCGAGGGGTGTCATCATGCCCCTAAGCATGAGATACTTCCCCCTAGGATATTTGATGAGGCGGACTGATCAGGTATGCAAAGGTTGGAATGATGCCCCCTAACAAGAGGATTTTGTGGAGATACATTATCTTCCAAGTCCTCAAATAAGGGATTTAAGCATTTATCCCAACTAACGCAAGATCCTTAAGGGAATAATGAGTAGATGTAGGGGCATGGGTTCCACCTAACATGTTATGGACATGTGACATGTATTTAGAATAATGGACACTCAACAAATTTTGATGATGTGGTTCGCCATTTGTTGATGTTATGGATGCCCTCTTGTGGGAAAATTTGATAGATACAGTTACATAAATAAAATGGTGGATTACCAATCTCGTTCAACACATCATTTATGAATCAAATGAAATAAATTTCTAGCTTTGCATATATGGTGTCACTATCCCAAAGAGTGGCTTCAGATATAAAAAAATTATTCTCACCTAGAAAACATGGTGGTTGAGCAACAATAATGTTTAAGGGGCTGGTTGGTTGAGGTAATATGGAGGGATAAGTACGTATATCATCCCAAGAGTGATCTGAAGTGATATGGGACTTTATAGGTTCTTCTAAATTGGCAAGAATAATGGTACTAGTGTCAACACTACTAGATGCACAAACAGGGTTGGGGATAATTGCTTCTTGTGAACTTTCAAATATGGAGGCCTCCTTAACCAAACATTGGGTTAAAATGTAATGGCAACAAGGAATATGTGGTTCAAATTCATGGGTTCGAAGTAAGGGGTGATTGAACCAATCGACCTTACCATGGATGAATTCTTTGGACTCCACAACATATTGATCATGGGTTTGCTACAAAAGGAAGTGCCCACGATGGTGTATATTATCCCAAGGATAATTAGCAGTGGTCATAGCTTCCATCATGTATTCATCAGATTGAAATATGGGTGGATGGGAGTAATAAGGACCACATGATGAAGAAGAGCTACTTGAGGCATCTTCATGAAAGACAAGGTTCACATATTCATCATCAAGGGTGGGAGAGATATGACTTGTAGATGGAATACCTATCAATGTTGAGACCGAGGTGTTCGTCGAAGAAGGTTAAACAAAATCACAATAGGTGACATAATTAGAGTTCCAAGGCATCGATGTCATGGATGACGACAATTAGAGAATAGAAGCTATACTATCTGCCATCTTGAAATCAGGGGGAGGGATCACAATTGGTGTTTGGGAGATGTCTAGTTCCAATGGAGGAGTAGGACTAGAATCCATAGGTAGACGAGAGGTGGACTCACTATGACAGGCTTATAATTAGCGAATCACTTGAAGTGTATCATGAAAAATTTCGATACGGGGACGACCATGAGAAAAGTGGCATAATTATCACAAAAGTAACATGGGTGATTTGGGTGTAATTATTGGTTCTTATTTGACTCATGTAAGGTGACATGGACAACAAGAATGTTAGAATCAGGGAAGGTATCAGCAACCACATCCTTAACATCGGGGAGTTAAAGGGAATTTTTGGTGGCATGATTGGTAAAATCACACAAAGCACAAGGAGGAATGAGCTTTGGTGGCTTAGTAGGAGTTAGAGTTGCTGGGGCTGATTATATTTAGTTCCCTTTTTGTGGGAATTTCTCACCTCACTAGATGCTCAAGCAATAGGAGTAGGTTACTGTTGAGGTTTCTTTGGAACTAAAGCAAAGGTATGGGTATGAAAAATAGGTTGGACCAGGGTCAAAGAAGTGTAAGTTTTGAGCTGATTTGGTGGAGTGTTTGTGGGAGGATCGATGTACCAGATTGGGATCCCCAAGGTAATGTTGGGTAGAATCAACGTAGCCATGAGAGGTGTAGAATAAACTCGAGGAGGTGAAAATAATAACGGTATCTAAATAGAAGGATAGTGACCTAGAGGAACTGCTTCGAGATGGCTAAGGCCCAAGGGAATGATTCTGGGTAGAAATGGATTAAGAGAGACACCAGCAGAAGGAAATGATCCTTGAGGAGTAGTACCAGGAGGGTGGGTTGAGTTAGGAATACTAGGCTGTAGAGGTGTAGTCTACTATGATGGCATATCAGATCATTTTTGGGTGGCCTATGATACTTGGAGCATGCTAACACTATATGAGCTAGGGACAAAAGGGGTAGGTAGTGGACTATAGTAAGCACCAAGAAAAGTTGAATATTTCTAGACTCCTTGAGAGACATTGGCGAAGGATGACACATTTGTATTGTTAGCCATGGAAGAAATGTTGGATCGAGGTGAAGTCTGGGCTTTGGGGACATAGTATGTCAACTGATCAACGACGATGATCTTTGCATTATGGTGAAATAACATCTTATGGTGAACCACAAATGCGAAAATTGACATGGCATAAGTATAAATATGACCCAAAAGGATGTTGTATTCTAAGGGGGCATCGATGACTCAATGTCAATACAAATAATATTTTAGGCAACTGCGATAAGGAAGTTGTGATATAAGCCAAGGGGTCGTGAAGGATGACCATCCAATGCCCAAATAGTGATGGTGGATGGGGATAGGTGAGGGGAACCAAGTTTCTTCCCAACACTCGCAGTTATCACACAAGTGCAGGTGCCTTTGTTGATGGTACATCGTTGAACTGTGGAATTTCCAATGGATATTACGATTTGAAATGCAGCAGATGAAGCTATGGGAGGAATTTTTTACTTTTCAACACGAAAGATAATTAAGTGATCGTCTTCATGATCCATGACACCCAAAGTGGCTAGTATAGATTTCTGTTCGGATGGCGATGTCAGAGGACTTCCATCATTGACATGGAAGTAGGGGACTGAACCAGGTCATCTACTATGTTATATATATGGGCGACTTTGGTAGAAGAAACATTTTGATGTAGCAAACCTTTGGGGATGTTGGGAATAAGCTTGGCCTTCATTTGAGGGATCTATAAGGTATTTTTAGGTGACGATAGAGGCTCCGTGAAAACTTTGGGTTGGCACTAAGTCACTGACTTAGCGAATGTCTTATCGTATTGGTGCAATCAGGTATGAAGGTTGACTTGCTCTGTATTGACCTCATTACAATACATTATAAAAATAAGATAGTCACGGTGACGAGATGGTGGAGTTGGTTCAGTTGCCTGACTTTGTGGAGGTTGGGTAGCTATGTATCCTTGGTGAGGGAAAGGATTGGTAAGCACTACGATCGAGATGAACCGAAAGGGGGAGGAGTAGCAGTGGGTTCTGATCCTTGAGAAGCTACTTCAGCTTCCCATACCTGATGAATATGAGGTAAAGAGGACACTCACGGGTAGAATGGCCATATACGTGACAAAAAGCACAAGTTTTATTCGTATGAAGACCCTTATTTTGCTTGGTCTAACTACCTTATTGTTGGGTTATGGTATTAGGTGGAGGACCCTGAGGGGAATTAGGTGGATGACCTTGGTTGCCTTGATTATCATGAGATTGATGGTTCTAATTACCCTACCCCTTGTTCCTTTTCTTGGGGTTAGGGGGATTGGGTCTGCTTTGCTAAGCATACATTGTGGCTTGTGGAGGAGGTGGCTTTTGTGGGAGAGGGGGAGTAGGCATGCGGGGCTAGACCATTGGTGCCGAAGGGCCTAGAGCGTTAGGTAATGCATATGGATAAGAAGGATATGGGGAAGCATTGGGATAAAAAGGTGGTGCAATAGTTGGCCCTAAGATCTATTGATGTAGAAAGGGATATGCATATGGTGTGTTGGGCCCTGGATAAGGGTTGCTTTATGGAGGATTGGGGGAGGGATAATTGTAAGTGGAACTGGTCCCTCCCTAAGCTGGATCATATGGTTGAGGGTGTGAAATGGTTCCAACTATGCCATCCACAGCATGAGATGCCCCTGGTTCATTAGTAGCACTAAGCCGAGGAATATTGGGGATGACACTGTAGACAAACCCTGAATGGGCATGGATCAAATCAAATTTTAAGGCTATTTGGAGTGCCTCTTCCTTAGAATGAGGGGAATGTGATGCAACATCTTTAGCAATTGGAGCCAACAACGATTTAAAGAAAAAATCCATATATACTTGGTCCTCAAAGTCAGGAGATCTATAGATGTTACTCCTTCTATGCCATTCCTGAACATTGTTGAAAAGGCGAGTTGAAGAAGTTTGAAAAAAATAAGTCAAAAGTTTGGTACGAATATCATAATGGAGAGGTAACTTGGAATATGATAGAAAGGATGTGGCAAGAGACAAAAAAATTGAATGAGTGCCTATGGTTTGATTGACTTACAACTTAGCAATAACTTGAGTGTGTTTACATTGGAACAAACCAGGATGGATGGAGTCTTCAATAATGGAATTTGATGAAGACCACATGTGGAATGAGAAAACATGATTAGTGTGATATTTTTTCAAGGTGTCAGATCTGAGGTATATCTATTCTGCTAACATAGCCTTGGACTTGCAACATATCTCATCCCTTTGAAACTCGTGCCGTGTGCCAAGAATGGGAGTCTGGTGGGCAGCTTGACACTCCATTGACTTAACTAGCTAACCAAATCCCCATTGTTATAAAAGATAAATATATTATTAACACTAGCTCCTCAATCCTTGAAAATAAGTTTTGAACGTGGATATTTTAAACTAAGTTGTGCTTTGGAAAATGTTTTGAATGTGGGAACCCTAGTAAAATGGGAAAATATAATCTAATGCAGTAGATAAAATGAATCAAGGAGTTGAGAAGTTGCCATCCATCATTTTGAAGCTAGATTCTTACTAGAATGATGATTAAGGCATTTCCATTAATGCTTAGCATGTTATGATCATTAATTACATTTAAGTGTTCGCAGATTTGGACAAAAGAAAAGTTGGCAAGCATCATTTTGAAGATTCTAAAATTGAAATTAAAAGAAGATAAATAAAATTAAAATACAATAAAATACCTCCTTGGGGCATGTTTTCTACTATAAAAATAAATCTATCGTACATGACAGAATATGTCACAACAAAATAAGAAACATAGAAAAAAGTAACCATAGACACAGCTGACCTGAACACAATTAAATTGGCTGAACATGGAAGCTAATGCTAACGATGCTCCCATTTTGTATAATGATAAAACCTTGAGTGCAGAATGATTACCATTGGTAGGTGTACAAACATTTTTAAGTTAATAAAATCTATAAGCCACAATGCAGACACCTTGCAACTACTTAAACCCACTAAAATATTGATAATGAGCTATAAAGTTTCTTCTCATATAGTTTTTAAGAAATGATAACTCACAGTAAATATAATCTAGAACATTTTTATTTTGTAACATAGGACGTGGAACAACACAATGTAACGTGGGAGAAACGACTTACCTGCAATGATGCTGAAGGGTACTTCGACATGGAAGAATACACCATAAGCAACTTTCTTCCTTACCAATGTTCACCATGTCCACTCCTCCAGTTTCCTATGCTCTAGCGTTTGGAGGCCTCTCTTCTCTTCCTCTGCCAATCATATAAATTTAAGTGTTCACAAATTTGGACAAAAGAAAAGTTGACAAACATCATTTTGAAGCTAAATTGTTACTAGAATGATGATTAAGGCATTGTCATGACAACTTAGAATTTTGTTGTCATAAATTAATTTTAAAGGCTTAGTATAATAATTGTGACATAATTATAGGATTGGGTGTTGAGTTCTCATTTGGACCCTAATGGAAGTTGAGAAATTTGAATGTTAAGGGATAGAGAAATATATGGACTTGTTTCGACATAGTTCTCTACGAGATGGATATCCTGTAAATTACTAGAGCCTAAAAAAAATAGAGAATACTTCAAAATTACCTGAAGTGCTTCATATTTTACCCTCCAGAAATCAAGGTGATTTCTTAGAGGATCCCATGCTTCTAGAATTATCTATATGAACCAAAGGATATCAAGAATGTAAAAATTTCCCAAAGGGATAGAAGATCGACGGATCCATTAAACTCTAAAATGAAAAAAAAAACAACGAGAGAAAACCCTAGTAGTCAGAGAAGGAGATACAAATTATAGAAAATGATATATAAAGCATATAAGGGAATGAATACTACTCAAAACAACCAAGAAACAACTACAAAAAAGAAAGAAAAACGATAAAAAATAGTCAGTTACCTGAAAATATAAGGACTGCGTTGAGGTGTACCGATTGACCCCACGAATGTCATGTATGCAGACGTTTCAGAAGAAAGGGCATGCCTATGGCTTTTTGTCTTGTAGCAATGAAACCCAAAAATCACATTAATAAGTAACATCGTTAATGAAGGTTGTAGACACTGTAAAAAAAGGAAATAATAAACAAAATGAATCCCTCCCTAACATGATAGTTAGGTTATCTCTTGGAAACTGAAATCGTAAGCATTTATTTAGAATCCCTCCATAACATGATGGTTTGGCTTCCTCTTGGAAACACAAACACAACAGTAAGCATTAAATTCAAAACATGTTTGATCTAAAATATAATTCTTGACAAAAAAAATCTTCAATTATGAAATATCATAAGTGTACAAAGTCGTATAGTCTATAAGATTATTGTAGGAGTGTCATTGAAGGAAACTATTACTAACCCAAAGTCACAAAATATTCAATTCATCATGTAGAGTCAAGGAATTGTTTTTTGTGACACACATAAAAATAGTGTTGTAGGAAAACAAAGTACCTTCAAAAAACAAGGTACCTTCAAAATTTGTTTTGTTCCACAAAGTTCAAAAAACAAAGTGTCTTCAAAATTTGTTTTGTTGCACACAGAATTAGTTTATGTTTGGACCCTCACCACCTATTGCACTCCTTAGAATCTAGAGCGATTCACATTCAAGTTATTAAAATTTAACACATGTCTATCCTTTTTGTCCTCTTTTTGTGAGGCACTACATTTATTGTGGGTGTGGAATGCTCGTCACATTGAACATCCTCGTCATTATTTATGTCTCCCGTTCGCTAAAATTCAACAATGGTTTCCTGCCAAGGTTCAAGAATTACAATTAAATGATTGTGTGAAACAAATGAATCATCATGTGCCTGTATCTCCTCCCCATTCTCACTCCGAGATGTTTCACCTGATTACTATACACAACACACTTTAACCTATTAGAATAACATTATACCTCCAATTGAATTATTTCATTATTCATAAAATATTAGAAACAACTAACCTCAGATTCATAACTAGTAATTAATTTTTCCCCTCTATCTATCATGTGTTTTCGAAGACCTTGGGAACCATGTAATAAAGCATATTTTAAGTCTTCCTCTGAAGCTTCCTTTTGAAATTGGTGAACCTACATTAATAATGATAATCATATTTATAAGGTAAAATAACTAATAAGATAAAATTAACTCAACGTGACCACAGTTATTTGCCTAAAATAGAAAATATATTAGATGGAAATATCACTTACCATGCCACCACGAATACTATTATATACACGAGAGTCTAATTTGTGAGGTCCAATTTTTGGTACCCTAGCTTGGGTTGCTTTTGTTGTATCTCGGAGGCATCTCTTAGGTCCTCCTTGTGTAGATGGCATATAGTTTGGATTTTTTCAGACTTTCCTCTTAAACTTGGCATCTTTCATAAGTTCATCCCACATCACTTGGTCTGTGATCCAAGCTGGACATCGATACATCAAGTTTTTTGTCAACTTTGAGTTTAAATTGGACATTTTTGAGTGAATGTATTTACTTGCAATCTCTATAACTTCCTTATCAAATCCAGGATAACCAAATGCTATTACGACATCTTTAAATAGTTCTTCCTTTTTTGCATTGGTTTGTTTCCTCCAATCCATTTGGATGGTATTTCCAAATAATTGTTCTACATGACAAAAAATAAAGTGATAAAATTTCAACCCCATTTCATAGTTCAAGACATTTCCTTCTGATGTGAGCAAGATTGTAATTTCTTGCATTTCTTTTGTGGTCACCGATGATATTGTTGTAGTCTTGGGGGTTGAGGTAGATGCCCTTATAGGTACATTAGGCACTTTGTCACTTACTTCCTGAATTTACAATGAAATTGTGGAACTATTAAGAACACAAGCAAAATTTAAAACTATTTTTCATTTCTAAAATAATTATCCTAAATGTAACAAATGAAATTATAAAAAAATAAAATAATTTTACCTATTGATCTGAGTTACGAGCTACACTCTCCAACAATGGCATTTATCATAACTAAATTTGTTCAAATATTTCTTGCTTGAGTTGAACATTTTCAAGAATATTTGGTAAGAGCCTTAACATTCTTGGTTGTGAGTTTATAAGGCTCCTCAAAGAAACTTGTTCTGGTCCTGGTGGGAGAATTCTGACTGAACCCACATTTTAATAAAGGGCATGTTATGGGGTTTTGGTCTAGGTGTAGAGGGCATACCATGACCCCCTATACCAACAAATTGTATATTTGTTGGAGTCACCCTAGAAACATCTTGCAAGGCACACATATAAATAATAAGATTGAATAATACATGAACGATGTTGAAATATGTAACTAGGTTTGGTCTTCATAATGACATATGCAATCACAATTTTATGTAATTTATGTAAAAGAACGAAAAATAAGATTATTTTTGTTATGCTTGAGGCATCAATTTCATACTCCAGGAATTGTATTCTATATCGAGCTCCCATTGTGAGCTCTTAGGATTGGTCATTGATTCGTTGTCATAAAGACCCATTTGGGCATGTTACATATTGTGCAAAAGATCTCTATTTTATTCAAATATAGTCAAATGATCCTCCAGGACGAGGTCAAAATGTTCCATAAGCAACCATACAATAACTTGATTAAACACATCAAGAAGCAAGTCCCGTTATAGAATGACAATATATTGGAAGACTCATTAAAATAAGGTCATGAAGATGGCAAATGATCGATGAGATGTATAGTACCATTTCAAAGAATCATGGAAACTAAAATAATAAGCACTACAGATAGGTGTCCATGAGGTATGTATAATATTCTTCTTTTTAAGGGTCCATCATAAGATGTAGTAGGGTTGAATTTATGGGCTTATATTTTAAGAAAACCCTAGTATTTCGAAACCTAAATCTTAAGGTATTTGTTCCCTATGATTTGATTTCTAGGGCATGGGATAAACTCTAAAATGACATAAAGGGAAAATGATATGATCTAAGGTTTGAATTTAAGAAACACTAAAATGATCTCTTGATTACATAAAACCCTAGGAAAGTAACTTGACATCATTTTTTGGAATAATACAAATTTCTTGGGTTACTTGCTAAAATAGTATTGCAGGTACAAGAAGTAAAAAATGGAAGGGGTGATCAATTGAAAGACATGATGAAAGAAGGGAACTATATAAACCCTTAGACAATATTCATAATATAGATGAATAGAAGGGAAAAAGTAAAAGATGAAATATATTTTCCATGGTTGAATGCATCTTAATAAGAAGGTGCCATGGTAAGAATGCAAATTGGAGAAAGAGCTCATAGCTGAAGTAAAAGTCTACATAATGGTAACATTCATCATACGATAATGTAGCTCTTGGTAACCTCATAAATCATGGAGTCATTGTGCAAAACCTTCATTAAATATATGACCTAGATCTCTCAACAAATAACATAATCAAACTCATGCAAATAGATGATTGAATCTTACATTTTGCATAACATTACATGTATATGGGAGCATTAATGATCCCTTCATGCCAACGTTGTGTGTATTGAGGGGAATAAATGAATCTTGCATGCCAATAAAATGCACGCTTAGAAAAAACACAAATATTAATAAATATATATAGTGAAATAAGTTAATTAAATGCACAAAAATATTGACCAAGTTTTACCATTGGCATTACCTTATATGTATTAAAAGGTGTTATAGGGGTTGGAATGACTTCAGAGATTGCCTGCATTCCACAAACATAAATTAGCACAATATAATAAGGAACATCGGATAATTGAACATATAAAGTACAATATTCAATATTATCTCATGCATCATCATAACAATGTCTTGCCATCATGCATTTCTTAGCATTTGCATAAAAGTAGTTAAGATCAACGAATCCCCCATAGTAGAATTGGTAACACACATGGGCACATTCTTAAAAAAACACATAATAACATAAAAATAAGAAAACCTTGATAAAAAAACCGATAAGAAAATAGAATCATAACACCAAATATATAGTCTTTCAAGTAAAATCTTAAACATTTAAATTACTTGATGTTCATTACAACTAAAAACTCATTACTTAACTTGTATAGAAAAATTATATTGTAGTGAATCCTTATAACTATATTAAAGTAAACATAGTGATCAAAAAATGTCATCCTCACAAGTAAAACATTAAACATTCAAATTACTTAATGTTCATTACAATTAAAACTCAATGCTCAACTTGTAAAGAAAAATTATATGGTAGTGAATCCTTAAAACTATCTTAAAGTAAACATAGTGATAAAAAAAATATCATCCTCATATGAAATCTCCTCATCTGATGGCATATATACCCCATCATTAATAGACCGTAAATCCACAAATAAATTAATACCATCATTTTCATAATCTTCATCACCTTCGACTACAGGTAAATTAAAATCAATGAATTCATCATCTTCATGGATTTGATGCTCATGCGGTTGCTCATGTCCTTAAGATGCTTCAGTCAAAGTGACATTGTGGTCAAAAGTACTTGGTATTGTTGTAGGAAACACATGTTGCATGCCCATTAACAAATAACCATGTTCAAATATGCACCAATTGATTTTATCACTATAATAGCATGACTATTAACAAATAACCATGTTCAAATATGTATGAACTGATATCATCACTAGGATATATAATTTTCTAATTAAGTTTCCAACAACTATAACATGTGAAAACATTACCTTTATCCAATTATGCCAATCATCTATTTTTAGGCTTGAGAACTTTGATCCATCTCTTGTGAATAAGTTTTTTAATATCACACCAATGCCAGAAGGAAATCTTATCCTTTTCATAGTAGTAATGATGTTTTCTTTCTCACTTGATGTAAATGTCCATGGAGCATGAACATATGACTTATCTTCGTGCAACCACATGTTGGGCATGATATTGGAAACTCAAATGTCCTTTGTTAACTTTATTTGTGCTTCAATGTTATTTCCATTCAGATGTTTCCACAAGCACCATGCCACATTTTTCTCGATGGGCATAGTATCAAATAGGTGGGCTATTGGCAAGCTCTCATAATATTCTAATTTGTAGAAAATAAAGAGTCTTTTCATTCCTGTGGAAAACCTATCCCTTCTTTTTTTTCATACATCGCTTTCCACCTAGCAGGGTTCATCTATATTGGCTTCCTCATTTCGACTGAACTTATGTTTATCACGCACGATAGTTATGATTTTGTGGTAAAAATTGTCGATACTCAGCATAGATAGTTTTATTGAGATCCCTTGATTTCCTATGCAACAATTTTGGCCCACATGATGGACATCCATGTTTCCCCTTTGTTTGTAGTCCTAAAATAATATTGGAAACCATATTTAGTAAAAGATAGAATGAACACAATAATTATAAATGTAATTTATATTATATTACCACAACAAATAGAGAGACCTGGGGCATCATGACTTGTCCATATAAGAATCGCATGAAATAGGAAGTTACTATCATTGATAGGTCTTTATACATCAAACATATTTACACCATCCAATAATTCATGAAGCTCATCAATGAGGGGCTCCATGTATACATGCATATCATTTACCTGATATTTCCCTAAGTAAATAAACAGTTATTTATTAGGATTAAATGAATTGAAATATTTTTATATAATCTTCAAGAGAGAATTGCATTCATATGTTCTAGTACCTAATATGATAAGAGTTAACATTGCATGTTCCTTTTTCATTGCCATCCAAGCGGGAATATTGTTGTTTATAATTAACAATGGCCAAACAGAATATGTTGTTCTAAGATCTCCAAAAGGATTGATTCCATCCATTACTAGAGAAATTCTTTCATTCCTTGGCTCATTTCTTAAATGTGGCAATTTTACCTCAATCTCTTTCCAATATTTATTATCCGCAACAATATGAATGACACCATCTTGGCTCCTCCCTTGTGCATTATAATCCATATATTTTTCCATCTCCTTGCATTTGAATATTCTCTAAAACCTTGGCTTTAGTGGAATGTGTCGTAGTACTTTATAAGGAACCTTCTTGGATACTTGATCTTGACGATACTTGTTTGTGTGACACATTGGGTATTATTGTAAATTTGCATTATCTCCATAGTACAATATATGGTCATTTGAACATGCATCATATGTCTTGTACTCCATTCCAATGTATTTCATTATTGAAGATACTTCTCTATGAGAATGAGGCAACTTATTTTCCTTCGGAAGTATTTTGTTTGCCAAATGTCCACATAGAGCAACAAATACTTTTTATAAGTATACACAATATTAAAAAAAAATTAAGACAACTAGAGAATTAATTTATAGGAATATCAAACCATCCTTAATATCAGTAAAGCATGTGTTTTTCAATCCATGTGTAAGCTTCAAGTTCAACAACAACATAAGTGTCGCCAATATGGAAGATTCAACATTTGCATAAAGAGGTGTCCTATCCAACTAAGATAGGGGTGAATCAACAACTTCTTCAAAATATGTGTACAAGTCTTTGATAAATTCATTGACACCAGCCTCATTTATCTACGAAGTGGATTCATCCATAAATTTGTCCTGTCCTTCACCTTGAGAGTCACTATTATCAATATCATCCGTTGGTTCTTCAGGAATATTGGGAACGGGAAGTGGATTTTCATAAATTAAAAAATGAAATTAAATGATCAAAAATAATGTATTAAATAATGTGCATATTCATTTATTATAAGAATATATATTTTTTAATTATAATTTACCTCTTCTATATAAAATCCATGGTCCAATATATGGATACCAACAAGCCTTTGCTTCTTTAGTTTCCTATTTTGGGACATTTCGCAATTCTAATATATAATTTCATTGAATTATTCATCTGTACCTAGAGTAGGTCTTGTTGCCCATTCATCTGAATATTTAGATGACGATGTGCTATTTACATGAATACACCATGTTTTTTAAACAATAAGACTGAAATTTTTAACTTGAGTATTACTTCATTTTCAAGAGAACATGACCAATGAATAAACCTAGGGAGTGAATCTATGAGTATGTATTTTTTCAGTGTATTTTTTTGCTCTTTGATAACTTGGTTGTTTGTAATTTTGTTTTTTTTATTGTTTCAATGTAGTGTTTAGTGCTTCTGTAGGAATTATATATGAAAAAAATTGAGATCTAGGTTCAAAACCCTGAACAAAACTCTACCAATGTGCTGAGTGAGAATTGAATATTTGTCAAACACTTTGAGGCAAGCTTATCAGAGTGTTCCAACAAGCCTGTAATTGGTGATAAACAAAATTTTGAAGTATCGGTTTAGACTTATTTCTAAAAATAAATCCAACCTCTAACTAAATCAACATCATAAATACTCCAAATACAAAAAGAAACATAAATAAATGGTCTGCCATTTTGTATAGAATAACGTAATAGAAATCTGCAAAGAAAAGTTTGTGGACGCTAGTTAGGATCATTACATAAATAAATGTTGAAATATATGACAACGTGTAAAACCATAAAATTATTCTAAAATATGTTGGTTTAAAATTTTATGCATGTAATTTCATTGAGGCAGTTCTGTGATTAAAATGCATGTAGTGAATGTAGACCAATTCAAACTTTACAAGCTACTAAATTCACATGATGTAGTGAATGTAGACCAATTCAAACTTTACAAGCTACTAAATTCACATGATGTTATCTCTCATTCTTCAAATACCATCTTAGATTTTTTACTACCTTTGAATTAATATAGTCTTCTTAATGTTTACACTAATTTTTTGAAACAAATGTGCTATCAATTATTGAGTTGGTAGTAAGGCCTTATTTCCAACTCAAGCTAAATGGATATATCAATTAGCCTTTGAGCAACACTTATCACATCATCTAATAAAATTAAGGAATTTTTTCTTAAAACATAAAAGAGATGACCACACATAATTCCATAAACTATTATATATTATTATATATTTTACATATCTCTATAATATTTCTCAAAAACTTATATATATAAATACATTCTTTATTTTATTTTAATGTACAATTTTCTTTATCATATTTCCATACTATATAGACTGATATCTATAAGAATACAAACTAATATATGACTAATACTAGAATTTAGTCTATTCATTTAACTAAATTTAAATATATTTAATGACCAGCCACTTATATCTTGATATTCATATATCTTTTTGAAAAAGCACCTACAGGCTACTTACTGTTACTTATAGAATGGCTGAAAACTAATTCCACAACCCTGAAAACCATATTTCCACAAAAAAAATTTGAAATGGCGAGTTATTATCTTTGAAAATTTTACTAAACAAAACCCTCACCGCA
The DNA here is from genome assembly GCA_031772625.1 of Pinus tabuliformis. Taxonomy (NCBI): domain Eukaryota; kingdom Viridiplantae; phylum Streptophyta; class Pinopsida; order Pinales; family Pinaceae; genus Pinus; species Pinus tabuliformis. The sequence continues at coordinate 276,646,530 of CM062815.1, read as the reverse complement.
ATCCCCAATATGATGAACCATCCTTATGATGCATACTGAAACTAACAGCAAAAATAATTGAATCCTGTGGCAAAATCCTTCAGTAGATTCACCAAAATTATGACAGAGACATCATTTTCTTGGTACACATAATGAGAAAAACCAACAGAGTGAGGCGTAAGGATATCCATAGTTGGTCACAGAGAAACCATTGTCTCTGAAAAACCCTTGCCACCTAATGCTTAGTCCAGCTGGGAAGCCTAAACATTGCAGCACCTATTTAGGCTGCAATGGTGTAATATACATGCACCCCCTCTACGTGATGGACACAGGGGATGGATGCCCTTGAAAATAAGGCTTCTGTGATTGATTCCACTAAAATTAGCATTTTTGCATGTGCTAGATCCAGATGAAAACATGTTTTGACTAGTTGAAAGCTCTTGGTTCCCTAAGCCCTTGGCATGATTACGACCTCACATAATACATGATTATTGCGAATGTGTAAAAAAGATTAATATTAAAGCTTATCATATTGGGAATTTGTCTTTAGAAGTCATTATATTGGATTATGATTTTGTAAGAAAAACAATTTATAAGTTTTGAATTTTTTATAGTAAAATAGTGATGAATATTCGTAAATAAAAATATTATTATATGACTAGGCTTGTTTACTACTAATTCAAAGTTCTTTTCTTGTAACAGGAGGATCTTTGGCTAGCTCAGCAAAAGAAATTCACAAAATCCTAACAACATTTATGAAAAACTTGAGGATGATAATACATACATTGCAAGAAAAAGAGTTTTTGAAAGACTGCGAGAAGATGAGGACAATATTACACACATTGCAAGAAAAAGCGTATTCCAAAGGTTGGGAGAAGTAGAGTAGAATAATACAGACATTGCAAAAAAAGGCATATTTGAAAGACTAGGAGAAGTGTATGACAGTACATACATTGTAAGAAAAAGCATGTTTGAAAGGTTGGGAGAAGTTGAGAACAATAATAAAGACATTGGAAGAAAAAGCATATCTGGAATGCTTGGAAATTTTCATGAGTAGAATAAGAATTTTGATGGAGAAATACAAGGTAGAAATAGAAATGTCCTCACAATTATTTCAAAATTTTGATAGAAGTTGGTATTTCTTGAATTATTGCTCATTCACTAATTGGGTTAATGGTTTGATAAATACACTACAGAGATCCAGAGCTTACTCTCCTCCTTCACAGTATGGAAGCAATAGAATCATAAGTGACACTGATTTTACTACCTCCAAAAGAATGAAGGTCGAATATAAGAGAGAATTTCCTCCAACTCAGGTTATACGTTATTTCCCAACATATGATATTGGAAGGCCGAGCATTAACCACATAGTATACGAGACTACCAGAAATACCATAAAAAAATAAAAAAGAAATTTTGTGTTCTATACGTTAGGGGAAAATATTGATTCACAGAGGAAAGGATTAAATAGAGTAGTTGCCAATGAAGGTGTGATTGATGTTAATAAATATCCATTATTCCAAATTTTTTACTTTCGAATGTCTTATTTGTCTGGTTTGGTGTATTATCATTAACAGTAACTCCACACTATTTATTTGTATTAAAGGAAATCACACGTCACAGAACTTGGGAACCAAGAGTATTGCTTTATCAAACTTCAATAGAATTGTTGCCAGTGAAGGTGTGATTGATATTAATAAATACTCAATTTTCGATTTTTTTTACTTTCTAATGGCCTATTTGTCTAGTTTGTTGTATTATATTTAACATTAGCTTTAAACTATTTATATTGATTACAGGAACTCACACATCACAAAACTCAGACACCAAGAGTATTTTTGTGTCAAATGTATAACAAATCTTCTTGTTCCTATCTGATATATCTCATACAAAATTTCAGTAAAAATTTCATGTACCACCTCCAAGGCTCACAAATTTGTCAAATTTCAAGGATTTAAATATCTTCATTTCTATAGCAATGCTTTACTTGATAGTGAATTTTAATTTATGATGTCTACAGTAATAGCCTACTTAATAAAGAAGAGCCCTAGTCCTGAAAAAAATAGATTTCTTGTTGCACTAATTGTTTCAGGTCCATTATGGGGCAACCAGTTAAGCATTAAATAAGCATTTCATGCCATGTGGAGAAGTGAAATTTCAACTGGTCAACTAACTGGGTAACTTTATTGATATGGATCCATCATGAAAACATGTGAGGTCGTAATCCAAGAGCTTAGATGAAAACATGTTTTCATTGACCAGTTGCAAGTTTGATTAGAGGATTACCACCACATATTGACAGCTTAGAGAACCCACAAATTCATTGAATCAAATAGGGAACACCATGAATGGGAATCTAGGTATCTCAATATGTGCTATAATGTGTCCATAGGGTGACTAATAATCCAATCCTAACCAATTTTTGGTCTAAGAGAATTCCTACATGAAATTAAACAACTAAAATCGTAAATCTACTAGAAAATTAACCCTATAATTATTGCTAGAATCTATAAACACATAAATATGTAAGGAAACATAGTAAATTGACTGGAAAAACCTATCATAGCTTTTCATTACTTCTGAAAATGAATATCTACTATAGAAAAGCAACTCACTGCTAGCTACTGAAGTGAACAAACAATGAATAAATCTATACCTTTACATTTTCCTTTATACATTCAAGAGAAGAGTAGGTATAATAAACCTAGACACATGCAAAACAATTCCTCAAGTGAAGATGATCTGAGGCATGCAAGCGTGCACCCTATTTACTAGATTACATGCACCTAACTGAACTTAGACTGAAGCTAAAAAATTAGAAAAGTGATTAATATGACCAAAGATAACACATGCAACTTCATGTGCCCTCTTTTATTTAACTATGTAATGCGTGCAAACTACATGCAAGAAACATGAAAACTTCATGCGAGCAACATGTAAACTACTGAGGGTAACATTATCCCTTCCTATCCGTTTATGGTGCATGTATGCATGCGTCCTCAATGTGGGAAGCTTACAAAGTGTTGGTTCATCTTCTTGTATATTGTATTGCTTTGTACTCATTACATATCATTGTGTTTCTTAGAAAATAATTGGGTATGAATTTTCTCGGACTACCACTAATCTCTATGCAGACCTGCAATACCTTTTTTTCCTTCTATTGTAGTATGATAATGAACCTGTTCCTACACTTTCCAAGGTACAAAGAGATAAAATTCTCATCCTTGAACCCAACGTAACATAGGAGACAATGCACAAAGTAGAGCCAAAAGTAGTTAAGGAAATTGTAGCATTGATGAAATCTGTAGCCTTGGAGGTTGGAACCTTAGAAGAAAAGGAAATAGGAGAGGACATGATGATGTTCTTGCAGCATCAAGGTTTGGTGATGTCGCTTGGGGAAGTGAAGATAGATGTAGAGGAGACATAAATAAGTGTGAAGCTGATGGAGAAGAGAAAAGTATTGAGTAAAGTTGGATGTGAAGCTATGTCGTTCTATGATATTGCTAATGGTAGTTGAGTTGGAGATGTAGCTACCTTGTCCCATGAGACATATTTCAACGAAGAAGATCTCTATGATGAGCCAACAGAAGAAGAGAAAGAGCAGTAGAGTTCAAGACACAGAGTTGTTCAAGGTGTAGAGCAGAAGAACAAGGAAAAGGAGCACAAGTTATTGTTGTGTGCATGCTATGATGGCATAAGCATATTGGGAGCAATAGTGAGGTTTGGTGATGGCATGCAGTTTTGGCACAAGGTCATGCTTTTGAAATTTAACTAGGTAATATGATACAAGATCATCTCTTGAAAAGGAATAGCTCTATGTGAATCATGAAAAGGAAAAGCTTAAAAAGAATCCTTAAAAGGAAAGGATCTGTGAAAAATTACAAAGGGATAAGTGTGCGAAGGGATCGCAACCACGACCTACATAATAGTGAAAAGAGAACCTGACCCCTCAACCAATAAAATCTGAAAATGTGTATTAAAGATAACAAAAATATATAAAACTAGTGTATAAATCGATTATTGTTTTTTTAATTATTTAATGGGTATAAAACTAGTGAATAAATCCCCTCATTATATGGATGCTACTCATATTTTCTCTAGCTACTTTAGCTACAAACCAATTTAAGTGGAGTCCTTTATGCTCTCATATTTTTCATATAATTTCTTAATATTTCTTGATCCTGCAGGTGGAGGAGAAAGGAAACTTATCTACTAATGAGTTTCAATTCCATTAAATTGACTAGAATCTATGCATTGCATGCCATTAAGGCATCTAACATTGATTCACACATAATAGCTACTGCTTATGCCAAATTTCCTACCTGTGGGATACCATTCTTTAGAGTTAACTCTTTCATTCTTTGAAACACACATGAAATTACATTTACGAAAAAAATGGGCAAACAACATAGATATTTACTGGCATGTAATAACTAAATTATTTCCAAATGAAATCAGGTTATATTCACATCTGAGACAATATATTTCACTCCCTGTACAGTTTTCTCGTGAACATATTGACTATTGTCCTTAAACTTATATTTTAAGGCATCTTGATTATATATATATATATATATATATATATATATATATATATATATATATATATATATATATATATATATATATATATATATATATATATATATATATATATATATATATATATATATATATATATATATATATAACCCGATGAATATAAAATTTACAAAAAATCCCCAAATACCCAGGGTAGTTAGCTCAACACATTTCTGGTGCCTAACATGGCAGGGACATTGAGTAAGACCTACTTAGGAAAGGTAGCTAGCCTAAAAGCATAACCTTGAGAGCTCCTACATGTTATTTTCAACTTTGCAACTTTGAACCAATTGTTTTACCCCACTGACCTATCATCTTACTAATATGTAATGATTTCCTATATTTTATTCTATAATCAAAGGAGCTATCCTTTTTTAATGACACTCGTTAGAGAGGACACTCAAGTTACTAACAACATTTAGCAACACCCATAATTTACTCTAATATGTAATTATGCATTTTTCATATATTTTCATCCTAGCTTATTAATTTTGAAATCTTTGTAGATCACTTTGAGAGTTTCAATGGTATACAAGGGACTTTCTATGTGGGTACAACGTCCACTCAATGATTATGACCTTGTTCTCAGTGAGAAATATCTTGAACCAACATGTTTTATGATATGTTGTTGGGGATCGAAAAGAAGAGTAGAGAGGAAAACAAAAGGTATGATGCCAATAAACATGAGAAAATTAATTCCTACCTCACCACCTCACTCGAAGAGGATATATCCTACCCTTTGATCTCGATTTTTTTGATTTCTTATAGATAGCAGTATTAATAGATGTTGCTCTCGGTACTTAAAGTTGGGTTTGTAGATATTCGATTAAGGAGAGTTTTAGAAAATAAAAAGTGAAATACAAGGCCTCTTTTAGGAGCACATAGTGGGTCTAGGAAATGGGGCATGCTTGTAAGACGGAAAGCTTAATTATAAAGTGGATCAATTTTAACTAGCTAATAATCTATGCTAGGACATATTACTTGTAATGCTCTAAGGATATGGAGAAATTGAGTTTCTAACATAAGGATCCTTATAAACATTGAGTTTCTATGATAAGGATAATAACTAGTATTAATCTCATAAGGATGTAATTCTAACATATTTATACTTATCATTCTTCCTCTAAGACTATTTATCTAAAATTCGTTTATTTATCACAAGGATACAATAATGATATATCTAATACTTATACTTGACGTAAAATAAGAATGGACATGTTCATGAACTTTCCTCAACCTCGCAAAGTTTAGTTGAGCCCTTGTGTTCCTCTGCATTTTGTTTATAAAACAGATGGGAGGAGCAAGCTATCTATGAATGTTAACTAAGGGTCATGACTTCAATGCATTTGAATGTCTCCATCACACCCTTGCAAGATATTTATGAATTTTAACTAAGGCTCATGACTTTAATGCACTTGAATATCTCCATGGCACCCTTTCTTTATGCCTTCACCATTCATTATGCCACGACCACTTCCAACATTATTGGTTGTGAATCCTTCAATCAAGGTGAATTTATTTTTGAATTCAAAGGATTAAAACTATGAGATTTGAATGATTATGATTGAGTTGAGAGGTGAAATGAAGATAATAAGGAAAGATAAGGATGAAGCGAAATCTTCAACATGTGAATGTTTTTGTGTGTCCTTGGGTGCTCTAATTCATAGAGACATCACACTTGCACACCCTTCATACCCAACCATATACCTAACGAGGAGAAAATATAATTGGAAGGTTAGGGAATTAAATAATTAAAAGAATGGTAAGACAAAAACACTCAATAAATGAAAGGAAACCTCAATACCAATTCCAAAAACTTCATAGGAAACCTCAATACCAATGCCTTCAGCTATTTAAGGAAAATACCTCTAGAAAATAAACCCTTTCCTATGTTCCTTGAAACTTCTAGCTCAACTTCTAGTGCCTTTGAAAAATCACAATGAAAGCCCGAGCATATAAAAAATAAAACAATTTGGCACAAAAATGATTTTCGACCTCTACACTAAAAATATTTAGTGGCTTCGGCTGGCTTGTTTCCATTTCTAGCTGGTCCGTTTCCATTTTCAGTCAGCCTAGCTCATTGTTTCCTACTCAGTCGGCACCCCTGTCTCCCACTTTTCCTATGAATTAGGGTCTCTTAATATCTATCTCCCGCCAACCACCAATAAAGGATTATGTGATCTTCTTATTAAATTTACCATAAAATCTAATGCTAAGAGATTTTTGAGTGCACAGTTTATGAGTAAGAGTCAACTCCCTGAAAGATGCAACAGGGAAGAGGGAACCGCATCGTGGCTGAAGAGCCCTTTCTTATCCTCGTAAGGGGTATAACCATTGGCCCTGATGCCCTAAATGCTCGTCAGAGAAACCCTCGTGTCGTGGCTTTCAAACCTAAGAAGTAATGAATCTATATCGTACCCCAAAATGGGTATGTCGAACAGGCGTAAAGATTCTCTCCATCCAAATCCGTACCCTTCTTCCTTCCCCTCTCCGCTCCTCATCATTGGCATTACTATTGGTGTTGTTGTCATCATTCTCACCTGGGAAGAAAGTGGCAAGGGATTCTATCATTTGGGTTATGCCATGATCAACAGTAAGAGTTGTAGAATGACCCCCAGGAGGACCCGGTCCAACTTTCCATGGCTATAATTGCACTCCCCCTTGCTCTTGCCCATGCTCTCCCCTAGGTGTATACGGGTGGTACCCAACATTGGTGTTGGTATCTCCATTTTCTTGACAAACCCTCCATTGCAATGGGGAAAATGAGGCCCTCCTTCTGCGCATAAATTCTAATACTCCTCTAACACTAATGATGGAATCCTTGTCAGGTGAAGTTGTGAGCATAGCTATTGTCCCCATTTCTTGAATTCATGTGTAGGAAATTCGATAGATTTTCCTCATAATTTATGCTATAAGAGTGGAAGGCTCCATATAGAAATTGCCTAGGATTAGGATCCTTTGATAACTTCAAATCCCTCATCATGTTTATCATATTTCTGTTTGGCAACCTATCCATGGTTTCAAATGGCATTGTGATAATTGGCAGCGAAGACTAGCGCAATGGGTGACAGATATACACATTACTCTGGTCTGCTTTGCACTGGATGTGTGAAGAAAATATAGTGTGATCCTCAGTTTAAAAGACTAGGAAAAATTATGACATTACTTGTGGGGTTTGGGATAGGAAGGGATTTTCAATTCCACCATTTTTATTTCATTCTCGAGAAGAAAAAATGCACAAATACAATGTAGGTAAAAAGTGGGGTCGGGGATAGGAAGGGATTTTCAAATCTACCATATTTATTTCATTCTCTAGAACCAACAACGCACAAATACAATGTATGTGAAAATAGCATAGTGTAAATAACTGGGAATGAAATTTTGGTTAGATTATGACAAAATATGGTAGAAATTTTGAAAAATTAGATTATAGCTATCAAATTTTAAGATTTTGGGTCATTAAAAAAAAATTATTCAAACACCAGCATTCTGATTTAAAAAGAAAAACTTACGAGATTCCAACAAGAACTTTATCCTTCTCTTCTAGATGACATCTTTATTTGTATCCTATGCAATTCCTCCCTTGCTATTCTCGTTGATCTTAGAGCATGTGATCCAATAGTTTTTTCTTGCTCGTGATCCCTTGCTCTTAGAGCATGTGATCCAATAGCATCTCCCTGCTCGTGACCCCTTCCTCTTAGAGCATGCGATCCAATAACATCTTCCTTCTCGCGACTCTAGCAAAATGATACCCATCGAAATTCTTTATTTATTCCACTGCAAATGGACCCAATGCACCTTGATACCATGAATCTCAAGTCTAATTGTATTTGTTCTGGTTCGATATGCTTGTTAGGAAGCACAACCATTACTTGTCTTTCCACCTCAACGCATCACTGTTGGACATGAACGAGTTTCATAGGGCCAGAGAATCTAGGTACTTCTCCTTGCATATGCTTAATGACTCTCCCACCCAATTCCTGCCTTCCTCCTCACCTTGCTCTTAGAGCATGTGATCTAATAGCATCTTCCTCCTTGTGACTCTAGTAAAATGATACCCTTCGAAATTGTTTATATAGTCCACTGTAAATGGACCCAATGCAACTTGATACCTTGAATCTCAAGTCTGATTCTATTTGTTCCCGCATGATATGCTTGTTAAGAAGCACAACCATTGCTTGTCTTTCCACCTCAACACATCACTATTGGACATGAACGAGCTTCATAGGGCCAAAGCATCTAGGTGCTTCTCCTTGCATATTTTTAACAACTCTCTGCTCGTTGTTCATTCTCATGTGGTACATTATCAGGGATCAATATCACAGAAGGGTTTTTTATAAACTCTCTTGCAGGCTTAAGTATCTGTTAAGTTCCCTAAAATTTGGGTTCATAGTGTAACCCATAAAAGTTGTTTGGGTCTTATTTTTTTCTCGGCATAAAATGGGAATTAAAATAACAATTAGTTTTTAATACATATTAAATCAACTGAAATATATTTATATTTAAAATTGAAAAATAAAATAAAGCAATCCACTCTCATATTCTTATTGTACATCTTTTTCAATCTTTATGATGATTTATTAAAGCATACTTTTGTAAATCTAACGTTTCAGTTATAATATAATTATAATTTTTAAGAATTTAAATCATATTTAACTTTTAATATATTATCTTATGATAGCATATTTTAAATGATATTGGATATGATAATATACCATAAAATTGGATTAGCCTGAATGTAATTTTGTCGAAATGAATATTGATTATGTAAAATTTGTATAAATTTTAGTTTCAAATATTAATGTTGTTTCTTTAACTATGTAAGTCAATACATAGTTTATAGATTGAAGTATTTAAAACAAATGCACATATTTTAAATAATTTGTGTAAAATATTTTTAACATAAACAATCTATTTTTAGTATTTTTAGTAAAAAATATTGTGATATTTTTATTATATATATATATCTATCTATATATATATATATATATATATATATATATATATATATATATATATATTTATATTTTCGAGTTTGATAGGAAAATTTTAACGAGTTGTATAATGCTTGTTGTTTTCCATAGTTTTACATATTTTTTTCTCTTATTCCATTATTCTTACCGTGCTAAATCGATAATTTGTTGGAGTGATTCGGACCAGGTCTGTGGTCAAACCAACAACTACTACTATAACAACAAGACTATATCCAACAACCAATAAACTAGATATACCAAGAATTTATCTAACATGCATGAGAAATTCTTCCAATAGTCCTGACTGTGGCGAGAACATCTATGGGCTCTTGGAAGTACTTTGGTTCTTTATTTCGATTTCTTTTCTCGTCTTTCTTCAGTCTTGATTTATGACCCATGATTGTCATCTTTCTTTTGTCTTTTCTCTTCTTTCCTTATTGTGTTAATATTATAAAAATGAACATCACATACACTTGATTATCTTTAAAACTAAACTTTTTAACCTTCACTTTAATGGTGGCTCCCAACGACTACTTGAAACTTTGCTAATCTCTTCTATACATGTTCTTATGGAGGCTCATGGCTACAGTGTCATATCCCTAATTAAAATTTTGACATGGAAAATCCCAATTTGGCAATTTGGCAATTAGAGGCATAGTGCAGGGAAAACGTCCATCCGTCTTAGTGGACAGTGGGACAACCCAACATTTTATTGATGCACAGTTGGCGCAATGTAGAGGCATTCAGAGATTGATATCTATCCTAAACAACGTGGGCAAGAGATGATGCTCGTGCTTCACCTCAGCTGTCTTCTTGATTGATGGTTTGATATGTTGAGGATATGGTTGATGATTCAATATTGAATTCCAAATCCTTCCTTAACCCTTTAGCCAAAGAGGTGTCTCCTCAAGTATCTCCAATAATATCCTATGAAGAGTCATAACATTTAACTTAGAATTATGGCCCACCATAATCATCTAATAATTAATTGAAATAGCACTAGACCCCAATTTAGGGATTGGGTGGATCATATGGTGGGACTATGCTAGTGGGAACCCTAAATAAATGACTTGAAATCCCCTTGATTTTCTTCCTTAATGGCATTCATCTCCCAAATTTCTTGTTGGATACACAAGTCTTAGAAAACATTACAAGGAAGATGAGAGGGAGTTGACAAGGACATTAGGTTGTCCTAGAACATTATAAAGTGCGTCCACATGGATGAACATGGAATGGGAGTTAAGGTCATAAAGTAGACTAGAGTGTTAGAGAAAAGGGGCGCATCAAAATATTTTTGGAGTGTCCCAAAGGGAAATATACAATTCTTGTCTCGTCTAAAATACAATATACATTTATTGTGCTGATGATAACCACAAGATTCTTAGAACTAGTGGTATAGTGTTTGGTCATGAAGGAACATGTGGCAAAACAATCTAAAGCTTTTGACTCACTGGCATAAAATAGATCATGGGGTTCAATCAAAATTTCAAGGGACATGTCAAGGAGATTCATTAAAATGGGGTTAGTAGCCAAAGGATACCTTCCAAATAATTTAAGGAGAGCACAGCATATTTAGAGGAGGCAAACTCAAGAAACCATAAACAAGAAAAGGGTGAAGTATCTAACAAATATTATTAGAGTATGCATCAAAATCCCCATCCTTGAATGAAATGGTGGTGTACATAGGGCTCATGAGAGAATATGGGATTAAGGGTAGATTGTCATGGTTAGAAATGAGAGAAGGATTTTATCTACTAAAGGAATGTGGGATGGAGGTTGTGTATGAGTTCAGTGAATCTCTTAGCTTGTTTGACAAGGATGGAGGTGGATGTATCACAACAAAGAAGCTTGGGACAGTGATGCATTCTTTGGGTCAAAACCCCAATGTATATTGGAAGTGGTCCAAATGTTTTATATTCAATAATCTAGTCCCAAATACAATCAACCAAAAAGAGTAGTTCTAATCTTCCTATAAATGCAATGTATTAAATACACCATTCCCAATTGATTTTCCTAAGGAGAATCAAAGAAATAGATGAGTCTGGTCATCCATCGCCTCCATACAGAGTAAACAACAACCAGAACCACTCTTTCCTTTATGACAAAAATTGTCCCATGCCAAGATGAAGCCAGAAAAATACATTTAATCATATTCTTAGGCAAAGAGAAAATATGAAGACAATATACATAGATGCTCTGAAGGACACCTCAAACTAGAGTCAAATTTCCTCCTAGGGAGAGCCACCTGTGTGCCCATGATAAAATTTTACAGTGGATTTTCTGTATAAGTTAGCTCCAATCCTTAATTCCATAACAATTAGGTTGGAGCATAAATCTAAGATATTTAAAATATGTTCCAATGCAGTGCAGATAACGCCAAAACTATGATAAATCTCCAGTACCAATGCAACATCTGGGTGAGAAAATATCATATGAGAGTTAATAATATTCATAATGAGTCGAGAGACCGATCAAAAGAGGTCAATCTACCAATTTGTAATACATCATCGACAAAAATTAAAGGAGTAACTGTTACTTGTCTACCTACACACTTGCAGCCAAAATTACATTTAATCCGTCCACCTCCACACCTGTAACCAAAATTACTGCCCTTGTGAATTTTGTGACTAATTCTTCCACAATCCAATCTTTTATCCTCAACGTCTACTTCTCACAAAAGTTTTTGTAGATATTTTGAAGTAGGCATATTTTTAACTAATGAATATTATGTAATTTTCCTCCACCATCCTTTTAGAAATTATAGTGTATATTTTCAACTACTCATGAAGTTTTAATCAAAATCACAAGACACAAACCTACTCTGCTGCTATGCAGAAGTTAATTCACAATTTAGAACAATAATTTCATACATGTAATGATAAATAACACACATGCACACATTTTTTTCCTGGGGAAAGAAATATCCTATAAACCCAAATTTCTCCTTGCATTAATATGGTGAATAGAAATGTATTACAATTGCTTTGCTCAACTGAGCATAACCTGCAAGTGAATAACCTGTCTCTCTGCTCACTGAGAAGCTTTGACCCAGAATTACTAAATTTATACCTCTACTTGAGCACATATTTCCTTGCAAAATTCCTTGAGAAATTAGGCCCCTATTATTTAGGATTTTCTACAAAATGGATTGCCCATTTCCCAAGGTTGATCATCTGACTGCATGCAACACATGTAAACTCAAGACTAGTCTAAAATTGATGTTACACTATCTTGAAATCTCCACCATAGCTTGGGAACTCAAATTCTCCCTGCACTAGCTATTTTGCGTTGATTGATCAGCTAATTGGATGGTCACTGAGTTTGAATGGAGTCCCACTCCACAATTGGCCTTCCACTAGTTCCTCAATCAGTTGGAACTAGTTTAGCTAAGAAACAAATTGAGATAACTAACTTTGATTGCTACAAATTAGCAATCGTACATGCTTAATTGAACTCTAACTCCTCCAACTCTAATTTACTGAGTAAATCAGGTGACACAACCCATGTCACACAAGTTAAATGCATCCAAGTCGTCTGTTGATGTGGAAATTCAATTTTTCTCAATTTAATCAAGGAAAAATAAAATTGAGAATTTCTTGCTGCATTTTTCAAGACCCCCTCTCCACAAGAAAGGGATTATGAACCACCCGTATCCTACACTTATGGAACTTGAACTTCCCTGTTGACAAAGATTTTGTCAAAATGTCAACATCTTGCTCCTTTGTTAGAATGGAGTGTAACAACATCATCATCCTGTAGAAAAAGTCCCATAAATGGTGATACTGGATATCTATATGCTTGGATTTATCGTGAAATACATGATTCTCAGAGAGATTGATGCAACTCTGATTATCACAATTAGATCCATCATCTGACCAAACAGTCTAGTAAATATCTTTCTCATCCATATTACCCATGTGTTGCTTGACTTGCAGCCATGTATTATGCTTAAGTTTAGCTGAGAACCACAGGTCTTAGCTTCTTGTGGTACCAAGAAACAACTACGGACCCAACACTAGAAATTCCACTTTATGCACTCTTTCGGTTTGATGGACTTCGTGTCCAATCTGCATCTGTGAAGCTCCACAGCTTCACCCCCTTTGCTCATCTATACCATAGTTCAAATTGGGTAGTGCCTCTGAGGTACCGTAAAACATGCTTAGTTGCCTTCCAAAATAGTTTGGTTGACCTAACCATAGCTTCACTTAGCTAGTTGACTACACAACGCATATCTGGTCATCTGTTCACAAGATACATGAGTGGACCCAGTAGATGCCGATAAATGGTAGCATCCACTTCTTCACCTGAAGTGACATCCTCCTTCCTTTAGTTGTTCATTAGAGGTGTCTCCATGGGTTTACAACTCTCCATGTAGAATCCCAGCAATGTCTCATTTGTGTACTTGTCTTGAGAGACAAACAATTCCCCCTCAGCTTGTCATAATTCCAACCTGAGAAAGTAGTGCATGACACCCATGTCCTTTATTTCCAATTCCTTTGCAAGGTCCTCCTTGCAAGAAATGATCAACTCCTCATCACTAGTTAAAATAAAATTATCAACATATAAGACAATAATAAGAAATTTTCCTTCTATCTAGATGTGATGAGGTTTACATCTGCTTCACTTACGGTGAAGACAAAACCGGTGAGATAACTATTAATATCGGTGTGCGAAGCATGATGTGCTTTTTTGAGATCATACAATGCTCACTTGAGTCTACACACATGAGACTCTTGATCAAATTTCTCAAAACCTTTTTGCTACTCTATGTAGACATCATCCTTAATAACCCCATTTAGAAATGTTGTTTTTACACCCATCTGGTGGATATTCAACCCCATTTATGTAGCCAGACCAAGAATTGATCTAATGGATGAGTACCTTGCTACAAGAGAAAAGGTATCGAAACAGTCAATTCCCTAAACTTGATAGTACCCGTTGACCATAAATCTAGCCTTATACTTCTCTATGCTTCTATTTGTTGTCTGCTTCACCTTGAAGATCCATCTTAACCCCACTATTGATTTATATGATGGCCTTCGGACCTTTTCCCAAACACTTTTCTTCGCAATGGATTTGTATTCCTCCAGCATTACTTCAACCCATACAGGTGTTGATCTAAATATGATCTGAGGTTGTCATTGATGTCAACCCAAACAACACCAGGGGCTACCCTAATCTTACAAGGTAATTTTGACTTGAAAACTTACTCTATTTTGTGTCAAGGATCTTCTAGATGGATTTTACTTGTTGAGATGTTTCTGTTGATATATGGCACGCCAAGTAATTCTTCATGGTTTGAGAGATATTCATGTTTGAAGTTAGTAACCCTAGTTAGTGGGCTAAAACCCTATAGGGTTGTGGCATGGGGCTCATAATTGGTTTTTGTCATTGAATAGTGATTAATTAATAATTTTTTAAGCTCCTAAAATCCCTTCAACATTCTCTATAGAAGCCCTTCTCAACTCTATAAAAATAAATCTCATATATCCTCCAAATGTAGTGATCGTGGAATTTTCGCTATAACTTCATTTCTCTGAAGTCATAGATTCTGAAATGAAAACCATTTGATTCGAAATCCTGATGAACATCCTGACCGAATTTCAGATCTTCGTTCGCTATATTTTCAGAGCTATGATCTGTGGAAGTTAGGGTTTTTGCAAGCTGCAGAATTTCATCTCAAAGAAGTGACCTTGGGAAAATCGTCATAACTCTCTCTTTGAGAAGAGGATTGGAATTTTGTAAAAAGTGGTAGATAGTGAATGGATGGTAGTCTTATCTGTATCAATTTTAGAGCCAAAGGAGGCAATAGTGACATGTGGTATGCCGTCCAAGTTCACTCTATTGAACTAGTCCATAATTAGGTCATTATGAGAGATTGGGAATAACTTTGTCTTGAAGATTCCAAATTGGGTCGGACCTGTGGCATTGGAAAGAAGACTCAGAGGGATACTACATGATCAAAGATCGCATATTGGGGATCTACAATCACAAAGATACATCAAGGAAGCAAAGAGAAAGGTCCAGCAAAATGATGCGGCAGAGGTAAGCTATAGGTAAGTATCTTCTGTATATGTATGTTCATTTCTTAATTTCATTAGGTTCTCTGTATTCTAATTTTTTGTTTTTGTTTAGCACTGGCATATGCTCTGTAGGATGAGGTAAGTTTTTTTATTATCATGTCATGGGTATTTCCTTGAAGACTTTTTGCAGGTATTATATATTCATCAAGAGACAATTCAATGCATAATCTAATGTTATGAAGAGTGAGAAAGGGTAGCATGACAAGAGCAACAATCAAGGTGCAGAATGGCAGCATGAAGTCCACCATATGAAGTCTTTGTTGGGCATTAGAAAAGGTATGTAATTGCCACTTATTTCATTATCTTTTCCTTTAATTCATAACTTATTTACATTATCTTTTCCTTTAATTCGTAACTTATTTACATTACGAAATGGGCATATGGTGAAATATTATGATAAAGTTTAGAAGATTTGTGAGTAATGTCAAATGACTAATTATTACCTTTTCCTATGCAGAAAAGGAAGAAATTGGAAGATTGCCATTTCGAAGGAAAAAGACAAGACGAAATCAATTGTTGTCCTTTTGATAGGGAACTGCATCCAAATGAGGCAATCCAGATCCGAGCGTATAGGCCAGGAAAAGGAAGAGGAGATACCAAATCGGTGCAAGAAAATGAAGAGATAACTGAGAAATAACGATATGGCGAATCCCTCAGGATCCTTTGATCCTGAGGGATTACTACCTTAAAGAATATTTGTATCTTTGGTATTTCCGCTTGGCTACTATAAAAAGGGACAACATTGTTAGCCCAAGGGGTAGATTATCGTTGTTTTTATGAAATTATTTGTTGTAACTTAAACTTTGATCATCGATCCTCTTTAAAGAGCGATTACTGTAATTCTGTTTCATGATTAATACATAAGCTCAGTTGTTGTTTTGTCGTTTATTCTGGAGTAATCACAACAATGCATCCCTAGAGGTTAAGGGCCTTGCCCTGGTGGATCACTTGCTTCCTGTACCATTATTTTCTAATTCCAAGTCGTGTGCGATTTGATTTCTTTTATTTGCTTTGTTTCGTAATATTTTTTTCCTTATTATTTCATGTATTGCCTCTGTTATATTTCATTCATATTTGAATAGTAAGGTTATCCTCTGCAACTGGAATGTTAAGCTGTTCATTCTGAATTTATATCGCATTGTCATTCCTTCAAAGATTGATTAACATTGCTGTTCCTTACAAATTACCATTACTGTTCGTTTACAGAGTAACAGTTCTGTGTATTTACATATCAATACTGTTGCCTATTTATCTATGGTTTACCTCTAACAGTGACTGCTTTCCATTGGGATTGTTGTTCTATGGTAACATCAATTGCTATTTATTCATAACCATAATCAATAATTATTATGCCGAAACTCAGGTTATTGCTTTCCTCAGTATAGATCTGTTGTGTGTAACATTTGATTTAAGTTTTTTGTGCGTTTACATTTGATTCGGGTTGTTTTTGAATATTACATAACTCACTTTAGTTTGTTGTTCCATTTTTGGTTTGTTGTTCAAATCATTTCTGAGGTAAAGATTGTTGCTTAATTCCTGTAGATGACGACTACTGCTTCATTCATTCCTATAGGTTAAAGCTTTGCTGTTCAATCTTTTTAAATAGATTAGTTGTTGTTCCCTTTCCTGTCATTTGAATTATCATTTCAAGTGATTGTTTTGGTGTGAACAGAACGATTTGAAGTTGTAGTGAACATGGACTATTGTTGCCTGGTTCCTAGATTGATGATATTTTACTTCATTTCTTTTGAATTACATCAATTTACAAAGGGAAGAGTTATCATTACTACACCCTTGACTAATGAAGTGTTGTAGTTTTTTAAATGAATGATTTAGTCACAAGAATTTCAAGTTCTTTCCATTACATTTAGAGTTTGTTTCCAGCATTTATTTACTTTTGCAAAAGCACTATACTACTAGCATTACTCTTGACAAGTGACCACCTCAAACTGAGTACACTCTTTGAGATAATAAACCATACCTGGATTGATAAATTAAAGTAGGGTAAATAGAGGTGAAAAATACCCTTTTTACTACTTGACATTTTGGCGCCATTGCCAAGGAAGAGTGTAGCCATTTGTTTCTTTTGAGAGTATTGTAAGTACCTGCTAGGAGAGATTTGTGTTTTAAAAACGGAAGGTAAGAACCTCCGTACGGAGCATGTAAAAACCCTACTCCCCTACCCGCTTTCCTGCAGATTTGTTATTGTTTTGGGCAAAAATCAGCATTTGATTTGTGTGCATGACTAAGCAGAAAAAGCCTGAAAAGAATCCTAAACCACTACCCAAGCCTGATAAAGCTAAGGGGCCGGTGACCCTTGGCCAATCAACCTTTATAGATGAAATCCTTAAGAAAGAAGAATATCAACCTTCAGTAGGACCTAGGAAAGTTGCTTTTAGACACCCTACTAGTTCCCTTCAGGCCACAGGATCACCATTTGTAGCCTCTGTTGAGGTGCACAACCAAACTGAGGAGCAAGATTTTCAAGAAATTGAGAATTCTAGCCCAAAATCATTGCAAGAAGGGAAATTTATTAATGTATATGAGGGAAGAGGAGAAACAGGGGAAAGAGCCAAGATCTTCTCTTGGAATAATTCAGCCACTAAGCAACCCAAATAAGGGAAGTGCTACAAAAATCATTCAGAACGAAGTTGAATAAATTCAAGAGCTAGAATCCTCTCAAATATTAATTCAGCAAGGAGCTCTCATCATCCTATACCAAGTGTTGTTAAAGCCATTCATGTTAAGGCCATTCGTGCTTTGTCTAACTAGCCTAGGAATACCCTCCTATAAATCGCAGAGGGTTATTGGCACATATTTGACCAAATGGCCCACAACCAGCAAACCCCCCAAACCTCTACACTACAATATCCCATTGTAGATACTGAAGTCAATGCACCTATGAAGGCAACCCCTCTCTAGCATATCCCTACATTTCATGGCCTTACATTAGAGGACCTAGATGCGTTTTTGTTTGAATTCGATGTGTTGTGCAGAGGATATGACTATACCACCGATCTCCAAAAGTAAAACTATTTCCCTCTACATTAAAAGGAGCTGCTTTATGGTGCTTTATGGGGTTGGACAGAGGTCTTATAAATGAGTGGGATTAGTTGAAAGGTGCTTTCCTTAAGAAATATCAGGATTATTGTAGGTCTAGAGAGTTAAAAGATGAAATATTTTAGATGGTAGCTAGACCTAATGAGACATTAGAAGAATATGTTGAATGTTTTCAGTATAATCTTCAATGATCTCCTTATGCATCATTACCCTTACCTGACAATGTATTAAAAACAACATTAATTAATAGAATGAAGGAACAATGGGTTGAAACACTAGATATTATGGGAAAAGGAGATATTTATCAAGAAAATTTTGCTAACATCATTTATTTATGTATTAGGATCTCACAAGGGAGCACAAGGCTAAAACCAGCAAAACATGACATGTTTACAAGGGACAACAAGATCTCTGGAGAAGGAGTAACTCATGCAGAAATTGGAAATTTACTAGAAAATTTCAAAACTGATATATTGGGGACTCTGACAATGTAACTCGATATTATGCAAGAAAAATAGAAGCAAGAAGAAGCAGAGAAAAAGCTGGCAATATTCTGTCCCAGATGCAGAAAGAAACATAGCCACAAATAGTGCCCATTATATGCGATTCAAGGTTGCGCCATTTGTACAAAAGACCACTCTACCGAAAGGTGTCCCTCACTTCCTGGTTTGAAAGTAGTATACAAAGAAGCAGAAGAAGAACCAGAACTGGTGTACCAACTTAATCAGTGCCATCAATGGCAGTCACGACAATCAGGTATGTTCTCTGATCCATCTTCTTCTTTCCAGCCTCCACAATATCATGATCAACAATATAACACAATGTGGCAAAATAAACCTCCCTTCTCAAATTGGTCACAACAACCATTTCATTCATCATCACAATGGCCAAATCAAGCAAGGCAATCTAATTAGCCAAATTTTCCCTATGCCCCACCATATTGGCAAAACAATGCGTATCCAACACAATGGTCCCCTCCCACTTCATAGAGTCAAGCCTGGCAGACAAACTGGAAAAGACCGATGAATCAGCCAGTAGGAACCATTCCACTCCCGCAACCTACACAGCCAGCACTACAACAAAATCCCCAGTGCAACTTAAGATTGTAAATCCTAGCCCAACCCAACCCAAACCCAAATAACAGACCGGTTCAATCTATTCAAATAATTGAAACACCGAAACTTGAAACCGATCTAAGGGACTACAACGACCTTCAATTAAGGTCTGGGCATATTGTAGAAACCGAGGGAAACAAACAGGCCCAAGTTAAAAATCAGTTACCTATAGAACAACAATTACAAGAAGAAGATGTGGTTAGAAAACAGACTCATGACCAAGCAACCACATCTTCTCCCCCATTCCCAGAACGATTAATCATACCGCGCGTTATACAACATCTTGACTTTGGTATTATGGGAGAACTAAAAAATTTGTACATAAAAATCCCACTCCTCCAAGCTATCCAAGATATCCCAATATATGCAAAAACCATTAAGGAACTTTTTATAAAAAACCGAGGAGAATAACAAATAACCCAACAATCCAAGTAGTCAGCACCCTATCTGATCTATTATTAGGGAGAGAAGCACCTGTCAAATATGAAGACCCAGGAAATCCAATAGTGACAATGAAAATCAATGGACAAACCTTTTCAAATGCCTTAGTTGATTTAGGGGTTGCAATTAATATTTTAACAACCACTACTTGTCAAAAACTGGGCATTATATTAGTAGAACCATATTCTACCTTATTAGAGCCGGCTGACCGATTAGTGGTTAGGCCAGAAGGTACACTACATGATGTCATGGTATCTGTTGATTCCTGGGAATATCCAACCGACTTTTTGATAATAAACCCCAAAAACTGACTTGATGGACACCCGTTGATCCTAGGCAAACCTTGGGTTGCGACGCTGATGCTTACATTGGCTACCGACAAGGAAGTATGACCATAAGTAGAGGAAGTAACATCAGCAACCTAGCCTTATACCCTCCAGCCCAGCCAAGTGTCACAGTAATAAAAACTAACAAACATCTTGTATCATAAGTCACCGAAAACATTAGATCCCCATTAACCATAGAAGATCCCCTCGATTTTAAAGATCAAACAGAGGATGATGTCATTAACAAATTCATTAACCAAGCTGAATCTAGATCTCGCATACAATGTCACATGATAGAGGCAACATTTGAAAATGAATTAGAGGAAGATCCTCTCAAAGACACCCATGATCAAACAATACCTACTACCTCTGTTTCAAACAGAAAAACTATGGAGATTGAGGCAACACAAGTAGAGAAGCTAATCCAGCTATTGAGAAAATACAAGGAAACATTTGCATGGGATTATCCAAACATGAAGGGAATCGATCCCCAGTTATGCACACACCGCATTCATACAGAAAAGGATGCAAGACCTGTTCGCCAACCCCAAAGAAGACTTAATCCTCATCTAAAAGACACTGTGAAAACTGAATTACAAAAATTCTTGGATGTAAAATTTATTTATCCTATCTCCGATAGCAAATGGGTCTCTCAGCTTGTAGTGGTGCTAAAGAAGAATGGAAAGTGAAGGATTTGTGTAGATTACAGAGAATTAAATAAAGAAACCCAGAAAGACCACTTTCCCCTTCTATTCATTATTCAACTATTAGACACATTAGCGGGAAAGATATTCTTTTCTTTCTTGGACGGCTTCAGTGGATACAATTAGATTCAGATTGCCCCTAAAGACCATGAAAAAACCACTTTTACCTATCCTTAGGGAACATTTGCCTACAGAGTCCTATCCTTTGGCCTATGCAATGCCCCTGCCACATTACAAAGGGCTATCCGTAGCGTCTTTTCAGATTTAATAAATGAAGGGCTCAAAGTATACATGGATGATTTCACACCATACGGAGATGATTTCAACCCAGAACTAGACATGTTGGAAAAGGTATTTCCACTAGGCTCTGCTTGAGCCATGAAAAGTGCTATATGATGATGACTGAAGGGCTCATCCTAGGTCTTTGCTAATACCTACTCCTACCACACAGATAGAGGTACACAGCTTTCTTGGATTTTCTTGTTATTATAGGAGATTTATAGAACATTTTTCTCAAATAGCTGCACCTCTATACGCACTGACGGGGAATGTTGATTTTGCTTGGACAGATAAATGTGACCGTGCTTTTGAGGGTCTGGAAAATCTTGCGTCAACAACCCTAGTGCTTAGAGGTCAAAATTGGGACCTGCCATTTCAAATTTCATCAGATGCTTCAGACAAAGCTATTAGAGCTATCCTTAGGCAAGAAGAAGACAAAAACCATATGCAATCTATTACATTAGCAAGAATTTGTCTCCTACTGAGCTAAACTATATTGTTACTGAAAAAGAATTTTTAGCTGTAGTACATGATGTAAACATATTTAGGCATTATATCATTGGATATCATATTGTCTTATATACAGATCACTCTGCCATAAAATATTTAGCAAATAAACCAATTACAAATGGTAGAGTAACAAGATGGTTGATTTTATTGCAGAAATTCGACATCACAATAAAAGATCGACCTGGTAAAGAAAATCTTGTAGCTGACTTTCTCTCGCGAATGTCAAAGCCAGTGGACGCCGCAGCAGTTGAAAATCAATTTACAGATGAATATTTATTCGTCATTACTGTCAAAACACCCTAGTATGCTGATGTTGCAAATTATTTAGGAGTAGGAAAATTACTAAAACATCTGACCCCCAATCAATGAAAACAAACTATGCAGCGTAGTACCTGATTTTCTTGGATTGGGGGCTACCTATTCCATACAGGGGTGAATATGCACATCAGAAGATGCGTCTATGAAGATGAAATTTTTGACATTCTGAAAGCTTGTCATGACACAATGTGTGGCGGACATTTCGCAGCTCGAAGAACTGGTCACAAAGTTCTGCAAACAGGGTATTGCTGGCCCATAATCTTCAAAGATGTAAAGAAATTTGTTCAAGCTTGTGACATCTGCCAAAGAGCAGGACAACCTGGACAGTGTGACGAAATGGCCTTGAACCCACAATAAGTCATTGAACCATTCGAGCGTTGGGCACTCAATTTTGTTATTTTGATCAACCCATCATCAAACCAGAAAACATATATTTTTGTAGCAATGGAATATGTGACCAAATGGGTTGAAGAAAAGGCACTGCCAAGAGCTACAGAGGATTCTATCATTCATTTCCTGTTCTAGATATTTGTGTGATATGGCCTCCCAAGAGACATAATCATGGACGGAGGACCGCAATTTGCTAGTAATAAAATTGCTGCAACATTAAAAAACTACCATATTCAACATAAAATTACCACTCCATATCACCCACAGGAAAATAACCAAGTAGAGAGTACAAATAAAGTAAAAGAAGCAATACTAACAAAAACCATTGCGTCAAAGAGAGGCGATTGGGCTACAAGATTGCCGAAACCCTTGTGGGAATACAGAACAACATGGAGAAACACTACCAGTTATTCACCATATCAACTATTATTTGGAAATGAACCCATCTTTCCAATAGAATTCAAAATACAAACCTTGAGAACAACACAAGAAGTTGGTCTAGATTTAAATGAGGCCCAGATTAATATACTACAACAAATCAATGAGCTGGATGAAATCAGGCTCTCTTCTCTTCAAGATACCACATTAATCCAACAACAGAGAGCAAAATGGCACAACGCCCTCATAAAAAAGAAAGTCTTCCATGAAGGAGATTGGGCACTCCTATACGGTTCGAGGTTTCAAGATTTTCTAGGGAAGCTTCGAACTCGCTGGCTGGGACCATATGAAATCCAGAAGGTGCATGATAATGGCACCATTAATTTAACCACCATTAATGGATCTGGACATTCCTTTAAAGTAAATGGCCATGGAGTTCGACTGTATTGCAAACTGCTTACTCGGGAATCCTTCTACCAGCAAATTCGGAAAGACTCTGACATGCAAATTCTAGCTGAGGAAGAGAAATCTTCCTCGCATTTGGTTCACTAAGAAATTTGATTGCTTTTAAATTTTGTACATAATTTTTTTCGTTCTCTTTGTGTAAATTGCTTTTTGTACAGATTTCTGCATTTCTACAATTTTTTCATTATGCTGTTCCTTTTTGAAGGAACAACATTTTCACCGCTTTTCTATTCCTTTTCGATGAAACATCATTGTTTCATTTTGTTGTTCCTTTCAGAAGGAACAAAATTCTCACCGCTTTTCTGTTCCTTTTCGAAGGAACAACACTTTTGCATTTTGTTGTTCCTTTCTGAAGGAACAACATTTCCACCGTTTTGTTGTTCCTTTTTGAAGGAACAACACTTTTGAATTTTGTTATTCCTTTCTGAAGGAACAACATTTTCACCCTTTGTTGTTCCTTTCCGAAGGAACAACACTTTTGCACTTTGTTGTTCCTTTCCAAAGGAACAACATTTCAGCCTTTTTGTTGTTCCTTTCCGAAGGAACAACACATCCGCATTACAACACTTTTGTTTTTTTGTTGTTGCTTTCTGAAGGAACAACACTTGCAATTTCTGTTGTTCCTTTCTGAAGGAACAACACTTTTGTTTTCTGTTGTTCCTCTCCGAAGGAACAAGACTTTCATTTTTTGTTGTTCCTTTCTGAAGGAAGAACACTTTCGTTTTTCTGTTATTCCTTTCCGAAGGCACAACACTTTCATTTTTCTGTTGTTCCTTTCCGAACGAACAATATTTTCACATCTTTTGTTTTTGCTTTATTTTTTGTTCTAATTAAGGAACAACTACTATTCCTCTCGAGGAACAGCAGCTTCGAGTATGTTTTTTTTCCTTTTTTGCTTGTTTTTTTGTGTGCACATATTCTTTTTCCATCCCTCTAAAGAAACAACAACTGTTCCATCTTGAGAACAACTCTTTTTGAGTGAATTTTTCTTCTTTTTGTGTATATGTGTCTTACCATTTAGAGGATTTTTGTGAGCAATGGTCATTTAAGGAACAACTATACATTTATGCAAAAATACAAAAACTAGAGGATACTGAAATCAACAAATCAGAGAAATATCGTCAACCTTAGAAGAGATTGCTTTTAATTGATAAGAGAAAAGAGGAAAGGACACAACTATTTATCACCTTGCCATCATTATTTTACTAATACCAATATGATTTATTATTTTTATCATGATGGTTCTTTCTAAATCCCCATAATTCTCTTTGATCATTATTATTGACTAGAATAAGGGCATATTTTCTCTATTGAGATGTTCAGACTTCTTCCACCATCCCTACTCTTAAAGAGTGTTGAGCCACTCTCTGTGTATAAAGGAAAAATGCTATTTATTTATGTTATTATTATTATTATTATTAATTTTACTTTATTAATATATTAATACATTTGAAATTAATTTATTTTATGTTTTACTTATTATATTATATTAATTTATTCTATATTAATAGCCGAATATATATATATATATATATATATATATATATACCCCTTATCATGGTCAAACTAGACGTTATCAGGTCAAATCTAGCTGTTGTCTTTTTAGCTGAAATCTGAGTCAGTGGATATTCTGCCCTATCTATTTAAAGTGCATAGCCAGATCTGCTCATTCAACTTGTCCTGACGATGACCCACACTGGTTGGTTTGAAACGCGTCGAAAAACATTTCTCCATGTGATTTTCGCCGAAGAATTCTTCAAAAAAGAAAAAATGTTTATCCATATGATTACTAGCA
Source organism: Pinus tabuliformis (assembly GCA_031772625.1). NCBI lineage: Eukaryota > Viridiplantae > Streptophyta > Pinopsida > Pinales > Pinaceae > Pinus > Pinus tabuliformis. Next base: position 276,621,133 of record CM062815.1, on the reverse strand, counting down.
TGATTTGTCAAATGAAGGATAGGGGGCCTCATTAAGAGCCAGCCTACCATGATCATCAAGAAGAAAGTGAAGTCGCATTCCCACTATGGCCACCAAACTAGGGATATGATCCAAGAGCTACACTAGAAAATTAAAAAGTCCTTGGAACAGGAGGTCTCATCACGAGCCAGCCTACCCACCTTTTACTCCTTCCTGGTGAATGGCATTGTGATTCAACTGGTTACCAAGCCAGCACAATGGCCTGCATTCTGACATTGCAACAGCACTTTCCTAGGCACACACAAAGGATTATGGTTCCAAGCATGAAATAAACAACTCTGTTAAGGTTATGGACACTTGTGGGCAATGGAGCTCTGTTGATGGTATTGAATTCATATTTCTTATACACCAATAGTAAATATAAAACCCTTCTTCTTATATATTTATGAGTGGTTCAAATGATATTATGTATATAACCATTTCGAGCCTTTGATACATGAAAATCATTTACAAATCAATTATGATGGTAAAAGTCGATAATGACCGCATAAGAACTTTTATTCATGTCAGCTATCCTATCCTCCATTTCTCGCGTCATATCACTACATTTCCATATTTATTAGCGATTCTATCATACGCCTTGATTTCGGTATTTTGCTCATTTTTGTAAACATGGCATATCTCTATACCTTGTTCCTTTATTACTCTATACTATGGCATTTCAGCATGCCGCTCATTTATTTGATGGCCAAGGATGACCTATCACATTACAGGGGGTGCAGGTGATCTCCATAATTCGCTGGCATACCTCTCAGCTCATCATTCAGAAGAATTATGACTCGGGAATAGCAAGACTTAACAATATTTTGTTTCCCAATATGCATGGCTTGCTGTTCCGAAACCATTTACGTGTTTTTCTCCACAAAAATTAGCAGTATGTTAGAAATTTGAACAGCTTTTTGTTCCCTCACCTTCTTTATGCTTTCCTAAAAGTGAGCTAAAAATTGGAATAGCCTACTGTTCCATTGTCATCTCTATGTTTTTACAGTGTGCTAAGCGTGAATAAGATGGGAGGAAGATCAATTTGCAGTGAGCCACATGTGTTGATGGTCTCCGATGCTGCACGAGAAATCCTAGCAAGGGCAGGATGGAGAGCTTATCTTAACCGTCTACAGCAATTCAATGAGACGGTGGCAATCGCGTTTCTGCAGAACTTGCAAGAAAATGAGTGCAAGGTGAGAGGGAGATAGATAGTAGTCACTGATGACATAATTGCAGAAGTTTCGAGACTGTCAACCATTGGACCTATCTGAACTCTGAAAAAGTTGAGACTACGAGACGCCATGACCATCTTCCAGGATGAAGGGAAAAAACTTACTATAAAAGGGAAATGAGTTCTGTCGACAGCCATGGGAGAGCCGTGGGCAGAATTGGAAAGAATTATCCAGAGCTACATCACTTGCGATGCAAGAAAGACATGGTAAGACCACACCATCTCAAACTTTTAGCCGTGTTAAAGAAAAAATGTTTTATGAATTTGCCTGCATTTTTTAATTTTTTATTACATGATGTTGCCCGAAGCATGAACAAACCTCGCCATGTAGAGTCAGTAGTAAGCCATCATGGGTTAATACAACTGATAGTCAGCTACAGTCTTGCCCAACAGTAGAGTAGTTGGGAATAATTTATTTTCTCCATGGATGGGGAACTAGATTTGCGAGCCCTGAAATGAAAACATGATGCCATTACATTAAGCAGACCACTGAAATGAAGAAAATCTATTAGATTGGCAAGAATCAGAGGAATGTTGGGAAATTCCCAGGGAAATATTAGTCAACCAGTGGAAATACATGATTCAGGAGATGAGCAACCCCCACAATTGGAAGGTGGGGAGAAAAAAAATTGGAGGAAAATGATGAAGGAGAACTGGAGGAGGAGACTAAGCAATCTAGTCAGGAAGAAGGAGAGGAAATAGAGCAACGCAGCAAAATTCCACTGGAAAACACTCTGCAAGAAGATGAATTGGCCAAAATTTTGGCCAATATGGGTGAATATGTCGAACCTCACAGCCCACTCAACCTCCATACCAAAGAAGAACTGCGGGAGCACTCTCCTCACGATAAAAGTGCATCCAAGGAACTGTGTGATGAGGAGGAAGAAGAAGAGGATCACTCTGCTAATGGTGAGAGTGTATCTGGGGAGAAGAGTGACAAGGATAAGGAAGAGGAACAATATGTTCCCAGTCAGAATACACCCGAAGAATTCCAAGATGAAGAGGAGATAGAAGAAGAAGCTACCTAGGAAACAACAAAGAAAACTAGGGTTTCTACCCATAAAAACCCTGATTAGCAGAACACTGAAGAAGTACCCCAAGAAGAAAATAAGGAAATTGGCCAAGGTGAAGGCACAATACTTGAGGTACAAAGCCCAGGCCTGAGTAAATGAATGGTTGTTCCTTCCAAGGAAACAGAGCAAATAAAAAGATTGCGAAAGGAACAACAGAGATTGCTTAACGTGATTAAGCGGCATCAACAACAGATAAGAGTCTTGAAAATTGGGAAGAAATCAACAAGAACCTTGGTGGTAAAGCATGCAACTGCCCAAGAAAAACCCCTTAAGAAAAAGACCAAGAGGACTCAAGTCCAACCTGTCATTCAGAATTGAAAGGAACAACATTTGGCGGTTGAAAATGTAGAAGTACAAACAGACGACGCACCAGCCAGTGATAAGGAAATTCAGACAGAGACATTGTCCTCTACCGAGAAGGAAACTTAGACCATAAAGATGAGATGTCGTAATAAGGAGATCCAAGGAGATCTCCAACCCAAAATTATCATATTGGATAATGACTCAAGGATAGTAACTCTGCGAAAATATTTGGCACAAGCCCAGCAAACAATAGAGAAACTCACATAGCAGACTGTTCCTCAAGAAAAATACCAGAAATTACAACAGCAGCTGAAAAACATTAATGCATCAGAAGGTTAGGACTTTGAACGATGGAAAAGGTAGAAGAAAGAGTAAAAAAGGTAACCCATAGACCAGACATAGTCATAAAACAAATGGATACCTTATGTTCTCTGTATACTGACGTTCTAGCATGTAGGGCACCTGCCAGAAACTATGCTTTGTTTTTAATGGAAAGGTATTTATAATTGAAAATTAAAGCTGTCAAGGTAGAAGTGCCTATAGAGATAAAAACCATTGATAAATTCATAAATTGTTGTAAGCATTACGGGGTGAAGGTTCAGCGACTATTATGTGAATTTTATTTGCACAATCTTGTGTTAGATGGAGAAACATAATAAAACCATAGCCCTTTCGTGGGTGATGTCCAACTACAGGCATTTATTTCTTTTGGTGTTAATCAAATAAAATGGCTTAAAGCCTACAATGTCTTTCAAAGATAGGAGAATGGATTAGATCTATGGGTGAGGGGTGAACCTATAGACCCATTGCAATTATGGAAAAAACATAGGAGCCTAATGAGAACTCAGGGTGTGATCCAAACATTGGGACTTATTAACATAGCAGTCATCTGGCAAGGGGTAGAATACTTCGTTACCTTCAAAGACCTTGCTATAGCAGCAGTGAATTTTGATGCGAAACTTCTAATTGGAATATCCAAAACAGAGAACCATTCAATTATGAGAATTTTAAGATAGCTGCCGACGGCTTGGGTATCTATGGTGACCTCATTCTAAGAGAATGCCCTTGTTGGTTAGGTTGTAGGTTTTGAAGTCCAGTCATTTGGTATCCTGCACCAGGATATAGATCCCTATATGAATTTCCTGAAGGTCAGATAGGGCATATTTTGGAATTCTTAGCTAGGAATCATGGTTGTAGACCACGTACTAAGAACCCTTCTTTAGCCTATTCCCTAACTACTTTGCATGTCAATTACAATGTTTTCATGTGGGCATGAAAAAGGTAAGTAGGGGGGTGTGTTGAGCATTAGAAAAGGTATGTATTTGCCACTTATTTCGTTATCTTCTCCTTTAGTTCATAACTTCTTTACATTACGAAATCGGCATATGGTGAAAGATTATGATAATGTTTAGAAGATTTGTCAGTAATGTAAAATGACTAATTATTACCTTTTCCTATGCAGAAAAGGAAGAAATTGAAAGATCAACATTTCGAAGGAAAAGACAAGGCGAAATCAACTACTGTCCCTATGACAGGGAACCACATCCAAACGAGGCAATCCAGATCAGAGCGCATAGGCTAGGAAAAGGAAGAGGAGATACCAAATTGGTGGTGGAAAATGAAGAGATAACTGAGAAATAATGATATGGTGAATCCCTCAGGATCCTTTGATCTTGAGGGATCGCTACCTTCAAGAATATTTGTATCTTTGGTATTTCCACTTGGCTGTTATAAAAAGGGACAACACTGCTAGCCCAAGGGGTGATTATCGTCGTTTTTATGAAATTCATTGTTGTAAATTAAACTTTGATCATTGACTCTCTTTAAAGAGAGATTACTATAACCATGTTTCACGATTAATACATAAAATCTATTGTTGTTCCATCGCTGATTCTGGAGTAATCATAACAGTGCGTCCCTGGAGGCTAATGGCCTGGCCTTGGTGGATCAATTGCTTCCTATACCATTATTTTCCAATTCCAAGTCATGTGTAATTTGATTTCCTTTATTTTCTTTGTTCAGTAATCTGTTGTTCCTTATTATTTCATGTATTGGCTATATTATATTTCATTCATATTTGAATAGTAAGGTTATCCTCTGCAACTGGAATGTTAAGGTATTCATTTTGAATTTATATCGCATTGTCGTTCTTTCAAAGATTGATTAACATTGTTTTTCCTTATAGATTACCATTACTGTTAGTTTACAGAGTAATAGTGTTGTGTATTTACATATCGGTACTATTTCCTATTTATCTACGGTTTACCTCTAAGAGTGATTGTTGTTCATTGGAATTGTTGTTCTATGGTAATGTCAATTGCTATTTCTTCATAAACGTAATCCATAATTGTTATGCTAAAACTCAGATTACTGCTTTCCTCAGTATAGATGTGTTGTGTGTAACACTTGATTTAAGTTTGTTGTGCATTTACATTTGATTCGGGTTGTTGTTCAATATTTCATAACTCACTTTAGATTGTTGTTCCATTTTTGGTTTGCTGTTCAAATCATTTTTTAGGTAAAGATTGTTTCCTAATTCCTGTAGATTATGACTACTGCTTCATTCATTCCTATAGGATAAAGCTTTGCTATTCAATATTTTTAAATAGATTAGTTGTTGTTCCCTTTCCTGTCATTTGAATTATCATTTCAAGTGATTGTTTTGGTGTGAACAGAACGATATGACGCTGTAGTGAACATTGACTATTGTTGTCTGGTTCCCAGATTGATGATCTTTTACTTGATTTCTTTTGAATTACATCAGTTTACAAAGGGAAGAGTTATCATTACTGCACCCTTGACTGATGAAGTGTCGTAGTTTCTTAAATGAATGATTTAGTCACAAGCATTTCAAGTTCTTGCCATTACATTTAGAGTTTGTTTCCAACATCTATTTACTTTTGCAAAAGCACTATACTACTAGCATTACTCTTGACATGTGACCGCCTCAAAATGAGTACACTCTTTGAGATAACAAATCGTACCTGGATTGATAAATTAATGTAGGGTAAATAGAGGTGAAAAAGACCCTTTTTACTGCTCGACAGTCTTCAAGTGGGAAGCACTACATACAATCATTGTAAACATATCATTGTACAGAGTTATTATAAAACCATCATTGTAAAATTTGTACAAGTGTCTATCTCCAAAGAGTTGAAGAGGCAGTGTTGGGAGGTCTAGGATCATCATTAGGTGGTTGTGTCATAGTTGAGGTTATGGTGTAGTGTGTCTTCTTCTTCTACATCATTCTATATCATTGTAAACTGGACCAGTCTTCCTGGTACGGGTGTCCATTATTACTTTATTCTTCTATAGGGTGGTAGGGTGGTGCTACGCTGGTGCATGAAGTCACCAATAGGTTCAAGCCTACGAAAAATTTAGGGTTTTAGGGTGGTGCTAGGGTGAGTCATAGCACATTGAGTTTTGGGGCATCCATTGAGTTAACTGCTAAAGAATCTTAGGCGTTGGAGCATCCATCCAGTGGGAGCTAGAGAAGAATGCTTTTCTACAATTCTAGGAAGTTGTTGCTTTCATTTTAGTTGGGTTGAAGATTAAGGAATTTATTAGAAAAGCGTTCAGTGGTTTTTGACCCTAAGGGGGCTTTCCACCTAAAATATTTGTGCCTCATATATTCTTTTATTTACTGTTATTATTCCATAAACGTTAATAATAATTGAAGATTAACTAATGCTCTAAAAATATTTAAGAATGCTAATTGTAAGAAATATTGATTCACCCCTCCTCTCAGTATTTTCCAACAACAAGTTTCTCTATTTCTTCATCAAAATAGGATGGCTCAATCTCTATAAGCTTATTCATAAGAGCCATGTAGCTAATGTACGTCTCAGGTGACCTCCTTTGCTTATGAAAATATGAAGGATATCCCACATTCTCCCTCGCATCCTGCACAAGTATATCAACTTCCTTTGATCTTTTTCTGCCTTGTCTGGAGGTTTTGTTTTAATGAATGTCTCCACTCTCTCCTCCACACTTTGTGGTTGCTCTACAACTTCTTGAGGTTCCTCTTTTGGTGCTAAAATCTCATCTTTTGGTGGGATCTAAAGCTCCCTATCAAGAGAGCACCACCTAGCTTTCTCCTCATCCAAATTTACATCCTTTCGCACAACTATCATTATGAGTGATGGAAAGTACACATGTTAGTTATGGGGAGTTTCTATGTAATCCACAAATACCCCCAATTCTGCGGGCGACTAAATCGTATTCCTTGATTCTTTAGAGACATGGAAGTAAACATAGGCTCCAAAAATCTTGAAGTGGGACAACTTTGACTTTCTTCCTGACAAAGCCTCATTCGATGTAATGATACCATGAATATGGTGAGGACTTCGATTCTGCAAACATACTATTGTAGGCCTTCGTCGTGCAACATCACACTCGTTGCTCCAAAAATGCTATGGTTCTTTCTCTCAACCACCCCATTCTGATGTGGGTTGTGGGGTGTTATCAACTCTTGTCAAATGTCTTCTTTTGCACATAAATTTTTAAATTCATTCAACACATACTCACCTACATTATTTCTCCTGGGAGCCTCCACCTTCTTGTTGGTTTCTTTCTCAACCATTGCCTTGAATTCTATGAACTTGGAGAATGTCTCATATTTCTTCCACATGAAGAGATCCGACACTTATGTGAGAAGTCATCAATAAAAAGGACAAAATATTTTGTCTGACAGCGTAGGCTATTGAGAAAGGTCCACATATATCAGACATGATATTTTTTTAGACTACATGAACTTTGTTGTCTAGATCATGGAATGCAGATTTTATGTAGTTCCCTAAGGTACATCCTTTGCATACATCATGTTTCTCAAGTTATCATTCAGAGGTGCTAGTGGCTAGTTATTGTATAATATTCAAGGTTCCATGATGAAAATGGCCAAGTCTTATGTGCTAAGGTTCACCTACATCACGACCCTGCACCTTCTCTTCCTTAGTGCTTAACGCAACACAATATTCTGAATATAACTTATATCGATTCTTCACACAAACCTAAATATTATTCACCTGACTCATGTCTATGTGTCTTGGGAATGATTTTCCTTTATTGAAGATCACATCATAACCCTGTTCTTCCAAAACTAAAACAAAGATGACATTTTTCTTTAGGCCTAGAACAAACATGACATCCCTAAACCTGAGAGGGAAGCCTGACTCCCTCTGAAAGGTGACTGTACCAATATTGGGTATGTTGTACCTTCCATCATCACCTAGCTCTATGTGCATCTGGAGATCTTTCTCCTCTAGTTCACTGAAAAATCTCTACACCCTGTCATGTGGAACAATGCACCTAATTCAAAGTACCACACACTCCCCATCATTGTGTTGGACACCCATGCGATAACAGTAAAATCAACATCAAACAGTGAAGCCAAGGCTTCACCCGCTGCTCCTCTTGAGGTATTCATTCTTGCATTTTTCCGTGGGAACTTCGTGGCATAGTGCACGTATTCATGACAATGGAAGCATTTAATTTTTGAAAAATCTTTCTTTTTCCCCCTTGGGTGGATTCTAGTTTGTTTTGAGATTTCTTCCCTTTTCCCTTCTTTCATTTTCCAACCAATGCAATGTTTTCTTCATCCTTGCCGTTGGATGAGGTCCCATATCTGGTATTGTTCCTTATTTCCTCCTGTACCAAATCACACCATAAGTGTTCCCAATTTGGTAATTTCTCCCTCCCATTCACTTAATCTTGATAGCTACACCAACTCTTGGGAAGGCCAAGAAGGGCTATGCCTACTAACTCATCCTTGGAAATAGTAACACCAACTCTTGCAAGATCATCATGAACTTCTGTGAACCTCCTCAGATATTGTACGATAAATTCATTCTTCTACATCTTGATGTTTCAAAGCTTATCCTTGAGCACCAAATTTTTTTGGTCACTACTAGTATAGAACAGATTTTTTAGTGCTTACCACATTACACAAGGATTTTCTTTCCCATGGATATTGTTGAAATGTGGTCCCATACTCCCTCCAATATTATTCTCCACACCTTGGCTACAACTTTCTTCCATTGAGTAAGGTTTTGGGCATTAGATTCTACTGGTTTTGTAACATCTCTCTTGATGTATTCTAGCAACCCATTGTCATCGAATACCTCCTCCATGTGATCCTTCCAGTCAATGAAATTAGAGTTTCCTTCCAAGGAATACCCTAGTCTCAGCCCGTTTAAGGTCACATTCTCAACGCTTAAGAGATCATGCTACACTGAACTGCAAATCTGAAACCTCCTGAGAAACAAATTTGAAATTCCTACTCCAATGTGAATCCTGCTATGATATGATGTAGAAATTATGATATATATTTGCAATTGATCATGAATTTTTTTCAAAATCATGAGACATAAACCAACTCTATAGGTCTACGGAAGTTAATTCACAATTTATAAAAAAATAAATAAGACATGCAATAAGAAATAAAACACATGCACACAATATTTTTCCTCAGGAAAGAAATATGCTAAAAAATCCAATGCCTTCTTGCATCAATTTGATAAATATAAATGTAGTAAAATTTCTTTACTCAATTATGCACAACTTGTAATTGAATAACCTATCTCTTTGCTCACTAAGAAGCCCAAACCCAAAGTTCGTCAATTTATGCCTCTACTTGAGCCCCTATTTCCTTGTGGAATTGCATGAGAAATTAGGCCCCTATTATTTAGGATTTTTTTTAAAATGGATTGCGCAATTCCTAAGGTTGATGATGTGACTGCACGAAACACCTATACACTCAAGACTATTCTACAACTAATGTTACACAACCTTGGAATCTCCACCATAGCCAGGGAGCTTGAATTCCTTACATGCACTAGTTATTTTAGCCTGATTGATCAGTTAACTAGATGATCACTGCATTTGACTGAAGTCCAACTACACAACTAGCCTTCCACTAGTTACTCCAACAATTAGAACTAGTTTAGCTGAAAACTTCTTGAGATAATTGACTTTCATTGCTACAAATTAGCAATCACACATGCTGAACTAAACTCTAACTCCTCCAACTCAAATTTATTAAGTAAAATGGGTGACAGAAGCGATGTCATACAAATTAATCACATCCAGTTGTCTACTGATGTGGAAATTCAAATTTTCTCAATTTAATCAAGGAAAAATCAAATTGACAATTTCTTGCTGCATTTTTCAACAATCCTTCAGGTGAATCTAATCCATGTTGCCAATCCAGTAGAACAATGTGCTAATAACAACAACCAATGGACATAAGTAGTTTTCAAAATAAGTAAAATAGTTAGAAAACAAATATTACATCACAATTCATGGAGACCCCGAAAAGTACTCCAACTATGTTACCGCCTATCCACGTTCATCGAAAGTGCCTCGATTGTTACTCTAACTGCGCACACCTCTATTGTCGGCCTCCAACACCCTAAATCCCATTAGTTGTTGTCACCCTCCATCGCGCAACTTCTCAAAGAACCCATAAATATCATAAAGACGAACCCCTAATCCTTTACCTTTTTTACTAACGCCTCATATTAAAAATTTTAAAACAAAATATGTATTTTGTCTTAAAAAATTGTCTTAAATTACCCTCTGTGTAGTAGTGTCAAATGAAATGACATACAAGTTGTCTCTAGTCGTATCAACAAAGGTCGAAGGGACAAAAGTGTAATTAATGTCTGGGAAATCTTGCCAGGGAAAGTTTTTATGTTCTTCAGAGTCAGCTACCCCCACAAAATGAAGAGCCCAACAAGTCGGTGCCTTTATATAAGATATCGTGAATTGAAAGTGAAATAGCAATGTTGCTATAGGAGCAATATAGTAGTAGCCTGCAAGCTAGCAGACTTAGGGTGCACTGTTAGAGTCAATTTTGTAGTTGTTAGATAATATTTTCTTAAATTGATATGTTTTTGTCTTAATTGTTAATTGTCTTAAATGCGTTTATATTTTTGTATAAAATTGTTTTTGTCTTAAATATAATGTTTTGCCTTAAAATAATTTTTCCTTGAACTATTTTTGTCCCAAAATAAAGTTTTGTTTTAAAATGTTTTTGTCTTAAACTGTTTTGGTCTCAAATATAAAGTTTTGCCTTAAAATATTTTTGTACTAACCTATTTTTTTCTTAAGTTTAAAATTTTATCTTAAAATATATTTGTCGTAAGTTTTTTTTCTCTTAAATATAAAGTTTTGTCTTAAAATATTTATGTCTCAAACTGGTTTTGTCTTAAGTTTTATATTTAAGGCAATTCAATTGATATTAAATTTTAATGTTAAATAATAAAAATAAAAAGTGACATTTTAAGACAAAATATTTCTTTTGTATTAAAAAAATGTCGTAAAAGTGCCCTTGGTGTACTAGTGTTAGTATCATAAACTTTAATAATAAACCCAAGATATTAATGATAAAAACCAAACACTAAGATAATTATTATCAAATCTAATAATAAACCCAATATATTAAAGATATAAAGTGAGGTGATTAATTTTATAAACCCTTAGGAATAACAAACCCAATGGGTTAATATTATAATCCCACATGATTATAAATATTATAAGTCGAAAGGATAATTATTATAAATCCAAGGGATAAATGGCTTCCCCTTGGGATCCAAGAATACAAAACCTCTACTGCAGATTCCTATGGAAAGGCAAAAAAACAAGGAGGATTTTTGCATGGGGTAAATGGGATCTGCTGTCCATTCCAAAGAAATGGGGAGGCTGGTGCATTAAGAAACTGGAAGATTTCTCCACTACACTAGCAGCCAAACTAGGATGGCAATTAATCACCACCAATAGTCTCTAGACCAAAGTAGCCTCCTCAAAATACATTGATCCATTAAGGTCGATGGATTGGCTGAGATAGCCATGCTGGAACCAATCTGGGATCCCAAACATTTGGAAAGTGGTACTGAAATCATTGTCACTAATTCTTGACGAACTTACATGGAGAATATTTTATGGGACATATATCTATGTCGGCCTTGACCCATGGATAGGGTGTGGGAATGCACATTTATTACCTGAAGGACTAATCCAACATCTCAAAGAGATCAGCATCACACACATCTGTGACATTTCTAACCAGGAGAGATCTACCTTCCTACACCAAGCTTGGAAATCTTCCCACAGCCTACACATACCTCATCATTGGCACCAGCTCTGGAGGGCATACACATCGGCTCTTACTGAGTCTCACATCCATATATTGGAAGGGGAGGATGAGATTATATGGGCAATTGCAAAAAATGGTTGGTACTCTCCCAAAGTGGGCTATCTTCACCTTGCCAATAGACATAGACCACAACACATTGATATATGGTGGAAAGGAATGTGAAAGCTCAAAGGCCCCCATAGAACAATATTGCTCATGTGGTCAATCCTGAAAAACAAAGCCTCGACCGGAGACAACCTGATCAAAAGGGAACCACATGGGCCCTTTTAGTGTTGCCTATGTAAAGATAGCTCAGAGATAGTGGATCACCTATTTCTCTCTTGCCCCATCACCAATGACCTCTAGAGCTCTATTATCTCACACACTCCTACAAAAAACTCATGGAGGGGTCAAACTATCAATGAGGCTTGGGCCAATTGGTGGACAACAGCATCCCCATAGAAAACAAGGGACCTCCCCCTCCTCATCAGCTAGGAAATTTGGATTTCCAGGAACCGCATCATATTTTTGGACACCACACCCCACTGGCCCTCCATCATTGCCCGAATCCTTTCTGAGTACAGTACTATACTTGAAGGTGATGATAACACTCCTCCCAAACATATCATCCCTGAGTCCATTGATCACTCCCAACCTTGGGCCTATTTTTACGGATCAGCGTAAGAGGCTGGATGTGGGGGGGTGCCGTACTATACTTAAATGATTCCCATTACTATCACATTCAAATGGGTCTTGGAGGAGGCACAAACAACTACGCAGAGCTCATCACAGCCAATTATCTCATACAATTTTCTATTGAAAACAACTACAGGAATCTACAAGTATTTGGTGACTCCAAAATTGTTTGCAATTGGATTAACAAAACAACAACATATCATGCTTACACTTTGCGACACATATTGGATGAGGTACATAGATATATATCATTTTTTGACAACTTTGCATTTCATCATGTCTACAGGGAAAGAAACTCAGTCGCTGACAAACTTTCCAAAGAGGCGGCGATCCGGCCACGCGACATCTGGATAATATAGGAACAAAGATAAGGGGAGGATTATCTGTATCACCACCGCCCCTACATGGACCATGTTTCACAGACTCATCAGGAGTCTAATATCATCTGATATCCGATCTATATTTTTTGTTTATATTTATTTTTCTTACACATATTTAGCTACATTTACAAGAAATACTCTCTGCGTAGAGTAATTTAAATTTTGAGAACTAAACACAACATATCTACGGAGTTTTCTCCCTACATGGAGAACATATTTATATCTGATTTTATTTTTGATAGCCTTACAGCCTATAAAAACTGCATATGCACATTGCATGTACAACATGTAATTTTCCTTAATATTAATGAAAATTACGATTTTTCCAAGGGGAAAAAATTCCAAGGGATAAATATTATAAACTCTTAGGATTAATAAACATAAGGAATTAATATTAATATTAATACTATAAACCGTAAAATTATATAACCCAATATTATAAATTGAAGATCTCAAAACCTTATATTAAATGTGATATTATAAAACCAATATTAAAAGTCTCGATATTATAAACCTAAAGGATTAATATTATAAACTCGAGTAGAAATAAACCCAAGGGATTGCTTGATCTTTGTTGCTGTCGTTTTTTCTTTGCCTTTGTGTACCTACTTTGTTGGTGAAGAAGGCAGGGCCCCTCCCACAATATTTGGGGAAAACAACTTCCTTTTACCTCTCTGATAAGTATGTTCCAATATACCGAAATCATCCCTCTTAGGCTTGATGACCTCAACCTGCTTAGTTTGCTCAGGCTCATTGTTCTTAGCTCTACTAGGTGACTCAATGTGCTTATGAAATGGTGATTGTGGAGGTGATGGTGTAGGAGACTGATCTGAGGATGATGCATAAACTGTGGGCTGAGATGGAGGAATGGATGTGGAAGGATGAGATGATGAGGGCACATTTTAAACATGCGGAATAGATGGATCAATGAATATTTCATTAGCTATTAAAGTTCTCCATGAAATTTTCAATTGTTTGAGATGATGGAGGACAATGATTTTGATGAGGAAGTGGTGAAAAATACTTTTCATTTGGTGCTCATATTCTCTTTTTTTGGACAATATATGCCATCTTGTCAATGCTCCGGCAAAGAAAATAAGGTATGTTGAGCATCTTGACCCTTGTGAATTGCATGAGTAGCCAGATATGAAACGTATAAAGTCTACAGAACATTCCTTCACAAGTAAAATATCTCATGATGACTTTCATCATGGGAACATATCTCTCCAGGAGGTAAGAGAACAGAGAAATCCTCTTTCTTTCATTCTTGTATCTAGGCTCGATATATGGCTCATAGTAATGCTCCTCCAAGTATGTTTTCTTAAAACATTTTTTCCCAAAATATGGGATTCCAGTAGCAGCGGATATGATGGCAGTGGACACAATGTAACTGACACCAACAAGGGTTACCTGGTTGTCATGGAGATTGGAGATAAATAGTCTGCTCAACATAGGATGATATTGGAACTTTTGTAATTTCTCATAGAATTCAAAACATCCTAGATGCTTTAAAGATGTCACATCCATGGGAGATGCCATGAGTTACATGTTATGTCTTTGCTCAAGTCTAAGGATTCTCCCTCCCTTGTTTTCCTTCCTCTTCTTTCTTTCTTCCTGCTAACTGGAATTTTTTTTCTCTTCTTCTGACATGGCGTCTTGATATTTAAAACCCTAGGGAGATAAAATAATAGTGGAATATAAGTATGGGGAGTTAGGAATGGTGTGAGGAAATTCAGGGAGATGAGGGAAGGGATTTATGATTTAAGGGAAGTGACAGGGAGTGGGAATGTGATGGGTTTTGGGATAGTGAATTTTATTACAAGTTAGGGGTTTTAGGAACCTAGGCAAATAAAACACCTAGGTCTTAGGGTTTTGGGAATAAAGGGCTTTGGAAAGTAGTGATATGATACGGGGGTTGGGAAATGGTTTAATAATGATTCGGGAAGGGAATAGAACTACTAGGGAGTGAAATTCGAGGTGCAGTTAGGATTTGAAACTAGGGTTTCTCTCAAGGAAATCATTAAATTTTGCAATCACATTTAAAACACCACAAAATGGCTTGAGTAATCGTAGGAGGGTGTACCTGAGCATAACTTACTTGCTAAAGGTAAAAGCAACCAATCTTGGAGTTTTTGAAGCAATGGCAATCTATATGGAGGCTAATGAGAAATTGGGTCAAACGCACAACTCGCACAACATAGGCGCACCCTCCACAAGGTAAGCATGGAACGAAAAAAACAAATGCGCAGCGTAACACTGAAACACACCTTCCACAACACAAATGTACAGTGTAATACTGAAAGGCACGCTCCACAACATAAACAAGCAACATAATCTCTGTTTTTTCAATTTCACCATTCAAACTTAAAAGTTTCTCCTTTGTTGAGGTTGCTCTACAATGACAAGAAAAACTTCGGTGTGAATTGATGTTTGAGGGTTTAAATACTTGGTGGAATTTTATTTTTTTGATTTAAAACCCATTTTACTAATGTTTGAAATCACTTTTCAAACATTGCACTAATACCATGTACCTTGTCCTTTTTCTTTGTAGATTGATCAATTGTTGGAGTAGACACTTTTTGATTTGACATTTATTGTCTAGTTGGCATGGTGGAACTGAGCTCGCAACTTTATAAAAAGTTATTTATTACATATAATTGACATAAGATTACATCTCTCTTTTTTGGAATAAAATTACAATATAGAATGAAACTCATACTTAAAATTAAAATTACAACTTTGGCAAACATCTTTACATGTTCACAAATCCTCTTTAAATGAAAAAGGGATATTATTTTGTTCACTCTCATACTTTTTCTAGCCTTATGTATTGAAATGATGTTTTATTGGACCTTTAAAGGATGAAACCTAAAGACCTAATGACAACCTTGAGTGAGTAGACTTCATGGTGACTTGACTGACATAACGACATGATGAAATGGGCTTTCATTATTGATATATGCTCAGTAAGACATGAAGGTGGGCCAAAAAGTATAGAATTTTGAGGGAGAGTGAGGTTTTTTACTAGGTATACCATCAGTGAAATTTATTTTAATGAGGACTTAGGTGGAATGACCAAAAATTTAGAATGGGACCCTAATATGATATGAAAGAGTTAATTTGATCACTGATGGAAGGATGCAAATAATGACACTAACATTGGTTCCAGCTGGGGATGGTAGTTCCTTGGAGTTTCCAAGAACATCATATAAGAAGTGGCTATCCATTGGGAGTGGAGTCAAGAGCTAATAAACAAAATCAACACTGAAAACTTCAATCCAAACTATTAGATCATCAGAGCCTTAGGGCTTTCTCCTCAGGATTCAAACCTTGATGAATTCTATTGTCACTTGCTGAAAACTGAACCTGAAAGAAAGTTGTTGCTGAAACAAAATACACCACACCATATTCTATTCTAACTACTAAAAATGACTGCTAAATATGGTAAAGGAAAAATTCCAATGAAGCTAATAAAGCAACTGGATACCTGATTGTCCTCTATTTACACTATCTACAAAAAACTTGAAAACTTGCAACTCAACATATAATTGAAGCTAAAAACAATGGTTCAAAACAAGATAACCATCATGACCTAATGACTACAAAAAACTGGTAAAAGGATCTTGAAAAGCATGTGAAAAGGATAGATCTCGATGATCAACAAAAGGATCAGAACAACTGTCAAGTTGAATTACTTCCTCTTCGTGAGCTAGAGGTAACACATTGGCATGTTCCTTACTTACTAAAATTCTGCGATCACTTACCTCGAGCAAGCAGAATGATGTATATGTAGGCAACTCACAATGAAAACTGAAACCAAGATTTATGATGATAAACAAAACAACATTCATCTTCACCAATGCTTGCAAAATACTGTCCAAGGGATCTTGAAAATTATGAAGCATTACCTTTTGTGAATCAATAAAAGGATAAGAATAAGAATTATTTCGATATGGCTATAAAAAATTAGCAAAAGGATCCTCCATAATATTTTCAACAGCATAAGTGTCCATATGTATGGGATCTAGGGCAAACTCCTTTTCATAACGAAACTTTTCATTTTCTGATCCTTGAGTAATATTTGTATCTACAAGGGGCTCTAAAACAACTTCTTCTTTATCACTGTTCTCCTCTTCATAATCACTTGGAAACTGGAAAGACTATACAATAACATCATCATTCTTAATGGATGGAATATGGATTTGCAAGTTAAGAATCTGATTGATTTCTTCTTTAGTCAAAGGAGGAAGTGCTTTTTGTTTTCTTTGGACAAAACAATAATTACATTCTTTCACTACTAAAGTTTGACAAGGATGTTGAATATTTTCATTAATTTCAAGAAAAAGAGGATATAAATTTTCATGAGACTGCTGATTCATTTCATGTGATTCCTTTTGACTATCAAGATGCAAAATTCCTTGATAAAGCAAAGAGGAAGCCATTGTATGCTGACCATGATCTTGCATAGCAAATTGACTGGCTTCTTCAGACTGTTGTTGAAGGGAAAAATCATAGAAGACTTCAATGATTTCTTCATCATCCATATATTCAATATCATCAATACTTTCAAGATATTAAATGAAACCTTCACTATAATCACAACAACTTTGTAAAGAAAGATAAGGCTTGACATAATGGTTGGAGAAGAAATTATGGAAATATTTTAGTGAAAATAAGATTCCTTCTTGTAACCCTTCATACCATACCCAAGATTTATTCTCAAGGGTAGCCATAAACAACTTCATGAGACAGTCCTCACGAAACTCAACTCTTTGTCTCCATACAAGTACATGAAACCTTACGAAATGGAAAGTAGCATCATCTTCTTGTTAAATTTTAAATATATGAAGATTTTTAAGCCACTGAAAATGAGGCATAGGATTTGGAAATCCAGGGATCTGAGATTGATCCATAGGAGCATACCTGGGATTTCTTCTTACACTAGAACTCACCTTTACAACAATGAAGTCACCAAGAAGGTTTTCAAACTACTGGTTCTTGAAAAGTGGAGTCACCATGAAAATTCTGAAACTTTGGATTCATTGACACTAGAGTCACCAGGTGAATGATTTCACCCTTCGTGTGCCTAATCACTATCCACCATCAGCAATCAGATCTAAACTTTGTCATACACCCAAGGAAAATGAATCTATCGTTCCCCGAAAACGGTGTTAGTATGTTATCACTCCTCCGGATCTCCAAGGCTAAGGAAGAGTCCAACTGAGGTAACCATATATCAACATTTTAGCTCGGTAGCTAGCCCTACCAATCGGGAGAGGGCTCTCTCCAAAAAATCACAGCCAAGAGGGCTAGATGAATTAGGGTTCTAGGCTAGTTATACAGTCCACAGGGTTTGATTGTTTGAAATAGGGTTGCTTGGATAAGGATTAGGTCAAAGAGAGTAGGTGAGGGAAAGTCAGGGTATGATTACAGACATATGATGGAGAAAGGTAGGTAGCCACTCAAACACTTTAAATTTCTTGAGTGAGATGAATCCGAATGGTGAGGTGCTAGAAAGAGCAATACAAGCATGTATTCTTTCTAAACTGAAGAGAATTAACAAATTATGAAGACTTCCCCAAAAGAGAGCATGTAAGATGTATTCTTCTCATCAACTTGAAAATCAACATACCATACAAGTGAAATTAAACATGGGAGTAAAAAATGTTCAAACATGTGCAACATAAGAATAAACTATGTCAAAATTCCATACCATACGTATTCCATTAAAATAGATGCAACTCATTCTTTAAATTTCTGCCAAATATTGATTACACTAGTGTTCCTAATCAATACTACAATATCCAACTGTGTTAGGACCCTATACTACTGGCATAACCCCTTATTTTTATTAGCACAACCCCCTTATTATATCGTTGTGCCCATGCAGTCCCCATATTCTTATTGTTGTGCCCCATAGAAGCCCAGTATTGTTAGTATTGTGCCCTTACATTATTATTGTTATGTTGGCTCTGATTATATTATGACCCCTTGGGCTCCTATATATAGAAAGGAGACCTTGTCATTTGTATCATTGAAGAATTGTTCATTTGTGTAATGTAGAGGAGGTTTCCCCCTTGAAGAGGCTTATTTCTAAGGTGTTCATCTATCTTTTCTATCTTTTCGTGAGATGGTTTCATAACATTTATTATCAGAGCTTTGGATTCTAGGGTTTCACTACTCCAAATAGGTCATCGTGGAATTTTCACTATAACACTTTCGCTACAAAGTTTCAGAAGCTCAAGGAAAACCCATTTGAGAAGAAATTGGTTTGAACCGCGGCCCCAAATTTCCAATCTTGTCGCGCTATATTTTCGGAGATATAAGCTGAGGAAGTTATGGTTTTTGCAGACCCCCGAATTACATTCCAAAAAGGTGACTGTGGGAAAATCATCATAACTTTTGCTCTGAGCATCAGATTGAATTTTTGTAAGAAGTTACAGAAAGAGGATGGACTATAGTTTTTCAGGTATCATTTTTGGAACCTAAGGTTGAAACAGGGAACCGAGGCACGTCATACAAGTTCGCTCTTCTGAACTAGTCTATACTCAAGTCATCGTGGGAGATTTGGCACAACTCTTCATTGGAGAATCCAATCTCGATCAGAATTGTGGGGTTAGAAAGATTACTTAGAGGGTTACTGCAGCGAGAAATGTCAGAACTTAAAGATCTAAAAGTACAGAGTTACAATCATTTCAAGATCGAGATCCTAAAATTAAGAAAAAAGTGAGATGAGGAAGTTTGATGGTAAGGATCTGGTAAATTGGATACTACAGATCGAGAAATATTTTGATATTCATGGTGTACAACTATTACAAAACGTATGTATTGCATCTAATTATTTAGAACCGCACCAATTTTTATGGTATAAAGGGCTTTGTTTTCGTAAACCACTTGTCACATGGTCAATTTTCACGGTGGAAATGATAGCACATTATGAGGATAGAAAGAGAAACAACTTTTTTATCCAATTAATAAATATCGAACAAAAGTGTTCAATGGCAGAGCACATTGAGGACTTTCAAAAATTGAATATAAGGCAAAATGATATTCCAGAGAAACAGAGGATTGATGTCTCGATAGGGACTTTAAAGGATAACATTCAACATGAGGTTTGTCTTTGGAAACCTGATTCATTGGAGAAGGCATTCAGGTTTGGAAGAATAGTGGAAAACAAAATTATGGCAACAAGGAATTCTACCCCTCACAACTATAAACATGGAAGTGTTTTTTCTCCTAGCCTTCCACAACCTACAACAGTGACACCACAACAATTGGAAGAAAAATGAGAAAAAGGACTTCGGTACAATTGTGATAACGAATACATTAAAAGTCATAAGTGTGATAAGAAGAAATTATTTTACATTTATTGTGAAGAGGAGAAAGTAAAGGATCAAGAAACATCAAAAGAAAAGGATATACACCAGGAAGCAACCCCAGAGAAAGAAGAAATGAATCCGACAATATCTTGTAAATCATTGGCAAGAATTACCACTCCTCAAACTCTCAAGATTGAAGGACATATGAAGAAGAAAAAGGTTCAAGAAGTGAAAGATCACATCGAGAAAGAAGAAATGAATCCGACCATATATTGTAATGCATTGGCTAGAATTACCACTCCTCAAATTATCAAGATAGAAGGACATATCAAGAAGAAAAATGTTCAAGAAGTGAAAGATCACATTAAGCATCAAGAAATGAATCCGACCATATCTTGTAATACATTGGAAGAAATTACCACTCCACAAACTCTCAAGATAGAAGGGCATATCAAGAAGAAAAATATTCAAGAAGTGAAAGATCACATTGAGCATCAACAACAAGTTCTCCAACTTTTAAAGGATAACGCCGCTTTGGTGCAGAATCGAATGAAACAACAGGCAAATCAACATCATAGTGAAAGACGTTTTTATGTAGGCAATTGGGTATTTTGACGGCTACATCTCAAGCAAGCTATTTATGAGAAGGAATTGTTGGAAATACTACATGAACTTAAGAAATGGTGACCTTACCTAATGGGAAGACACTTCAAGTTAAAAATGGATCATGATAGTCTTAAATACTTTTTAGAACAAAGATTATCTTTAGAAGAACAAAAAAATTGGGTCACAAATATGTTGGGTTATGACTTTGAAATCATCTACAAAAAATGGAAGAAAAATGTTGTTGCATATGCACTGTCAAGGAAGGATGAGGATGTGGAAGCATTGTTTTGTGATATTTATTTTATCCAACCATATTCGATAAACAAAGCAAGGGATGAATGGAAGAAGGACGAAGAAGTGTGGCCACTCATTCAAAAGTTGCAGAAGATCCCAGTTCAAGCAATATTGTCAGAACTTGACAAGGAAGGAAAAATCATTCAGAAAACTGAGAAGTCGACAACTACGAAATCGATCGATTTCAGAGTATCTCATCAAGTTGAAGAACTTACTTGCTGAAGATTCCACATGGAAGGATGAGAATTTTATACAGAAGCATCAAGAACTACTAAAGCGTTGAGGACAACACTTTTTGAAGGAGAGGGGCATGTTATGTCCCTATACCACTAGTGTAACCCCTTATTGTTATTAGTACAACCCCCTTATTATATTGTTGTTCCCATGTAGTCCCCATATTGTTATTATTGTGCCCCATAGAAGCCCACTATTGTTATTATTGTGCCCTTACACTTTTATTGTTATGTCGGCTCTGATTATATTATTACCCCTTAGACTCCTATATATGGAAAGGAGGTCTTCTCATTTGTATCATCAAAGAATTGTTCATTTGTGTAATGTAAATGAGGTTGCCCCCTTGAAGAGGCTTATTTCTAAGGCGTTCATCTATCTTTTCTATCTTTTTGTGAGCTGGTTTCATAAAAAACTGAGTCCAACCCTTGGAAAGACTAAAAAATAAAATATATAGGCCACAAATAAACTACTCCTTACCTTAGGGGTCGAATCAATGAGAGGAGGAGCGGTTCCACCAAAATTTGAACTAGTAGCTAGATTATACGGTGGTCAAACTAACTCATCCCTAATTACAATGAAACTGATTCATTACACCTCATTGAGTCCATTTACCTAATGTATTTACCCTAGGTAACAATGAAAACACCTTAATTGCATTTACATCATCAATTACATAAGCAAAAACATGATTTCCCAAGATGAAAATCAAATTGGCAGAAAAAATAGTGAAAAATCAGAAAACTGTCAAATGCACAATCTTTGTGTCAAATGCACCATCCATTTTGCAACCAAGTTTTGAGTGCCTTCCCAGTGTCCAAGCTAATCCCATGATAGCTAATTGGAAAGCATGTCCTATATAGTTTCCAGATATAGCTCTGGTTTCTAAAATATACTTTACTGATCCCCCCAAAAAGATTTTCTCCCAAGACTTCAATGTGCATGGCGCCAAGGTGAAAAAGGAGGCAAAACATTGATTTTGTGTGTTTTTTTCACCTTTTCACCTACCATTCGTTTCAAACAAGACTAGAAAAGTTGTTTTCTAGAATTTATTCATCATTTATCATCTATCGGTGGTCATCATCTCGCCAAAAAGTTCCTCAAACAAAAGCATAGCGCCAAGGGCATTGTGCCCTTGGCATTCTAGCTGTCACAAAATTTTGTATGATTTCTTGAAAAACACAAAAACTTCAAAATTACCTGAAATTTTTTCAAAATTGTTGAAATGATTGTTGATCATGTGTTTCTGCATGGAGTGAGGCTTCAGCAACGATATCAAGTCTTCCTTCCTCTTCTTTCTTGTTTAGGGCTTTAATCTTCGCTTTAGCTCTTCTATGTTTTGCCTTTGCAATCTTGTTGCTCATGGGATAATGTTTTGTGATCTTTCTCTTAATATCATTTTCTTTGTTGGCCTTGTCCACTAGCTTCTCCAAATGCTGGTTTAGCTTGTCCAGCCAATGCTCCCTGTTTGCATTAATCATGATGGAAAACTTTTCATTCCATGTGAGCTGATTTACAAGCTCAACCTCCTTTTGTCTCTCTAGTTGTAGAGCTCTTTTCAGCCCTCTAGTCCTAGGTCTAATTCCTGCTTCTTGTTCCTGTTCAGGTTCACCATACCTCCATAGGTCTCATCAAGAAATGCCTTGGATTTCATTTCTTCTCTTTTTTCCTTGAGGAGCTAAATCTCCATGATATCATACTTGGCTTGAAGCTGCTGGTTTTCTTGCTCATAATATGAAATAATAAATTTAGACCTCTCTAAATTGGTCTTTTACTCTCTGATGTATGCATATTTTTCCTTGATGACTATGCTAATGTCCTCATTGTCATCATGCTCATCTAGGTCAACAAGGTCAAAATCTTGTTCTGTTTCATGGAGGTCCTCCTCCTCATGCTTGATCTCTAACTCTGTCATTTTTTCTTTGCCTTTGTGTACATTCTTTGTTGGAAAAGAAGGCAGGGCCCCTCCCATAATATGCGAGGCAAACACCTGCCTATTACCTCTCTGATAAGTATGTGCCAGTATACTTCAACCGGCTTAGTCTGCTTAGGCTCACTGATCTCAGCTCTGCTAGGTGACTCAATGTGCTCATGAAATGGTGATGGTGGAGGTGATGGTGAAGGATACTGAATTGAGGATGATGCAAAAACTATGGGCTGAGATGGAGGAATGGATGTGGAAGGATGATATGATGAAGGCACATATTGAACATTTTGAATAGATGGATTAGTGAATATGTCACTAGCTATGAAAGTTCTCCATGAAATGTTAAATTGTTTGAGGTGATGTAGGACAATGATTTTGATGAGGGACTGGTGAAAAATACTTTTCATTTGATTCTCACATTCTCCTTTTTGGACAATATATGCCCTCTTTCCAATGCTCTGGAAAATAAAATAAGGTATGTTGAGCATCTTGACCCTTGTGAACTACATGAGTAGCCAGATATGATAGGTATAAAGTCTAGAGAACCTTCCTTCACAAGTAAAGTATCTCATGATGATTTTCATCATGGGAACATATCTATCCAAGAGGTAAGAGAAAGGAAAAATCCTCTTTCTTTCATTCTTGTATCTAGGTTTGATATATGGCTCATAGTAATGCTCCTCCAAGTCTGTTTGCTTAAACCATTTTTCCCCAACATCTGGGATTCCAGTAGCAGCTGATATGATGGCAATGGACACAGTGAAAGTGACACCAACAAGGGTTACCTGGTTGTCATGGAGATTGGAGATGAATAATCTGCTCAACATAGGATGATGTTGGACCCTTTTTATTTTCTCACATAACTCAAAACATCCTAGATGCTTAAAACATGTCATAACCATGGGAGATGCCATGAGTTCATTCGTATGTCTTGGCTCAAGTCTAAGGGTTATCCCTCCTTTCTTTGGCTTCCTCTTCTTTCTTTCTTCCTTCTCACTGGAATTTTTGTTCTCTTCTTTTGACATGGTTCCTTGATATTTAAAACCCTAGGGAGATAAAATAATGGTGGAATATAAGTATGGGGAGTTAGGAATGGTGTGATAAAATTCAGCAATATGAGGGAAGGTGTTTATGGTTTAAGGGAAGTGATAAGGAGTGGGAATGTGATGGGATTTAGGATAGGGAATTTTATTATGCGTTAGGGGTTCTGCGAGCCTAGGCAAATAAAACACCTAAGTCTTAGGGCTTTAGGAATAAAGGGCTTTGGGAAGTAGTGATATGATATGGGGGTTTGGAAAGGGTTTAATAATGAAATGGGAAGGGAATAGAAGTACTAGCAAGTGAAATTGGAGGTTAAGTTAGGATTTGATTATGATACTAGGGTTTCTCTCAAGGAAATCATAAATTTTGCAATGACATTGAAAACACCACAAAATAACTTGAGGAATGCTAGGAGGGTGTATCTAACCATAACTTACTTGCTGGAAGTAAAGACAACCAATATTAAAGTTTTTAATGCAATGGCAATTTGTTTGGAGGCTGATGAGAAATTTGGGCAAACCCGCAATGCAAAACACAGGTGCACATCAAAACACACAAACATGCAGTGTAATACTAAAACACACCCTCCATAACACAAATGTCCAGCATAATCTCTGTTTTACAAATTTCACCTTTCAGACTTAAAAATTTCTCCTTTGTTGAGGTTGCTTGAGAATGATAAGAGCAGATGAGGTGTGAATTGATGTCTTGAGGGTGTAAGTACTTGGTGGAATTTGATTTTTTTAATTTAAAACCCATTTTTCTAATGTTTCAAATCACTTTTCAAAAATTCCACTAATAACTTGTACCTTGTCCTTTATTCTTTGCAGATTGATCAATTTGTTGTAGTAGTCACTTTTTGTGTTGACATTTATTGTCTAGTTGGCATGGTGGAACTGAGTTGGAATCTTGAGAATAAGTTACTTATTAGATATAATTGACATAAAATTACATCTCTGTTTTTTGGAATAAACTTACAATATGGAATGAAACTCATACTTGAAATCAAAATTACAACTTTTGCAAGCATATTTACATGTTTGAAAGTCCTCTTTAAATCAAAAAGGGATTTTATTTTGTTCACTCTCATACCTTTGATGGCCATATGTAGTGAAATGGTGTTTTAATGGACCTTGAAAGAATGAAACCTAAAGACCTAATGAGAACCTTGAGCAAGAAAACTTCATGGTGACTTGACTGACATAAAGACATGATGAAATGAGCTTTCATGATTGATGCATACTCAGTAAGAGATGAAGGTAGGCCAGAAAGTATAGATTTTTGAGGGAGAATGAGGTTTTTGACTAGGGATACCATCAATGAATAAATTTTTGAATGAGGACCTAGGTGGAATGACAAAAAATTCAGAATGGGACTCTAATATGATATGAAAGAGTTAATTTGATCACCGATGGAAGGATTCAAATACTAACACTAACATAACCCACCTTCTAGCTTATGATGTATCTTTTCCCGTGTGTTCCCTTTCAAGCTGTGTGTTTCTGTAGGTTTCTAAGGGGTGCACTCATTCCCCATTCTGTGTGTTAGAACCTTTCATGCACCTTCCTTACCTTATTGTGCTGGTCACACCATTGCTACCAACAACGACATCCTACTTACCTCTACGCACAACCATGGTCAAGGTGATACCATACGACCCACTTATGGGACTCATACACCAAACGGTCTAAGGTTGAGTTGGGACTTCTTACCGAGGAGATCCCTTGACATGTTGGTGGGTAAAACATTGTCAAGAAAATGATAACTTCCTCGCATATCTAAATCAAGTGTTTAAACCATGTTTAAAATAATTTTTTACCAAATCCTAATTAATTTTTTATTGTACCTGTTGTTTGTGACCATGTATAGCAATTAGAGAACTTAAATTTGAAATAATTTAAAACTCTCTATGCGGGTGAACTGAATATCTATTTACATTCGTAAACATATGGTTGTTGGAACATGGAGTAATAAATGGAAACATGGATAAAGAACATCAAGGTTTCTTGCCCAAGCATCCTCATCAACCGGGTGTGATTATGAAAGGGTTTTCGGTTCATATTCTTTTTGCTGAGACATGAAAAGTGGAATTTATGCCTATTGGAATATATAGGGAAAATAGGATACGCCAAACTTAAGTTTAACAATAAGTTTTATTAGCGAAGCTTAATTGTAAAAAATCCTATAATTAGGTTTAATCAACCTTTATAAATATTAGTAATATTACAAACCCTTACAAATCTTTAAATTTTTTTATTAACAGCAAGGCTGAAACATGGCAATTTTGAAATTTCCCTAATGAAACCTATTAATATAAAAAGGTTGAAACATGGATTTTTTGAAAAGTGCCTGTTAGATTTCAAGAATCCTTCTTTTGAAAAAATCATAAACCCCAAATATCAATTTGATTGATCATTCATTATGAGTTTTATTCATTGGCCTTTGTTCTATCTTAAGGTTGAGAAGGTTTGGAGGTTTCCAGCATTGTGGCCCTGAAAGAACTTAGCACGAATGAACATGAAGACGCTCCATGAAAAGCATAAATGAATGTGGCATCAAGTGACTTCCCTCTAAATTAATTGGAATAAGATAATTTCTCACACAACCTGAATCTGTGTTGCACACTACTCCCAAGGTAATTGCAACATTAAAAGAATTCCATTACTGATATTATTTTTCACGCCTTTATATTTCTGTATAAAAATAAATGATGGTACATTTTCCTAAATTGTTTTATGTTCAGTGATGTGATCTAGATTGAAACATACCAATTCTTTGAAGAAACTAAAAAATATGCATCGTGGGCAATCTAATCTGGAAAATGAGAAAATGTAAACACAAATATTAAGGTGTCAAGCGACGTACTGGCAGGAAAAATGGAGTAGAGAAGAAATATTTAAACACTACATGATTCTATTTAGGGAAAATGGATGAGGAAGATATTAATTTATGGAATTTCATTCAAGAGGAATCGGAATTGCTTAATATTTAATATGTTGTCTTTGACAATATTTAATAGTTGTGGTTGATAATGGTTGATATGGTTTAAAGTTCATTTCAGATTAATATTGGATGGAAAACTAAATTCTGGGTGGAAAGTTGTATTAAGTTTCAGATGTTGGATTACAGAGGAGGTATTCCACCAAAAGAAAATGATTACCCACCAAGAGGGATTTTACTAATTAATTATAGATCTACTCACAAGCTTAAAAATACTTTCTTCTATAATATTATCTGCAACATATGCACATGTTCATCCATATTATTATGTTAGTATTTCTTTCTTTCTCTCGAGAGATGAGAATAAGAGGTCTATGTACATGTTCATCCATATTATTATGTTAGGTTTTCTTTATTTATTTGTGGAGAGGAGAATAAGAGGTATTTTAAACTAGACACTCATAAAAGTATTAACAATATTTAGTTGAGAAGTCACTATTTTGAAAATGGTTTTAGATGTTAAGCTTTTATAGAAATAGGTTTATAATTTTATAATATTGTTTTAAGACACTAAGCTTAGATTTATGATTTTAGAGCAGTATGTTTATGTTTTAGGTCACTAGGTTTAGGTTTAAGGTTTTTAATATTGATATTAAATGGTTAGTATATTATTAAAATTGAAATAATTGATCTTCAATAGTTTTTTTTCTTCTAAGTAGTATTGATCTATTAATATAATACAAAAAAGTTACATAGAAACCTGATCTCAGAGAAGTTAAGCATCATTCATCATCTCAAAATGCAACTGTCGGTGTTGGACTGCCCCAACAGAAGCCAGTCCAAGACGCTTTAAAGATTGCCCCTGTTATTGGGGAAACCAGCCATTGAACCATAACAACTATTTCAAAGTAAACCTTGTTTTTCCAAAATGAACCATAAAGACAGGAAGAATGCAAATCTTGAACCAAAAAGACAGGAATAGAGCCAAGGAACAATATAACATTTCCACTTGGCAGAGAGACAACTAGAGAAAACAAGACATTTGGCGTGGAGACAAAACACAAATAGACCAAAAAACCATGAAACTTAGAAACATATCCACCTGGAAGCCAGAGTCCCGTGCTTGAGACCAAGAAACCACAAAACAGTGCGATGAATCCATCTGGGAGCCAAAGGCCTTTGCATGAGGCCATGTTTTAGGTTGGAGGTTCCTCCGGAGCTGGCTCTTCCTCAATCCGGTAGGCAAACTGATACCAATCGTCCTCCTCTTTAGATGCACCTCGACCTTGAACATTTGGAGCATCTGCAGTGCCCTCAGCATCCATTTGTTGCTTACCAATATCCACAACTTTGTCTTTGCCATACGGAGCCTGACTGCTTTCACCTTGCTGCATGTTTCTCATCCCATGACTTCCTGGTTCTACTCTGTTCTACTTGTTCCCACAACCGCACAGAGTATCTTGCGCTGCAAATTCCTCCCTGAAAGAAATTATGATGGTAGCAATAATTGTAGGCCTGTTTAGGGAACTACAGAAACGAAATTGGGTGCTGTGAGGGCCAAAAAGAGGTGTGAGTGGGAGCTCCACGGTGTGGACAACATTGTCCCGCCAACCTATCCCACTTTTGGTATTCGGGTAGCTCGGTAATTCAGTAGTTGAGTTTGGGGAGTTAGAGGTGGATCTAGTAGAAGCTCACGAGCGTTTAAAGCCTCCATGCAAACCTCCGTGTCTATAGCGCATGCGATGCCTGAGGCGAGGAATTGCTGAATTAACAGCAGAAGTATTGTGTGGAAGACGACGTTGAGCGAGAGCAGGGGAGGGTGAGCCACAAGCAGGATGACAATGATGGGAATGCGAGAAATGAAAACCATTACCAAATTCCTAACAAGGGAGAATCATGTAGCGACTACGTGTAGCAATTCTTAGACAAGGTTCAGCTGCTTGTAGAGAAGAAACACCATGGAGAAGGGGAGGAGAAACAAAATGGTTTGTAGAGGCCGTGGTGTTGAAGCCGATAAGCGCGTCACAGCTTTCAGAGACAATAAATGTCACCTGCAAGGTGTGTTTACTCCATCTGCAGTGGGCTTTCAAGACAAAGTGCTTAGCCAGATGGCTTCCCAACCCGTCGACGATCTCTCTTATCATTTAAATGCTAGTGTTGACACCTGCATCCGGGTAAAAGGTAGTGGGATTGGCTCGATTTAGACTAACTACTCGCACGACGGGCTCTGACCTTGCTCGGGATCGAACACAAGACCGGTCCGTCATGATGAGGTCGACTTTACCACTACGCCACCTCCAGGACCTTGATCTTCAATTGTTATTATATGAATGGTCCATCATATTTATCATCACAAAATTTTAAATAAAAATACAGCTACAATCTTGAATGGGCAAATTACTTATATATATTATTTTATTCTCGTACAAGGAAACCTAATCTTGATTATTATATACTAGTTTTTTGTGTTTCCTCAATCTTCTTTCAAAATACCATTCAACTAATAAAACCATAACACAGATAATAGGTTCTACCACAAATGCCAGAACCTTGTATTACTCTCTCTCCAACCACATTATGGCTACATGTTCATGTTTAAATTAGGAATACAGATGCTAAAAACAATTTATACAAAACAATCTTCTCTATTGTTAATTGTCTCCATGTACACAATATAAACAATGAAAGGATGACTAAAAGGATCTCTCATAAATCCTTCTCTTCAACCCTATTTATTGTTCAATTTTATATTCGTTGTTGAAGAAAACTATATACACCTAATAACATTTCCATATTTTTAAATTAGAAGACTCAAAAAAATCGATATTTGATAAGACGACAATAAACATATAATGGATTAATAGCTTGGACTTTTCTATAAATTCGTAGTTACTTTGATTTCATTTTACTTGAAAATGAATATGTAAACTTGATCTACACTATAAATAATGAAATGAATCATTTTAAATTTATATTATTATTTTTTAATCTATTGATTTATGAAAAATTACACATATATAAACTTAATTGTAAAATAAATAAATTATATATATAGTAATAACGATTAAAATGGTGAAAACTAACCATTTTAAATCAATTTATATCTTCAACACACAAAATTATGTTTCAAAACTTATTGAAACAACCATAAAACTAAACAATTAATAAAACAAATTTAAATATGTTGAAATGATTCCCATTTTCATAAAGTGGGCTTCAATTTGTTGAGAGAGGATCCCTTTCAAATTCACAATTGCTCGTTGATGTTTGCTTTATTCATATTCACCTGATTAACAATATAAATAAGGTAATAATAATTGACAATATTATCTTTTGTTTTAATTTATTAAATCTTAAAAATATATAATTTTTTGTTTTGATAAGCATAATGGTGGCATCAAATATAGCGTAAAGAAAACATTAAATTTGAAAGGATCCATAAGGCATGGAGTAATTTTAGATTTATATTATTAATATTTTTATTTAAGAAATTCCTAAAACATATAATCTTTTGCTTTCAGAAATGTTAATTATTTGTTTAAAATGGATAATAAACATGTTATTTAATAATGTTACATTTAATCATATTAATAATGATATTAATATAAATATCAACCTTCAATAACAAAATTAAATTTTAATTTTATTAACTTAATATTAATATATTTTGATGTTATGTTAGGTATTAATATGTTTTGAGTTTATATTAAGTTTATGTTATTATATTTTACTGTTTAAGTTTATATTATTAGAATTTAATATTGAGTTATTTAGTGTCTTTAATACTGCATGTTTTAAATATTAAACCCTATAATATTAGGTTATATTGAGTTTTTAATACTCGGTTTAATTCATACTTATCAATATTCATCTTATTATTAAAATTTGAATCAATAATAAATAATAACAATAAAATGTTAATCATAATATAAAATTGATAATAAAAATATAATAATATTTTTATAAAATTATTGTTTACCATTACAAAGTTAATAATATTAATAGATTATATAAATATAACATAATAAATTTAAATATTAATTAATACATTAATATGTTATTTAAAAATACTAATTTAATAATGGTTTGTTTATTAATATAATACTTAATAAATAATTAATAATTAATACATTATTAATATTTAAATATAGTATTAATATAATATTAAGGAATATATAACACTAATAACATTTAAATCACATTAATGAAAATGTTAATTATTAATAACATATTAACATTAATATGGATAAATATTATTAACAACTTATAGTATTAACAACAATATTATATATTTTGATATCAATTTTAATATAAATTGGTAATATTCATGATTATTATTAATATTAATATTAATTAATATGAATATTATCTTTAATATTATTAATATTTATAAATATTAATTTTAATGTTAATTATTGATATTAATAACATTAATTAATATTATTAATATTATTAAAGACATTAACATTATTATTATAAATAATATTAACATTAGTATTGATGAATTATATTAGTATTAAGAATAATATTCATAAATTTTAATTTACAATATTCTTTGTTATTATAATTTTATTTTATTCATATTAATATTAATTAATACATTTTAGTATTATTATCATTAACCTGAATAACATTAAATATAAATAAAATTTTAATATTAATTTTTAATATTATTTATTAATAATATTAAATAATGTTATTATGGTCATTTATGGTCAATAATTATGGTTCGATTGTGACAAAGATTGTCTTTTAGTCTCACATTTTCACAATCATGGACATCCATGGTCAACCATGGACCAATGTCGCATCGTGAGAAAGATTGTCTCAATATGAAAATCAACCATGGTGACAAAGCTTGTGCCAATATGAAAATCAACCATGGTCAATCATGGTCAACAATGTTTATTTTAGCATTTATAATATTCATTCAAACATCGTGTTTTGACAAATAGTGTCTCAATATGAAAACCAATTATGGTGAATATTGGTCAATATGAAAATCAACCATGGTCAATCATGCTCAACCATGGTCCAACGTCACATTGTGAAAAAGATTGTGACAATATGAAAATAAACCATCATCAACCATCTTCGACCATGGTCAACAATGGTCAATCATGGTCAACCATGATCCAACATCGCATTGTGAAAAAGATTTTGTCAATATGAAAATCAATAGTGATCAATCATGGTGAACCATGGTCAATAATCATGGTCACATTTTAATGACGATTGTATCTTCATCCAACATCTCATTATGACAACCATGGTCAACCATGTTCCAACATCACATTACGACATAGATTGTCCCAATATGAAAATCAACCTTGGTCCAACATTGTATTTGGACAAATATTTTCTCAATATGAAAATCAATCATGGCCAACCATGGTCAAACATCACATTGCGACAAAGATTGTGTCAATATGAAAATAAACCATGGTCAACAATGGTCAACCATATTTGTTTTAGGGTTTATATACCTTGGGTATATAATATTAATCCCTTATATTTAGTATTATTTCCTTGGGTTTATATGCCTTTGAGTTTTTAGAATTAATCCCTTGCATTTAATAGTCTCTTGGGTTTATAATATTAACCCCTTAGGTTTATTAATCTAGGGGTACATATTCGTACATTGTGAAAAAGATTTCCTCCGTATCAAAATCAACCATGGTAAATCATGGTCAAATATCGTCAATAGCCATACTTACATTGTGACAAAGATTGTCTCAAGTACAATGCCAGACTGTCACAACCATGGTCATCCATGGACAGCTATGGTCAACCATGTTCCAACGTCTCATTCTAACAAAGATTGTCAATATGAAAATCAACCATGGTCAACCATGATCCAATGTCATATTGTGACAAATATTCTCCTAATATGAAAATCAATCATGGTCAACCATGGTCCAATGTCACATTCTAAGTATTGTTTTAATATGAAAATCAATCATGGTCAACAATGTTTGTTTTAGGGTTTATGATATTAATCTTAAGGTTTATATACCTTGGGTTTACAATATTAATGCTTTGGGTTTTTTAGGGTTTTAGTATTAATCCCTTGTTTTTATTAATACCTTCAGTTTATAATACAAATCTCTTGGGTTTGTTAATCGAAGGGTTCATCTTCCTAAGGTATAATATTATTGATAGGGTTTATAATATTTATCCTAGGGCTTAATATAGATCCCTTGGGTTTATAATCCATTAGGTTTATAATATAAATTCCTTGGGTTTATGATATTAATCATAGGGTTAATGTTCTTAGGGTTTGATATTAAGCCTAGTGTTTACAATATAAATCCCTTGGGTTTATTAATTTTAGGGTTGATATTCACATGATTTAATATTCATCCTAGGGTTTAATGCTATTCCATTGGGTTTATAATCCCTTGGGTTTTTAATATTAAACCATAGTCAACCTTGATAAATCATGGTCAACCATGGTAAACCATGGTCAACCATGTTTGTTTTAGGGTTTATAATACTTATCTTAGGTTTTATATACCTAGGGTTTATAATATTAATCCTTTTGGTTTTTTAGGTTTTTAGTATTAATCCTTTGTTGTTATTAGTGCCTTCAGTTTATAATATCAACCCCTTGGGTTTATTAATCTAAGGATTCATATTCCTAGGGAATAGTATTATTGATAAGGTTTATAATATTAAGCATAGGGTTTAATATAGATTCCTTGGGTTTTTAATCCAGTAGGTTTATGATATAAATTCCTTGGGTTTATAATATTATTCATGGGGTTCATATTCATAGGGTTTAATATTAATCATAGTGTTTACAATATTAATCCCTTGGTTTCATTAATAATAGGGTTTATATTCCTAAGGTTTAATATTAATTCGATGGTTTAATATTCACATTGCTACATTACAAAACTTGGGTTTAATACAAGGTTTATAATATTAGGACCTTTTAATATTCAGTTTATAATACTAAATTTTAATATTGGCTTATATAATTTGTAGTATTAGGGTTTATAATATTAATCTTAGGGTTTAATATCAATCCCTTGGGTTTATCAATCCCTTGGATTTTTAATATTAATCCTTTGGGTTTATTAATCCCTTAGGTTTATAATATTAATCCCTTGGGTTTAAAATTATTCCCCTTGGTTTATAATCCATTGAGTTTATAATATTAATCCTTTATGTTTATTAATTCCTTGGATTTATAGTATTAATCTCTTGGGTTTATAATATTAATCCTAAGGTTCATAATATTAATATTAGAGTTTATATTCCTAGGGTTTAATATTAATCCTAGGGTTTAATGTTATTCCCTTTAGTTTATAATCCCTCGAGATTTTAATATTAATCCAATGGGTTTAGTAATCCCTTGGGTTTATAATATTGTTCCTAGGGTTTCTAATATTAATCATAGGGTTTATATTCCTAGGGTTTAATATTAAGCCTATGGTTTATAATATTAATCTTAGGGTTCAATATTAATCCTTTTAGTTTATAATCCCTTGGGTTTATAATATTAACCCCTTGGGATTATTAATTCTATGGTTTATATTCATAAGATTTAATATTAATCCTGAGGTTTAATGTTTTTCCATTGAGTTTTTAATATTAATCCTTTTGGTTTTTTAATTAGGTAGGTTTATAATGTTGATCCTAAGGTTTACAATATTAATATTTAATTTTAATGTTTATTTTAGGGTTTATAATATTTATCTTAGGGTTTATATCCATTGAGTTTATAATATAATTCCCTTGTGTTTAGTATTATGCTCATGGGTTTATAATCCACTCGGTTTATTAGTCTCTTTCTTTTATGATATAAATCCCTTGCGTTTATTAATATAAGGGTTCATATTGTAAGTGTATAATATCACTCACAAGGTTTATATTATTAATTCGAGGGTTTAATTTAAATCTCCTAGGTTTATAATCCAAATTCTTTCATTTTATTAATCCCTTGGTTTAGAATATTAATATCTTGGGTTTAATATTAATATCCTCGCTTTATAATTTGTAATATTATGAATTATAATATTAAAACCCGATATTTATAATACTAGTCTGTTGGGTTTACCGATCCCTTGGGGTTATAGTGTTAACATGTTGGGTTTATTAATCCATTCAATTTATAATATTGATAATTAATTGGGTTCATTAATCCCTAGGGTTTTAAATGTCTTGGAATTATAATATTAAT
The DNA here is from genome assembly GCA_031772625.1 of Pinus tabuliformis. Lineage (NCBI taxonomy): Eukaryota > Viridiplantae > Streptophyta > Pinopsida > Pinales > Pinaceae > Pinus > Pinus tabuliformis. Next base: position 276,585,750 of record CM062815.1, on the reverse strand, counting down.
AATGAGTTGGGTTCATTAATCGTAGGGTTTATAATATTAATCCTTGGGTTTATAGTCAATTGGGTTTATAATATAAATTCGAGGGTTTAATATTCTTCCCTTAAGTTTATTTTCTCTTGGGTCTATAATATTAGTCCCTTGGGTTTATTTTCACTCGAGTTTATAATATTAATCCTTTGTATTTATAATATTGAGATTTTTAATATTGGTTTTATAATATCACACTTAATATAAAGGTTTGAAATGTTCAGTTTATAGTATTGGGTTTTATAATTTTAGTGTTTATAATATTAATATTAATCCCTTATGTTTGTTAATCCTAAGAGTTTATAATATTTATCCCTTGGATTGATAATATTTATACTCCCCTTGGTTTATAATACTAAATCTATTGGGTCTATTATTTGTAAGGGGTTATACAACTAATCACTTCGGTTTATATCATTAATATTTTGAGTTTATTATTAGAGTTTATCATACTAATCTTACTCTTTGGTTTATATCATTAATATATTGTGTTTATTATTAGAGATTATGATACTAATCTTAGGGTTTATAATCACAGGGTTTATAATACTAATCTTAGGGCTTAAAATATTGGGTTTGATGGTCTTCGGATTTATAATATTTAGTTCAATATAGAGGTTTAATATAATGATGTATCACATTGTCCTTATTAATAATGTAGCATTTTAATCCTAGGATTTAGTTTTTTTTCATTTAGTTTATTTTCCCTTGGGTTTATAATATTAATCCCTTGGGTTTATTTTTATTAATCTTAAGGTTTAATGTTTTTCCCTTAGGTTTATTTTGAGTTGGGTTTATAATATTAATTCCTAGGATTTATTTTCCCTTAGGTTTATTAATCCTTTGGGTTTATTATTCTTAATCTTAGGGTTTAATATTTTCCCCTTGTGTTTATTTTCCCTTGGGTTTATAATACTAAATCCTTGCGTTTATTTCCCCTTGGGTTTATAATATTAGTCCATTGGATTTTTCATATTGCAGTTTTTAATTTTGGGTTTATAATATTGCATACTATGAAAAATCAATCATGGTCAACCATAGTCAACCATGTTTGTTTTAGGGTTTATGAGATTTATCTTAGGGTTTATATAACTTTGGGTTTCTTAGTTTTTTACTATTTATCCCTTGTTTTTATTAGTACCTTGGCTTTATAATATTAATCCTAGGGTTTGGTATAGATCCCTTGGGTTTAAAATCCATTAGGTTTATAATATCAATTCCTTGGGTTTATGATATTAATCATAGGGTTTATGTTCCTAGGGTTTAGTATTAAGCCTAGTCTTTACAATATAAATCCCCTGGGTTTATTAATTTTAGGGTTTATATTCCTATGGTTCAATATTCATCCTAGGGTTTAATATTATTCCCTTGTGTTTTTAGTATTAAACCATGGTCAACAATGATAAACCATGGCCAACCATGGTAAACCATGGTCAACCATCTTAAACCATGGTCAACCATGGTCAACCATGTTTGTTTTAGGGTTTATATACCTTGGGTTTATACTATTAATCTTTGGGTTTTTCAGGTTTTTAGTATTAATCGATATGGTTTATGTTCCAAGGGTTTAATACTAAGCCTAATGTTTACAATATAAATCCATTAGGTTTACTAATTTTACAATTTATATTCCTACGGTTTAATGTTCACCCTAGGGTTTAATATTATTTTCTTGGGGTTTTAGTATTAAACCATGGTCAACCATGTTTGTTTTAGGGTTTATAATATTTATCTTATTATACTATTAACCCTTTGGGTTTTTTAGGTTTTTAGTATTAATCCCTTAATTTATTAGTGCCAAGGGTTCATATTCCTAGGGTATAATAATATTGATATGGTTCATAATATTAACCCTAGGGTTTAATATAGATTCCTTGAGTTTATAATCCATTGGGTTTAGGATATAAATTCCTTGGTTTTATCATATTAATCATAGGGTTTATATGTGTAGGGTTTAATATTAATCCTAGTGTTTACAATGTTAATCCTTTCAGCTTATTAATCACATGGTTTATATTCCTAGCATTTAATATTCACATTGTTTTAAATAGAGGAGGAATGACCTGTTATAGAGTTTTATCAACCCAATGTTTCGGACTACCAAGTGAGTCCATCATCAGGGGATGTGACAATAGATATTCTAGAGATATTCATGATGTATCCATGATCTATATTTTAAGTTGTGTAGATTGGAAATCATTTTTGCTCTGGATAATCTTAATTTCTCGAATTCTGATGCATTGTCCATCATGTCCCTTCCATGTTAGGACTTGATGTTGTCATATCACGAATCCATACACGTGAGGATAGTTTGAAATAGACGAGGAATGTCGTGTTATATAGTTTTATGAACCCAACATTTCAGACTACCAAGTGAGTCCATCATCAGGGGATGTGACAATAGATATTCTAGAGATATTCATGATGTATCCATGAGCTATATTTTAAGTTGTATAGATTGGAAATCATTTTTGCTCTGGATAATCTTAATTTCTCGAATTCTGATGCACTGTCCATCATGTCCCTTCCATGGTAGGACTTGATGTTGTTAAATAATGAATCCATACATGTGAGGATAGTTTTAAATAGAGGAGGAATGACATGTTATAGAGTTTTATGAACCCAATATTTCGGACTACCAAGTGAGTCGATCATCAGGGGATTTGACAGTAGATATTCTAGAGATATTCATGATGTATCCATGACCTATATTTTAGGTTGTATAGATTGGAAATCATTTCCGCTCTGGATAATCTTAATTTCTCGAATTCTGATGTGTTGTCCATCATGTCCCTTGCATGGTAGGACTTGATGTTGTTAAATAATGAATCCATATAGGTGAGGATTGTTTCAAATAGAGGAGGAATGACCTGTTATAGAGTTTTATGAACCCAATGTTTCACACTACCAAGTGAGTCCATCATCAAGGGATGCGACAATATATATTCTAGAGATATTCATGATTTATCCATGAGCTATATTTGAAGTTGCATAGATTGGCAATCATTTTTGCTCTAGATAATCTTAATTTCTCGAATTCTGATGCACTGTCCATCATGTCCCTTCCATGGTAGGACTTGATGTTGTCAAATAATGAATCCATACAGGTGAGGATAGTTTTAAATAGAGGACTAATGACCTGTTATAGAGTTTTATGAACCCAACGTTTCAGACTACCAAGTGAGTCCATCATCAGGGGATGCGACAATAGATATTCTCGAGATATTCATGATATCTCCATGAGCTATATTTTAAGTTGTATAGATTGGAAATCATTTTTTCTCTGGATAATCTTAATTTCTCAAATTCCAATGCATTGTCCATCATGTCCCTTCCATGGTAGGACTTGACATTGTTAAATAATGAATCCATATAGGTGAGGATAGTTTTAAATAGAGCAGAAATGACCTGTTATAGAGTTTTATGAACCCAACATTTCAGACTACCAAGTGAGTCCATCATCAGGGGATGCAACAACAGATATTCTAGAGATATTCATGATGTATCCATGATCTATATTTTAAGTTGTATAGATTGGAAATCATTTTTGCTCTGGATAATCTTAATTTCTCAAATTCTGATGCACTATCCATCATATCCCTTCCATGGTAGGACTTGATGTTGTTAAATAATGAATCCATACGGGTGAGGATACTTTTAAATAGAGGAGGAATGACCTGTTATAGAGTTTTATGAACCCAACATTTCCGACTACCAAGTGAGTGCATCATCAGGAGATGCAACAATAGGTATTCTAGAGATATTCATGATGTATCCATGAGCTATATTTTAAGTTGTATAGATTGGAAATCTTTTTTGCTCTGGATAATCTTAATTTCTCGAATTATGATGCATTGCCCATCATGTCCCTTTCATGGTAGGACTTGATGTTGTTAAATAATGAATCCATACAGGTGAGGAAATGACCTATTATATAGTTTTATGAACCCAAAGTTTCGAACTACCAAGTGAGTCCATCATCAGGGGATGTGACAATAGATATTCTAGAGATATTTATGATGTATCCATGAGCTATATTTTAAGTTGTATAGATTGAAAATCTTTTTTGCTCTGGATAATCTTAATTTATCAAATTTCGATGCGCTATCCATCATGTCCCTTCCATTGCAAGACTTGATGTTGTTAAATAATTAAGCCATACAGGTGAGGAAATGACCTGTTATAGAGCTTTATGAACCCAATGTTTCGAACTACTAAGTGAGTCCATCATTAGGGGATGCGACAATAGATATACTAGAGATTTCATGATGTATCCATGTGCTATATTTTAAGATGTATAGATTGGAAATCATGTCTGCTCTGGATAATCTTAATGTGTCGAATTCCAATGCACTGCCCATCATGTCCCTTCCATGGTAGGACTTGATGTTGTTAAATAATGAATCCATAGAAGTGAGGAAATGACCTGTTAAAAAGTTTTATGAACCCAATGTTTCGGACTACCAAGTGAGTCCATCGTCAAGGGATGTGACAATAGATATTCTAGATATACTCATGATGTATCCATGAGCTATATTTTAAGTTGCATAGATTGGAAATCATTTTTTCTCTGGATAATCTTAATTTTTCGAAATCTAATGCGTTGTCCATCATGTTCCTTCCATGGTAGGACTTGATGTTGTTAAATAATGAATCCATACAGGTGAGGAAATGATATGTTATAGAGTTTTATGAACCCAATTTTTCGGACTACCAAGTGAGTCCATCATTAGGGTATTCGACATTAGATATTCTAGAGATATTCGTGATGTATCCATGAGCTAAATTTTAAGTTGTATAGATTGGAAATCATTTTTGCTCTCGATAATCTTAATTTCTCGAATTTTGATGCATTATCCATCATGTCCCTTCCATGGTAGGACTTGATGTTCTTAAATAATGAATCCATATAGGTGAGGAAATGACCTGTTATAGAGTTTTATGAACCCAATGTTTCAGACTACCAAGTGAGTCCATCATCAGGGGATGCGACAATAGATATTCTAGAGATATTCATGATGTATCCTTGAGCTATATTTTAAGTTGTATAGATTGGATAATCTTAATTTCTCGAATTCTGATACATTTTCCATCATGTCCCTTTCATGGTAGGACTTGATGTTGTTAAATAATGAACCCATATAGGTGAGGAAATGACTTGTTATAGAGTTTTATGAACCCAACGTTTCAAACTACCAAGTGAATCCATCATTAGGGGATGCAAAAATAGATATTCTAAAGATATTCGTGATGTATCCATGAGCTATATTTTAAGCTGTATAGATTGGATAATCTTAATTTTTTTAATTCTGGTGTGCCTTCTAATACTAGGGCCTTCTAATATTCAGTTTATAATATTATATCTTAATATTGGCTTTATAATTTGTAGTATTAGGGTTTATAATATTAATCTTAGGGTTTATATCAATCGCTTGGGTTTATCAATCCCTTGGATTTTTAATGTTAATCCTTTGGGAGTATTAATCCCTTAGGTTTATAATATTAATCTCTTGAGTATAAAATTATTCCCCTCGGTTTATAATCCATTGAGTTTATAATATTAATCTTTTATCCTTATTAATTCCTTGAATTTATAGTATTAATCTATTGGGTTTATAATATTAATCCTAAAGTTCATAATATTAATACTAGTGTTTATATTCCTAGGGTTTCATATTAGGAGTATGGTTTATAATATTAATGTTAGGGTTCAATATTAATCCCTTTAGTTTATAATCCATTGAGTTTATAATATTAGTCCCTTAGACTTATTAGCATTAGGGGTTATGTTGCTATGATTTAATATTAACCCTAAGGTTTAATGTTATTCCCTTAGGTTTTTAATATTAATAGCTTTAGTTTATTAATCACACAAGTGTATAATTCTTATCTTAAGGTTTAGAATAGTAATATTAAGGTTTAATGTTTATTTTAGGGTTTCTAATATTTACCTTAAGGTTTATATCCCTTGGGTTTCTAATCTCAATTCCTTGTGTTTAATATTATTGCCATGGGTTTATAATTCCCTAGGATTATTAGTCTCTTTATTTTATGATATCAATCCCTTGGGTTTATTAATATAAAGGCTCATATTATTAGTGTATAATATCATTCATAAGGTTTATAATATTAATCCTTGGGTTTAATTTATATCTCTTGGGTTTATAATACACATTCCTTGGGTTTATTAATCCCTTGGTTTAGAATATTAATATCTTGGGCTTAATATTAATATTAATCTCTTGGATTTATTTTTAGTTTAATATTAATATCTTGGATTTATAATTTGTAATATTAATGTGAGGTTTATAATACTAGTCTCTTGGATTTAATGATCCCTTGAGTTTATAGTATTAATTTGTTATGCTTATTACTCTATTCGGTTTACAATATAATACTAGCCTTTTGGGTTTACTGATCCCTTGGGTTTATAGTATTAATCTATTGGGCTTATTAATCCATTAGGTTTATAATATTGATAATTAGTTGGGTTCATTAATGGCTAGGGTTTTTAATATATTGAAATTAGAATATTAATAATAAGTTGGGTTCATTAATCCCTTGGGTTTATAATATCAAAATTAAAAATTATGAATATTTATTAATATTAATAATTATTGATAATTAATATTTAATAATTGATAATTATTACTATTTACTAATGATTATTAACTATTACTATTTGCTAATAATTATTAACTCTTAATTAATAATAGTCTTGGATTTAGTTATCGAGTGGGTTTATAGTATTAATCTATTGGGTTTATTAATCTATTTGGTTTATAATATAATACTGGCCTCTTGGGTTTATTGATCCCTTTGGTTTATAGTATTAATCTATTGGGCTTATTAATCCACTGGGTTTATAATATTGATAATTAGTTGAGTTCATTAATCGCTAGGGTTTTTGATATCTTGAAATTAGAATATTAATACTAAATTGCTTTCATTAATCCGTTGGGTTTATAGCATCAATCCATTTGTTTTATAATATAACAATAATTTTTAATATTAATAATTATTAATATTTAATATTTAATAATTTATAATTATTACTATTTACTAATAAATATTAACTTTTAATTAATAATAGTTTGTTATTATTAATGATTAATAGTTATTAATATTGTAATTATTATTTTCTAATATTAATATTTATATAATTCTAATTACTAATTATAAATATTTATATTTGTGTTATTAATACCAATATCACATTATTGCATTTATAAAATTATTTCTTTGGGTTTATAATCTTAAGGTCTATAATGGTAACGTTTAAAATACTAATATCAAGGTTTTTCATCCATTCAATTTATAATCCCTTGGGTTTATAATATAAATTTCATGATTTAATATTTTTCCCTTAGTTTTATTCTCTTTTGGGTCTGTAATACTACCTAGATGAGCATGATGACAATGCAGACATTAGCATAGTCATGAAGGAAAAATATGCATAGATCAGAGTTCTCTGGAACAATTTAGAGAGGTATAAATTTCTTATTTCATATTATGAGCAAGAACACTAGCAACTTCAAGCCAAGCATGATATCATGGAGATTCAGCTCCTCAAGGAAAAAAGAGATGAAATGAAATCCAAGGGATTTCTTGATGACGCCTATGGAAGGAATGGCGAACCTAAACAAGAAAAAGAAGCAAGAAGCAGACCTAGGACTAGAGGGCTGAAAAGAGCTCTAGAACTAGAGAGACAAAAGAAGTTTGAGTTTGTAAATCAACTCACATGGAATGAATATTTTCCCATCATGATTAATGACAACTGGGAGAATTGGATTAACAGAGGTAAAATAGCATTTGGAGAAGCTCTTGGACAAGGCCAACAAAGAAATGTATATTCGGAGAAAGATGGAAAAAAATTATTCCATGAGGAACAAGATTGCAAGGGAAAAACTTAGAAGAGCTAATGCAAAGATTGAAGCCCTAAACAAGCAAGAAGAGGAAGGAAAATTTTATATCCTTGTTGAACCCTCACTCCATGCATAAACCACATGATCAACAATCATTTCACCAATTTTGAAAAAAAATTGGGTAATTTTGAAGTTTTTGTGTGTTTTCAAGAAATAATACACTGTTTTGTGACAGTTAGAATGCTAGGGGTGCAACGCCCTTGGCACTACGCTTTTGTTTGAGGCACTTTGGACCAGATGAAGACCACCAGTACATGAAAAATTATGAATACATTCCAGAAAACAACTTTCCTAGGCCTGGTTTGCACGACTGGCAGGTGAAAGGGTGAAAAAACACAGAAAAAATCAATATTCTACCTCCTTTCTCACCTTGGCACTGCGCGTTGCAAATTCTTGGGAGAAACTCTTTTTGAGGGGCCAAATAAAGTCTATTTTGGAAACCAAAGGTATATCTAGAAACTATATATGACAGCCTTTCAAATGAGCTATACTAGGATCAGTTTAGACACCGGGAAGGCACTCAAAACTTGGTTGTAATATGGTTGGTGCATTTGACACAGAGATGGCGCGTTTGACACAAAGATGGCATGTTCGACTGTTTTCTGATTTTTCATTATTTATTTTTTTAATTTGATTTTCATCTTGGGAAATCAAGTTTCGACTTATGTAATTGATGATTTAAATGTAATGATGGTTTTTCACTGTTACGTAGGGTAAATACATTAGGTAAATGGACTCAACAAGGTGTAATGAATAAGTTTCATTGTAATTATTGATGAGTCACTTTGACCACCCTATGCTCTAGCTATCAGCTCATATTTTGGTGGAATTTATCCTCTCATGGATTTGACACCTGAGGTTGGGAGGAGTTTTTTTGATGCATATATGTTGTATTTTCAGTATTTTCAAAGGTTGGACTCAGTTGGATGTTGTAGTATTGATCCGGGACACTAGTGTAATCAGTATTTGGTAGAAATTTATTGAATGAGTTGTAGCTATTTTAATGGAATACCCGTGGTATGGAATTTTGACATAGTTTCTTCTTATGTTGCATATTTTTGAATGTTTTGTACTCCCATGTTTCATTTCACTTTTATGATATGTTGATTTTCAAGTTGATGAGCAGAATACATCTTACATGCTCTATTTGGGGAAGACTTCATAATTTTTCCATTCTCTTCAGTTTAGAAACAATACATGTTTGTCTTGCTCTTTCTATCACCTCACCAGTCTGATTTTTCTCACTCAATAACCTTAAAGTGTTTGAGTTCCTACATAACTTCCTCCATCACATGTCAGCAATCATACCCTTACTTTCCCTTACCTAGTCTCTTTGACCTAATCCTCATCCAAGCAACCAAATTTCAAAAAATCAAACCCTTTTCACTTTATAACTAGCCTAAAACCCTGATTCATCTAGCCCTCTTGCCTATGATCTTTTGGAGAGCACCCTCTCCGGCTTGATATGGCTAGCTACCGAGCTAAAAGGTTGGTCTGTGGTTACCTTAGTTGTACTCTTCCTTAGCCTCAGAGACTCGGAGGAGTGATAATAGGTTAGAAAATGATCTAAAGCGATGGTTAAACCAACAACACATCTCAATAAGATTCATACATGCATATATATAAGTATTGCATACATACATGAGTAAGAAAATAGCTACATATATCATCAGAGTAACCAAGACAACTCAACTACAATAACAACATACGGATGAAATGTGTTGGCTCTTTTATATTAAGAAAGTGAAAGTTCCAATCATACATACAACCATGACCAACTACTAGTTTTGACAATGGAATGTTATAGTCACTTTCACCTGCTCCTCTAAAGAGATATACTAGCTCTTCATTGTGGAGAAGCCAAGGCTCATTACAATACACTCTAAGATTTCTCTACGATACACCAATAGGAATCTTGGCTCCGAAAAATCTCGTACAATGAGTTATGAATTTCTACAAATACCAAAGGGTGTGGTGACCCTTGACATTCCCCTTTGTGACTCTCCACCTACCCTCATGATTCTTCAACTACTACATGACTATTACATTCGACAATCGACACTCGGTCTTTCAATTTTACAACACGTTACATTACAATCTACACATGTACCCATGTGACACGAAATATGTTTGAGTAAGCCATGCAAGACATCACTAAGACTCAGACAGATGTGGGAAGACCAATTCTTTGACATCCTTGCGATGATTGATGGTGGTGAACTGATGCCAAGCTTGGTAGTCATCAATGGTGTCCCTGTACTCTATGTTGACATCCTTCTGGAAGTGAACTATTGCCTTTGTTACATCCGGGTACACTGATTGGGCTCCTCTGTCTAACTCGTCTCATAACATGGCCATCATAGTCTTGAGTGCAATCGTACTAACAACATACTAATGCATAGTGTATTTTCTGATCTCTAAGTTTGTGCTGGTGGCTATGCACTTTAACTCATCATGGTACATGTCTAGCTCCAGTCAGACTTGGTTCTTTGTCTTTGCGTTGGTGAGTGTGCCAATGAATGGGATCGCACGCATGTGAAAAATGACATCCATGCTCTTGAACACCTGTGCATGTGATCGACAGCACTGCTCACCCTATCTACTATGTGCTAGCTCTTGCGATGGGTCTATAACTTGTATGGGTACAGTTTCATCAGTTTGTGCATGTTGGGCCTCTTGTTATACCTATTTCTGTGCACTTCCTTCTCTCCTCTATGTGGCTCCTATTCTTCTCTGAGTTACACCTGTAGGAAACTTGGCTCCCAAAAATCTCATACAATAAGTTATGAGGTTCTATAAATAGGAAAGGGTGGGTGACCCTTGATATCCCCTTTTGCGACTCTACACCTACCCTCGTGACTCTTCAACTACTACATTACTGTTACATTCGACTATTGAGACTTAGTCTTTCACTTTTACAACACGTTACATTACAATTTTCACATGTACCCATGTGAGACAAAATACGCTTGAGTAAGCCCTATAAGATATCACTAAGACTCTGATAGCTCTAGGAAGACAAACTCTTCGGCATCCACATGTTGATCGACGATGGCAAACCGATGCCAAGCTTGGTAGTCTATGATGGTGTCCATGTACTCTATTGTGACATCCTTCTGGAATCAAACTCTTGCCTCTGTTGCATCCGGGTACACTGGTTTGGCTCGTTTGTCGAACTCCTCTGATAGAATGTGCATCATATTCTTGAGTGCATCCAGACCAGCAACATACAAATGAATAGTGTCTATGCTGATCTCCAAGTGTCTGTTGATGGCCATGTGCATCAACTTGTTGAGGTACATGTCCAGCTCCAGTCAGACTTGGTTCTTTTTATTCACCTCGGTGGGTGTTCCAATGGATGGGATAGCATGCATGGACATAATGACATCTATGCTCTTGAACACTTGTGCATGTGATCGATAGCACTGCTCACCATGTCCACTATGTTCTAGCTATTGGGATGTGTCTATAACCTGTATCGACATAGTTTCATATATCTCTGCATGTTGCACCTCATGTTTTACCTATTCCTACCTTGCTTCCCTCTCTCCTCTGCATAGCTCCTATTCTTCCCTGAGTTTCCACTTCAACTCCTGCAACTCCTTCTCTGTTTCCTCCATTCTCTATTTCACTCCTTTCCTTTATACGATCCTCTTGCCACATTGTCGCCTCTTAGAATCAATCTCGAAAGTTGATTTCATCACAAGTAGATCTGCTTTGAACTTGCAACTTTGCTCTGCCTTTGTGTTGTGAACAACCTTCCTCCTACCTTGGTCATCTGCAGGTTTTCTACCCTCTTCTATTGCTAATGGTGTTGCTCTCTACGATTCCGCTATTAATCTTGACATCCTTATCTATCAACAACTTGGTGTCTTCATAGATAATCAATCTCATAGGCACTCGCTCAAGTGCATCTCCGATTGTGCTCTCAACGATGTCCTTTGACCCTTCTCTCTAGGAGGTCTTTGTAGCTATATTGTTGAGAGGCAAACGAACACCTACGATACCTAGAGACATAGCAACACTCATGGCAAGAAATATGTCAATTGAACACCAAAACACATTCGAGGATTGACATGTAACAACTTATGTGACTGACTGTGAAGATTGCACAATTTTTACTGGGAGGCTGCGAGACTAACTAGAAAAACTACACGAGGCATAGTTTATTCTGTCATGAGGCTGATTGACTGTTGGAACTACACAATGAATAGTCCCCCCTAGCCTCCTGAGGAGTAAAACTGCGCGATGACAGTTTCAGTCAGCAATGACATGCAAACCAGCAAACTAAATTGTGCAACTTTTGGGGCCAACAAGGCACTACTTCCCAGAATTATGCAATCCAATCCTAGAGGCCAGTGCTAGGCCATACTTGCATAGTTTCTAGAGGGAAGGCAGACCCATCACTTCTATTAATGTGCATTTTATATCCGGGCAAGGCAAGGTTTGGGCCAAGGCAATCCAAAACTGTCGAAAAGTCTGAATGCATGGCAAAGCTGAGTGCAAACAAGAGTGAATCATCATGCATGCAAATAGTGAGTGAAGGATTGAAATAATGGGAAAACAAGCATGTGTGTGAAGCGAGTCGCCATAAAGGTGACCGTGAGTGCAGGAATAGTGTCATGCATTCGACAACAATGAGATTCAATGAAAAACTGAAACTATGCTTCTACAAGCTAACATGCATCAAAACAACAGTAAGAATTCATTGAAACCAAGAATAAAACACTTACATAAATTGAAATACAAAGAGTGACATAAATGCAGAAAAATACATGAAAAACATACTTGCCCCTAAAAAACTGAGCTGAGTGTGTTGAAGACTCCTAGATGTAATGTGGGATGTCAAAGCTCCAAGATTGATGTGAGTAATGAGATCCGCAGTGTCAGGTACATAACTTATGATAATATTGAGGCTTATGACATGATTGCCACAAATATAGGAAAAAGCGACACTTGGCGGGAGGTTTCTAAAATGGCTTTTGCATGTAACCTCTAGCTGCTAAAAATGGACACCTAATATTTGGGGATGATTTTTTTGTTTTTGTTTTTTTTTTTTTTTGATGTTTTTTTTGTTGGAAAAAGCACCCCATGCATGCAAATCACCATTGCTCAGTCCTGCAGGGAACCAGTCAAACTGAAAGCACATACAACAATTTGCAAGCCTAGGGATGAGATTTGCATAGTTTTTGCTTTGAGCAAGATTAGTTGTCCCTCATTCATTGCATAATTTCTAGGCTGGGGCCTTGGTTTTCAGTCAAAATTAAGCAATTTCTATGTTGAAGCCCAGTGTTGGGCTAGATTGCACAGTTTCCAGAGGGATGGTTGCCTCGCTGGATTTTGCATTTCTGGAGCCCAGCAGGAAGCCCAACAATATTGTGCAATTTCTCGAGGGGAAGGTTGGTTTCCCTCTCGAATTGTGCAATTTTCAAGTAAGCTTCTCAGTCAGAAAAATGACTAATTATGGGATGACAGTCTGTGGTTGGGAGACAAGCAAGTTGACATGCACAAGCTGGCAGGCCACTGAAAGTCCGATGAAGCCTATGTACTTAGTGCAAGACAGTATGCTAAGGATGGTTGGTAGGGAGGTTCCAAAACAAATCTAAGGGAAAATTTTGGATTGTGTTTGTAGCCACTACAACACTTGGCGACACACTGAAGAACCCCAGGTGTCATAATGGACCATGTTTTGTGAAACGAAAGTCTAGCTCCTCCAGAAGTATTGTTCAGTTCTCTGATCATCTTGATTTCCACACTACCTTGATTGAAATATGTAGCACATGCCTTGCTCTCAGTCAAACAACACAGATTTGATGCCAAGTCAACACAATTTTTTTAATTAGGGATTAGGGGTATATTGGTACACAATAAATATGATAGTCAGAGTTTAAGTTTGATATCTGGTATTGGTCCACTGCCAGTAGGCCTGGACAGTACCTCAGCGGAGTCATGCAGGAACACAAGGATCAATCTGCTACCAGCAAGCCTAGTCAGCACCCCTGTTGTTATAGACATTTTTGTGCCTCGCATCAGGGAGCATGGAATGTCGATAATTACAGGGATCCTCAGTCCCTAAACATGTTGTTCTTACCCCTAAAAGAACAAGGTCATCAAACAACAGCACTTCCAATCAGTTCTCCACCTGAAAACACTTCAAAACAGGCTTATTTTGGATCATGTCAGCTGCTTAACTGAGCTTCTGCGCTGTAATGCAACTGTCCCACTCTATACCTGCGCTGGAAGTCAAAAGTAATGAAGGTTACCTGCGCTGGGCGAGATTGGCCAAGTGGCACAGTCATCTTGCAAGGTGTCAACTGCCCAGGAAGCTTCCAAACTGACACTTGGTTCATCAGATTCGCCTTGTGATGAGTAAGAGGTACTTGATCACCATGTGTAACCAAGGATCTCCAAGTGGACTCAAGAACTGAAGATTAACTGAAGAGGGAGAGGACACAAGGCAGCTTCATGTCAGTCTCAAGCTGACTCATCCTCTCTTCTTCTATCCTATATATAGAGCTCTTCTATGAGGTCTAAGGGGGCTGGAATTTTGTGTAAAGCAAGGAGGTGCTGTTGGTTTACAGTTAGAGCTATTGGGTGATTGTTTTACTAGAGGTGAAGAGGAGAGTTCTTGCTGCTGGGGAGGTGCTGCTGGATTGGAGCCATCATTGGTTGTAACCTTCTCAGAACCCTGTTACTTCTATCAATAAAGTTTTGCATGTTCTCCTATATACTTGTATTGCATTGATGTGTTGTATTTACATGTATATTTGATTCACTCTAATCCATGCATCAGTTATGAGTACTTGTATCTTGTAGTTTCCTCTCTTGTTTTGTGCAGGGCTTGTGTGCAGCTGGACCGGAAAAGAGAGCAAGGAGCTGGGAACAAGAGACAAAGAGAGAGGATCAAGATCGACTAAGCGAAGGACACCAGGTTGGTTAATCATTTCTTCCTTTTCTCTGTACTTTCATAAAGGAAAACATCAAAGCTTTACTTTCAGTTGTTGCTAAAGACTGTCACCTTTAGAGTAGGGATAGGGTCATCCGCATCGGATACTTTTCCCCACAACAAACTGGCGACTCCGCTGGGGAAAAATTGGGAGAACATTCAAAGTTTAATGGTAGCAAGTCACTCTTGAACATGACACTTTTCCTCCGTATCACATCGGGTTGGGTTGTCTCATTCACCGGTCTCATCACCATGGTCCTCGCCACACCATCCACATTCGGGGTAATGCTACCGATCCATCGCATCAGTGTCGTTATATGTTCAAGAGGGGTCATTCTGAAAGTGTCAACCGTGTCCCATCCACTGCCATACATTATCCTTCATCCATTCATGATCGCCGCCCTGAATCATATGTCACAGTTTGTTTTCACCTCCACTAAAGTCATTAGCTCCGTTCCGTGTCATTGATGTGGGATTCATTAAGGCCCTCCTTTGACGGATCGCTTCTTGTCGACTTCAGCTCATTATCCAAGAAGTTGATCTAGGAACACCCCCATCAGTACTTTGAAGCTTGCATGCCTCAATGGCAAGTTTCTCACTTCCGGCGACAGGTATACATCAATGACCTTCGACCAGAAGATCTTGCGTGGCGTTCGACGCCAAGTCCTTTATTCACGCCACGTAAATTGTACTGCAGTACCTTGAGGGTCATCGTCATTATTGGTGATTCCTCTCGCGCTTGTTAACGGTTTTCATTATTGACCGGTAATCAAGCGATGTCTTTCCATGTTCGACTTCAGCGCAATTCTCACATGGATCGACTTGTACTTAGAGTGAAGATTGAACGAGTTTGAAGACCCCGGATCTAGTTTCATCCATCCGGGCTATGATATATATTCAGGAAATATAAAAGCATTTGCCGTGTACATCATTGCAGCATATGATCATCCTACTCAAAGGATGATAATTTCAGCAGAAAATTATCAGTCTATCTTCAGACGATCGTCTGTCATATGTACCAAAATGTATTTATAAAAGCTGAGCATGGGAATGCCCGCCTCAGCTAGATCATGAAAAAAGAATTAAAAATAATGTATTGTATTGTATTGTATTACAGGGCACTCTCCTCAGCACTGGAACGAACTTCGGATCCTCTAGATAAAGCATTTCACCCGATAAACGGCCTCATACTTTAGGGGGCAACTGTTATAGACATTTTTTTGCCTCGCATCAGGGAGCATGGAATGTCGATAATTACAGGGATCCTCAGTCCCTAAACATGTTGTTCTTACCCCTAAAAGAACAAGGTCATCAAACAACAGCACTTCCAATCAGTTCTCCACCTGAAAACACTTCAAAACAGGCTTATTTTGGATCATGTCAGCTGCTTAACTGAGCTTCTGCGCTGTAATGCAACTTTCCCACTCTGTACCTGCGCTGGAAGTCAAAAGTAATGAAGGCTACCTGCGCTGGGCGAGATTGGCCAAGTGGCACAGTCATCCTGCAAGGTGTCAACTGCCCAGGAAGCTTCCAAACTGACACTTGGTTCATCAGATTCGCCTTGTGATGAGTAAGAGGTACTTGATCACCATGTGTAACCAAGGATCTCCAAGTGGACTCAAGAACTAAAGATTAACTGAAGAGGGAGAGGACACAAGGCAGCTTCATGTCAGTCTCAAGCTGACTCATCCTCTCTTCTTCTATCCTATATATAGAGCTCTTCTATGAGGTCTAAGGGGGCTGGAATTTTGTGTAAAGCAAGGAGGTGCTGTTGGTTTACAGTTAGAGCTATTGGGTGATTGTTTTACTAGAGGTGAAGAGGAGAGTTCTTGCTGCTGGGGAGGTGCTGCTGGATTGGAGCCATCATTGGTTGTAACCTTCTCAGAACCCTGTTACTTCTATCAATAAAGTTTTGCATGTTCTCCTATATACTTGTATTGCATTGATGTGTTGTATTTACATGTATATTTGATTCACTCTAATCCATGCATCAGTTATGAGTACTTGTATCTTGTAGTTTCCTCTCTTGTTTTGTGCAGGGCTTGTGTGCAGCTGGACCGGCAAAGAGAGCAAGGAGCTGGGAACAAGAGACAAAGAGAGAGGATCAAGATTGACTAAGCGAAGGACACCAGGTTGGTTAATCATTTCTTCCTTCTCTTTGTACTTTCATAAAGGAAAACATCAAAGCTTTACTTTCAGTTGTTGCTAAAGACTGTCACCTTTAGAGTAGGGATAGGGTCATCCGCATCGGATATTTTTCCCCACAACACCTGCGCTGTTAATTGCATCACCTCTCTGTGCAGGAAGACTTTCTCTTCTTTTGCCTTATTCATTTTTCATTCTTTCAAAAAATTTCATGTTTTCGTTTTTTCATTTTTTTCGAAACTGTGCATAACACTTATTCATTTCGGAGGTAGAAGAGGGATCCCAACTTATTAAGAGTAGAAGAGATTGTTCCTTTAGAGAATTATTTTGTAAATATCTTTGACATACTTCCTAAGGTTTTCCCCATCACCTTACTCTACTTAACTGAGCTGACAAGGGATAACCCAAAAAAAACTGACCAGAGTAGGTGATACTAGTTAGTGCGCGAGTGTTGTGTTTTCATCAAGGTTCACATCGAACAAAACATATTTTCCATTGCTGAATCATGGAATAGAGACTACACATTCTTCATATAGAGATAGGACGATAGATAACCAAGTATTAATAATTGCACAAACCCTCTTGTACTTTAGCCATCTTGTTTCAAGAGTCACACACGGTTCATGCGAAACTAACGTAGGAACATAAGCAAGCACAAACAACATAAGGGAGAATAGAAAAACCAAATGAGAAAGCAAAGGGAGTAAGGAAACTAGAAAGTGAGAAAGAAAACAAACAAGAAAGCAAACATGCATGCAAGAAAACCAACAAGAAGAAAACACTACTACTCGTAAGCTAATAGTGTATGGGTCTATTCACATGAAGTGATACTTCCAATGCAGCCATCGACGCCTTGGTCAACCCATGCTCTTGAAGGCATCGTTTGGAAATAGCACAGTTACACAAGCCAACAAACATGAAGGATATAATGGTGAAGACAAACACACTATGGGTTTAAATGCTTCCACATAGAAGAAATGAGTGAAAGTGCATGACAAGCACTCTATGGACATTCCATGGTGTTGTGTTACACTGCATGTAGACGTTAAGAATACATGTTCTATCGACTGTGACATGCAAGAAAATATGAGAAAAGTAGACCACTTACGTCGCGCAAGTGTTCTTTCTGTGTAATATTCCTACAATGCAAGAGTGATGGGATCATGTGAATCGAGTGGAGGAAGTGAAATATGGGTGTTTGGTTGATAGTCAATGCGAATCATAGAGTGATGAGGAGCCTTGCACATTTCAACAATTTCCTAATCGGACGTGAAACCAACCTCAGGACAGCGAGGGCCTCACATAACCATCAGCTCGGGCTGAAGTGCCTTGACAGCCTACGGGGTTTTGACTTCATCAATAGGTAGATCGTTAGACACAAGTGGCTGATACATATTAACAGTGAGTGAATCAACATCTTGACCAAATGAAGAAGTATAGAGCTCACAACAGCCATGATTAGAAAATTCGGTATGTTCGTTGGCATCCTCATGATTTGATGAATCATGAGGAGGGCTAGATGAGAAGTAAAAATTTTCATGCTCTACGTTTCCATAAAAAGAATATGAACAGTCAATTGGATTTTCAATGAACGATTTTTCATTTTTGTTGTCAAACGATGGAGTGACATTCGGTGTATTCTGCGAATGATCAGCAGTAGATACATCCTTGGATGAATTTCACAAGGGAAATCAAAGATAGAAGAGTCACCAAAGATGATAGGAAAGATTGGAGGAGGCACAGGGAGAAGGAGTTCATCCCTCACCACAGGTTTATGTTAAGGTTCTGAGTCATACTCATCATGAATGACAACACAGGCTGGTTGAGCAACACAAACTCCGTCAATGGCTTGGTCCTCATTCACAACACGTGTAGAGTCTGGAATGTAAGAACACAAGATACTGCAATCCAGAGGATCAACATAATATGAAGACAAAGGCTGAGGTAACAAATTTATGTGAAAACCAATGGGATTTGCAACCAAATCTATGAAGAAATTGAGAGAAGTGATGCTGGGAGGATATGACAATTGAACAAATGTGTGTGCATGTTCTCCCACATCACTCTATAGTGGTGGAGCTATTTGAAGAGGTGAAGATGGACAATCACTTGTCACAGCAACTGTGTTCACTTGTGGTTGCAAAGCTCCATCACCGAAGTATTCCTAGTGGGGTTATAGCTTCAACTTCATCTTGGGACAAAGTGATTCGGTAAGGAAATATTCAAATCTTTCCATGAAATATTGGAATTTCATATGAAATTTTGGATCTTCGAACATGAAAAGATGGAAGAAACTATAGAAAATCGATAGGTGATTCATGCGGGGCCTTCCGTTGTTTTAGGAATTTTTTATCAAGTGCTCCAGGATAAAAATGATCAAAAGTAGATTCAATTAGATCATAGAAATGCTCAAGTGATTGCACATAGTCGTGAGGCAGGTTGTGGCACCACTGTTGTGGGGATTCACGAAGTGTGTTTCAAAGCAGCAAGTTGACCTTGTCTACATAGAACTCATATGCATCCTCAAGGAATGGAAAAAACTCGTGTAAGTATGCATGCCAGGCCACTTTACCTTCACCGTCATACGTGGATTCCAATAAGAGATCATAAAACTCTCGCATGATGTCGAGAGGTTCAACATTAGAGAGACATCGGGGAGTTATGAGTCTAACGATATCCATGACAGATGTGTGGAGATTCAAAACAGGATGCGAGGACATAGCTTGTAATCTATTCCTCCTTCCAGCACCAAAATGTTTATGGTGTTGGAACCGCTAACATGTTAGGGGATCTCCTCAGTAAGAAGTCCCAACTAGACCTCAGACTATTTGGTGTAGGAATCCCAGCAGTGGGTCGTATGGTATCCCCTTGACCATAGTTGCACATAGAGAAAAGTAGGATGTCCTTGTTGGTAGCAAGCGTGATACCGATGTAACAAGATAAGGAAGGTGCATGAAGGGCTCTAACACATGGAATGGGGAATGAGTGTGCCCCTTAGAAACCTATGGCAACACGCAGCTTGAAAGGGGACACGTGAGCAAAGATACATCACAGGCTAGAAGGTAGGTTAGTCAACGATACAAAATGATGGTTAAACCAACAACACATCATAATAAGATTAATACATACATATATAGACAGAGTCCATATATACATGCGTAAGGAAACATCTACATATATCATTAGAGTAACCAAGACAACTGAACTACAATAACAACATATGGATGAAATGTGTTGGCTTTGTTATATTAAGAAAGTGAAATTTCCAATCATTCATACAACCATGACCAACTAGTACTCTTGACAACAAAACGTTACAGTCACTTCTGCCTGCTCCTCCAAAGAGATATAATAGCTTTGCACTGTGGAGAAGCCAAGGCTTGGTACAATACACTCCTAGCCTTCTCTAAGATACACCTATAGGAAACCTGGCTCCCAAAAAGCTCGTAACATGAGTTATGAGGTTCTATAAATAGAAAAGGGTGGGGTGACCCTTGACATTCCCCTTTATGACTCTACACCTACCCTCATGACTCTTCAACTACTACATCACTGTTACATTCGACTATCGACATTTTGCCTTTCGATTTTACAACATATTACATTACAATTTGCACATGTACCAATGTGAGACAAAAAAGGCTTGAGTAAGCAATCTAAGACATCACTAAGACTCTGATAGCTCTGGGAAGACAAACTCTTCGACATTCTTGCAATGATCGACGGTGGAAAATTAATGCCAAGCTTGGTAGTCCTTGATGGTGTCTGTATACTCTATCGTGACATCCCTCTGCAATCAAACTCTTCCTCCGTTGCATCTAGGTACACTGGTTTCTCTCCTCTGTCGAACTCCTCTGATAATATGCACATCATAGTCTTGAGCACATCCATACCAACAACATACAAATGCATAGTGTTTGCGCTGATCTCCAAGTCTCGGTTGGTGGCTATGCGCATCAAATAATTGAGGTAAATTTCTAGCTCCAATCAGACCTGGTTCTTTGTATTCACCTCGATGAGTATTCCAATGGATGGGATCTCATGTGTGCACATAATGATATCTATGCCCTTGAACACTCATGCACGTGATCAACAACACTGCTCACCATGTCTACTATGTGCCAACTACTGGGATGCATCTATAACTTGTATGGGTGCAGATTCATCATTCTGTGCATGTTGCACCTCCTATTGTACCTATTCATGCCTTGCTTCCTTCTCTCCTTTGCACAACTCCTATTCTTCCATGAGTTTCCACTTCAACTCCTGCAAATCCTTCTTCATTTCCTCCATCCTATGTTTCTCTCTTTACCTTTTTTTGATCCTCTTGTTGCGCTGTCACCTCTTAGGCTCAATCTCCAAAGCTGCTTTCATCACAAGTGGATCTACTTTGAACTCGCAGCTTTACTCTGCCTGTGCACTGTCAACAACCTTCCTTATGCCTTGGTCATGCGTAGGTCTTATACTCTTAACTATTGTTGATGATGTTTTTCTCTGTGATGTCACTACCATTTCATCTTGATATCCTTATCTATGAGAAACTCCATGTCTTCATAGATAGGAAAGTGCATAGACACTCGCTCAGTTGCATCTCTGGTTGCGCTCTCAATGGTGTCTGTTCACCCTACTCTCTAGTAGGCAATTCTACCTGTACTGTTGAGAGTCAGACGAACACTTGTGATACCTGGAGACATAGCAACACTCATGGAAAGCAATTTTCCAGTTGAAAACCAAAACACATTGGAGGATTGACATGCAACATACCTATGTGACTGACTGTGAAAATTGCGCAATTTTCAGCGAGAGGCTAGGAGACTGACTGCCAAAACTGCACAAGGCATAGTTCAGGCTGTCAAGAGTTTGACTGAATACTAGAACTATGCAATGCATAGTCTAGCCTGGCCTATTGAGGACTGAAATTTCACCATGCATAGTTTCAGTGAGCAGTGACATGCAAACCAGGAAACTGCATTGCACAATTTCTAGGGCGAGCAAGGCACTGCCTCACAGAATTGCATAATGCAAGGTTGGAGGTTAGTGCTAGGCCAAATTTTGTAGTTTCTAGAGGGAAGGTAGAGCCTTCACTTCTAGAAATACGCATTTGCTAGCCGGGCAAGGAAAAGTTCTGGGCCATGGCAGCCTAGACCCATCAACAGACGAATATAAACATGAGAATTTTGAATGCATGGTGAAGCTAAGTGAAAACAAGAGTTAATGATCATGGATGTAGATAGTGAGTGCAAAATTGAGAAAACAGGAAAACAAGCATGTGTGTGAAGCGAGTCACCGCAACTACTACCGTGAGTGTAGAAATAGTGTCATGCATGTGACAATAGTGAGATGCAATGAAAAACTAAAATAGTGCTTCTACAAGCTAACATGCATCAAAACGACAACAAGAATTCATTGAAACCAAGAAGAAAACACTTACACAAAGCGAAATACAAAAACAACAGAAACACAGGAAAATACATGAAAAGCATACTTACCCTAAAGAACATGATTTGAATGTGCCGAAGACTACTAGATGCGATGTGGGATGTCAGACCTCCAAGTTGAATGTGAGGAATGAGCTTTGCATCATCTGGTACATAAGTTTTGATAATATTAAAGCTTATGATGCGCATGACACAAAACTAGGAAAAAAGACACTTCGATGGAGGTTTCTAAAATTTATTTTGCATGTAACCTCCAGCTGCTAAAAATGGATCCCTAAAATCTGGGGATGCTTTCTCTTTTTCAGGAAAAATGATCCCATGAATGCTTTCAGGCCAGGGTAACTCCAGAATTAATGAGCGGAAGAAAAAACTGATTGATTTATTCATTAGCTAACTATCAGTTATATACATAAATATGATGGATCAGTTCATCTTCTTGATGACTGTCCAGTTCACCCATCCGTTGAGGATTAGGTGTCAACATTCCCCCCCTTAATCTGAAGGGATGTTGGCGAGTCCAAGCATCGTTCTGAATCTTTCAAGCTTTTCTCTTCCAAGCGCTTTGGTGAAGATGTCTGCAATCTGCTTGTTTGTGGAACAATGACGGAGATGGATTGTTTTGGCCTCAACATGATGTCGGATCAGATGATATTTAGTATTGATTTGCTTAGTACGATCATGGAACTTTGGGTTCTTGGCCAAATTTATTGCAGAGGTGTTATCAATCATGAGTGGAGTTGATTGTATTTGTTTTACCTGCAAATCTTCAAGAATTTTCCTGAGCCACACAATTTCTTTCGTTGCTTCAGCTGCTGCCACATATTCTGCTTCTGTTGTGGAATCTGCTGGTACTGATTGTTTTCGTGATCTCCAGGTGACAGCTCCTGATCCAAGACTCATAGCATATCCTGAAGTAGATACCCCAGTTTCTTTGCCTCCATCGAAGTCTGAATCAGAGTATCCAATCAAGTTGAAGTTGTCCACCTGTGTATACTTGATTCTAAGGTCTTCAGTTCCCTTCAAGTACCTTAGAACTCTTTTCGCAGCAGACCAATGTCCCTCAAAAGGCTTTTGTATAAACCTGGAGAGGATTCCAACAACAAATGAAATTTCTGGTCTGGTAGTAGTGATGTAGATGAGACTTCCTACAAGCTGTCTATACTTTGTTGCATCCTCAAATTCCTTTCCTTCAATAGATGTGAGCTTCAAGTTTTGTTCCATTGGAGTAGAAAGAGGATTACACTCTGTCATGCCAAATCTGTTTAACAAATCTCCAACGTATTTCTTTTGAGAAAGAAATATGGACTTTGAATGTTGGGTTACTTCAATGCCAAGATAGTAATGAACATAGCCCAAATCAGTCATTTCAAAATTTTTTCCTAATTCTTTCTTTATGGATGCAATATAGCTTTCATTGTTCCCTGTCATTAAAAGATCATCTACATATACCACAAGATATACAACTATTTTGCCAACTTTCTTGAAAAATAAAGTTGCATCATCAAGATCAAAATGATTGAAGTTGAGTTTCAGAAGATGCTCAGTTAGTTTTTCATACCAGGCTCGTGGTGCTTGTTTGAGGCCATACAAGGACTTCACAAGTTTGCATAATTTATGTTCATGTCCTTTCACAGCAAATCCTTCAGGTTGGGACATAAAAACACTCTTTTAGATCTCCATTCAAGAATGCAGTTTTTACATCCATTTGATGGACTTTCCAACCATTTTGAGCAGCTAGTGCAAAGAGTGTCCGGATGGTGGCCCATTTTGCTATGGGGGAAAAAGTTTCCTCATAATCGACCCCTTCATTCTGTGCAAAACCTTTTTCCAAAAGCCTAGCTTTGTGCTTGTCAAGTGAGCCATCAACTTTGTATTTGTTCTTGTAGACCCGCTTGCAGCCAATTAGTTGGGTTCCAAATGGAGGATCAAGCAGCTTCCAAGTGCCATTCTTTATGAGGGCATCATACTCCTTCTGCATCGCTTCTTTCCATTCATCATGAGAAGAAGCCTCTTTGAAGGAAGTTGGTTCAAAATCTGTAGACAAGTTCAATTCACAATCATAAGTAACATCCATATCAACAGGTGAATTAGAGTTATCTACATCACCTACATCTTGTCGGTTTGTATTTCTGGTTCCTGGTTTTCCAATTTCATCAGGATGAACACTTCCAAGTGTCTTTTTCAACCACTTTGGGGGACCTTTCTGAGATGGTCCAGGCTGCTTTGTTGATTGAGTTGGGTCTGAATCAAGATTGAGTCTCCCAATTCTATCAATTACATCACTTAAAGCATCATCTGTTGTTGGAGTGTCATGGAGGGGAGATTGTTCTTCAGAAGAAGATTCCACATGTTGATCTAGTATAGGAATCCCCCCTTCAAGATGTGTAATCTGATTATCAAACTCTTGAAATGATTTCGGTTTTGTGAATCTATCCAAGCGATCAAGT
Organism: Pinus tabuliformis; assembly: GCA_031772625.1. Lineage (NCBI taxonomy): Eukaryota > Viridiplantae > Streptophyta > Pinopsida > Pinales > Pinaceae > Pinus > Pinus tabuliformis. The sequence goes on along the minus strand of CM062815.1, from coordinate 276,560,822 downwards.
TTCTGCTCAACAACACTGTCAGATTTGGATGATTCAAGAAAAATGACATCTCTAGATAAAAAAAACTTTTTATTTACTTCATCGTAGAGGCGGTATGCTTTAGATGTGTTTGAATACCCCAGGAAGATACACTTACGACTTCTAGCACCAAGTTTGTTTCTATGTACCTTTGGTATTAAAGCATAATAGGTGGAACCAAAAATCCTGAGATGTTTTACCGAAGGAACATGTCCATACCACAATTCATAAGGAGTCTTGTTTCTTATAGCACAAGATGGACATCTATTCTTTATATATGCAGCACATAGAACAACATCAGCCCAAAACATTGTCTTTACATTTTTGAAGAAAAGCATGGATCGTACCATATTCAAAATTGTTATGTTCATTCTTTCAGCTACACCATTATGTTGAGGATTATAAAGCACAGTTGTTTGATGTTTAATCCCATGTTGGCGAAGATAGTGTTCAAATTCATTTGATGTATATTCTTTTCCATTATCAGTGCGAATAGACCCAATATGAGATTGTGCATGATTTTCAATCCATTTATGAAAATTATTGAATGTTTGAAAAGCATCAGATTTGTTCTTCAATAAATAAACCCAAGACATTCTGGTGTAATCATCAATAAATGTCATGATATATTTATTTCCATTTGCAGAAGAAATGGGCATTGGACCACATAAATCTGAATGAATGAGTTCAATCTTCCTATGTGCTCTTGAATGTGAATCATGAAAAGACTGTTTGCTATGCTTTCCTAGAATGCAAGCATCACATTGCTTATGTTTTCTAGGAATTGTAGGAAAACCAGCAACACCATTTTTCTTTAATAAGCGAAGACTGTCATAGTTTAAATGTCCAAATCTAGCATGCCATAATAAACTTGACGGAAGTGTACCTTCTTCATGATGAGAAATATATGAGAAATGTTGCGCATGAGTAGAGGTTCCTTGCAGTTTAAGAAGTCTTTCTTCTTCTATACCCCTCATGACAAGTGAGTGGTCAGATGCCTTTGTTACCTCAAGCTTTCCATCAAACATATGAATGGAGTGACCTTGCTGGCGGATGTGAACCAAGGACAGCAAGTTTCTCTTGAGCTGTGGGAGATATAGAACATGATCCAGAAGAAAGTCTGGAAAACCAGGCAGTTTAAGCCTGATTGTGCCAAGCCCTGATGGCTTGATTTTTGACTGATCTGCAAAGTATATTGCTCCATCAACATTGTCAGTGAAATCTTCAAAAAAATATTTCCTATGATTCATATGACAGGTTGCTCCTGAATCAAGCAACCTGTCATCTTTCGAAGAAGCAAGTGAAGCATTAAACAAATCTTCATTTACTCCAATGTTACATTGTGCCTCAATATAGTGAGTGGATTCAGGTGCTTTACCTTTGTCTGTGTCATCAGTTTTACCTTTCTGCTGATTTCTTCTCTACTCAATTTTGTCCCATGGTAGCTTGCATGTAGAAGCATCATGTGATCCATTTCGTTTGCAGCGAATGCAATGCAGATCTGCCTTTTCTGCTTGAGAATGTCTCCCCCCCTGCCTCTGAAGTATCTTCCTCTTCCTCTTCGTCCACCTCTTCCTCTTGTAGAATCTTGAGCAGGATGCTTTTCTTTATGAGAAAGGCAAACAGTCCCTTCAGAAGATTCAGGGACTGTTTTCTTTCCAAAGGCTTTCTCTCTTTCACCAAACTTTTTCACAAGAGAGTCAAAGGTTATATCTTTAAGATTTCCATTTGCTTGTAATGACTCAAGATAATTGGAGTAGGTAGGATAGAGTGATTTGAGAAAGGAAATAAGAGAGATATCCAGCTCAACCTCAGTGGATTTAATATCATGCATTATAGACTTTATTTCAAATGCAAGAGCAAGAGGATCATTATTTTTCAGTTCAAGGGTGAAGAGTTTAGTCATGAGCTGAACAACTTCAAGTGCAGAATGTGTATCATAGAGTTCTTTCAGCTTTTGTAAAGCTTAAAAGGCAGTGGAATAGGATGAAATGTGACGACTTACTTCTTCATTTACAGATGCTGCGATCAATGCATAGGCTTTGCTATTCTTGTTTTCCCAAATAACAAGTTCTTTATCTGATGTAGGATGCACATGGTCTTTGTCTTCTTCTCCGACACACACTCCTTTCCACAACTCATTGTAGATGAGGGTGTGTTTTACCATCAGAGACCATTCTGAATAGTTCTCCTTGCCAGTGAGAACTATTCCTACCATAGAAATGATTGAATGCATTCTGTAAAAAAATATCTCTGCTAAAAAAAAAACTCTTGTTGATAAAAAAACTTCTGCTGAAAAAAAATCCTTATGCCACAGCCTTATGCACTTTATTTTCTTCTAACGTTTGCATTAGCATTTCTTATATCACTGCAATATTACTATGTTTTGAGAAAAAAAACTCTCAAGAATCACTTCAATATATATCAATATATCAAATATATATGTAATGCTGGAAACACCGCAATATTTTGAAAGATTTGATTCATATAAACTGCGTATATCATGAATTTAATAAACTGCTCAACGCTATATAGAAACCGCCATACTAAAGTTTAAAAAATTAACTGCATAATACTAAAGCCCTTGCAGTCTTTGTAATACCCAGCGTTACGAGAGTTTGACATCAAAGGACACAGCCGTTAGTATGACTTGAGGAAAACTGGTTACTGTATGAATGGGACCATTAAAGTGAATGTCGCGACCCCACTGGGAAACTCCGTGCAGAGCTTCCAACCATCATTTGTATTTGGGTATTCCCAGGCATTGTGCAGTCGATGCGTTATTCCTTAGCTGTTCAACTTTCTCCACCAGGCTCAGCCGCGATATTAGATATTCCACGCGCACTGTTATGGGTTTTGAAGAGTCATAGAACGCGTAAGATCGTGTCGCTGGATTACTGCTATCGCACGCAAAAGGAGGCTCCCCTGCTATCGCTCTTTCCATCGCTTTTGTGGTGAGGTAGGACGTACCGCCCAAGCAAAGTCTCGGCATTCAAACAAAGGAGTATGCAAAAGCGGGTAGTATGCAGGATCCTCTTATAAGGCGGGGCTAGTACATCCAACACTGCACAATATGTTACTGCTCGGATGATTCACAATATGGAGCTCTTATAACAGCTTCCGATTTCAGTTTTAACTCTACAATTTGTTAATCCTGGTGGGCGAGAATATTGGAGTTGGGAAAATCGATTGAGTCAACAACGCAAATTCAAGGACGATGGCAGGTGAAATAGAGAGCGCTCTCCAAAGCGCTACTCCATTACTGATCAGAGGCATAAGATAGAGTAGTACAAGCTTATTCTTGCCTCCAGCAATACTGTTCAAAATGCGAAGGTTCAAATTCAACCCAGGGTTGTTTCCTTCGAAGAACAGGTATCCATCATGCAGGAGAAGCTTAGTAACGGGCGTAAAGATGGTTGAGAATGAAACGCAGGACAGAGGCAATGTCAGGTATAACCGATACATTCATGGAGGGGCAGCATTAGCAGTGTCAGGTAAATGTTTCAGACAGATGCATTGGCCAGGCAAATGTTCAGGCAGACAATCAATGTCAGAGTAGCGCTCAGGACTGAGCAGCTCTTAGGACAACAGGAGTTACAACTATTTCTGGGACCTATGCTCTGATACCGTGTCAGGCCAGGGTAACTCCAGAATGAATGAGCGGAAGAAAAAACTGATTGATTTATTCATTAGCTAACTATCAGTTATATACATAAATATGACGGATCAGTTCATCTTCTTGATGACTATCCAGATCACCCATCCGTTGAGGATTAGGTGTCAACAAATGCAAATCAGGATTATTGAGTCATGGAGGGAATCGTTCAACCTGAAAGCTCGCACAACAATCTACAAGCTTGGGGATGAGATTTGCGTAGTTTCTGGGCTGAGAAAGACTAGTTGTCCCTCATGTATTGTGTAATTTATATACTAAATCCCTCGTGGTCAGTCAGAATTGTGCAATTTCTAAGCTGAAGCCTAGTGTTGGGCTAGATTGCACAGTTTCCAGAGGGAAGGTTGTCTAGCTAGATTGTGCATTTCTGGAGCCCACCAAGAAGCCTAGCAAAATTCCACGATTTATCGAGGGAAGGCTCATTCCCCTCCATAATTGAGCAATTTTCAAGGGATGGATCTGAGTCATAAAATGACTAAGTCCAAAATGACAAGCTATGGGTGGGAGAAAAACTAATTGACATCCACAGGCTAACAGGACATTGAAACTCGGTTGAAGCCTATGTACTTACTTAGTGCAAGACATGTTGCTAAGGATGGTTGGTACAAAGGCTCCAAAACAAATCTAAGCTAAAATTTTGGAGGGTGGTTATAGCCAGTACATCACATCTCTAATTTCACCCATTGATGGAGTGGCCACGATGATAATATACCTGCATATTTCAACTTAGATCATCCGATCAAAATGATTAATTAGAAAATGTATTAAAGTGTCCAATTCCAATAGGACGATGCCTATCAATGTAATTATTAATTCACCCCACGGTGCATTGTAATACCACTATGGCTCATCTTTGATTTAATAAAACTATCACAAGTCCCATCAACATTCTAAAGAATTAACATACATATAATGTTGATATGCTATGTTGCATGATGTGTCTATTGAAAATGTTTTCTAATAAATATATTTTGGCTACCCAAAACTTCTCGTTAACGAGTTTAGGCAACATGGAGGCCTGCTCTGATAGGTCAATATGTCATTCCTTGGCCACATGAAAACCATGTTATTGAGAGTATAACCAGCTGCCACATGCCTAGTGACAGGTGTTAAACTTGGTAGTCCCAATGACATAGACCTGATATCAACTATGGAGGTGATGTAGGGTTAGTATGGAGTAACTACCTATGGCCTCACCATCGTCCCAATCTAATTTGTACACTCAAAACTTGAGACAAAGCTTTGCAACTTAGAACTTTTGTGCTTCCATGTCTGCAATGTTTTCTTCTCCCTTCCAAATTTTAATTCATGTATAGTGAAGGTTCCAAGATCTGATGACATTTGTAGCACCTCCATATATGACTGGAGGAATATTTTCTTCCAGTAGGGTTTTTAATTTCTTGAGCGACTTCTAAAGGTTATTTACTGACAATAATTTAATAATTTAATGTTCAATGAACCTTCGTGTAATTTATTTTATGGTAGCTATGGAGGTTTACATTTTAGCGCAATAACTTCTTGGGTTGTTTTATCTCCGGTGATTTTGCCTATAACAAAGGTCCCTTGGCACAACGTTTTTCTTCTTTCTCAAATGGACAACAAGAGGTGACCACTAAGTGCATACAGGTAAACAATTTTTTTAGGAAACCCTAGTTCTCTCCATTTCAACTATAGAAAAATTCTTAAGTAATTTGTATTTTCTAACCTTGTCTTTTTGTGACTTGAGGAATAGGCTTGTGATGCCACGTCCTTCTCCATGAAAGGTAATGTTCTTTTTTGAAATTCACTTTTTCTTTTCGAGGGTTATACTCTAGATCACTTTCTAGAAATTCTAATTTTTCTCCTTCCCTTTTGAAGGTACATGCTTTTAATGTTGGCATTATGATACTGGTATGACCCAAGTGTTGTCCTTGATGGCAACTCATTCAAATGACGGATCACAGTTCAAACTCATAGAATGAATAAAGAAAGGTATACACAGGTTCACTATATACCAAGTCGGGTATATACGCAGGTTCACTATATACCAATTAGTGTATACATGGAGGTTCACTATATACAAAGGTGTGTATAACATACACATGCACTTCCCCAGAACGAAAGGGGCGTACATGTCCGAAAACTAAGTTTTGATCCATGGTATTTGGTCTGAGGTATTGACCCCAGGTATTGGGTCCAAGGTATTGGTCCTACGTGGTTTTGGACCATGGTAGTGAGAGAGGCCTAAACCTATATAAGGAGAAGAATATCGTTAGGCCAATGAGCGAGTGTGCAAGATTTGAATATCTAATGAAGTGTGAGATCTAGTATGCTAGTTATGGGTTTGTGATGCTTTGCTTGATCTAAATCAAGGATGCACCTACGCGGTTGATGATGGATGATGGATTGGTATCATAAGACTTGGAATGTATTATCATTATGTGGTTTGATCATGGAGAGACTAGATCTTAATTATTGACGCATGTTTTATTGTATAAATGTTATGCTCTGGGTATGGCTAATGTCTGGTATAGCTACAAAGTTTTGAGTTAATATTTGCAGATGTGTACGTGGGTTCGCTTTGGTAAAAGAGCATATACATGCAGGCTCGGCTCATCAAAGTCACATACACTATTTGAAGTTGTAGATTGGATCTGGTTGTTGTTGCATATTTCTGGGTTCTGCTCTATGTTCTGGTGACTGTGTTTTGATGACAGGCTTCATTGATTTAGTGTTGGGTGGTTGGTTGATGCAATAGTTGTATTGCAGTGGTGATTTATTTTGAGCTTCAATTTTGTTGATGGGTCCAGTATGAAAATTGGATGAAACGTTGCCTTCATATTATGGTGTTGTGATGAAACAAGAAGGTCGTAGCCTTCAGTAGGCTGGCACCTACGTACTAGTAAACAGATCAGCTAGTACAAGAGCCAGGGGGTTGTAGCTCCCTTAATTAATAATAGTCTTGGATTTAGTTATCCCTTGGGTTTATAGTATTAATATATTGGGTTTATTAATCTATTTGGTTTATAATATAATACTGGCCTCTTGGATTTATTGATCCCTTTGGTTTATAGTATTAATCTATTAGGCTTATTAATCCACTGGGTTTATAATATTGATAATTAGTTGGGTTCATTAATCGCTAGGGTTTTTGATATCTTGAAATTAGAATATTAATACTAAGTTGCTTTCATTAATCCGTTGGGTTTATAGCATCAATCCATTTGTTTTATAATATAACAATAATTATTAATAATTAATATTTAATAATTTATAATTATTACTATTTACTAATAAATATTAACATTTAATTAATAATAGTTTGTTATTATTAATGATTAATAATTATTAATATTATATTATTATTGTCTAATATTAATATTTATATTAATTCTAATTACTAATTATAAATATTTATATTTGTGTGATTAATACCAATATCACATTATTGCATTTATAAAAAAAATTCTTTGGGTTTATAATCTTAAGGTCTATAATGGTAACGTTTAAAATACTAATATCAAGGTTTTTCATCCATTCAGTTTATAATCCCTTGGGTTTATAATATAAATTTCATGATTTAATATTTTTCCCTTAGTTTTATTTTCTCTTGGGTCTGTAATACTACCTAGATGAGCATGATGACAATGTAGACATTAGCATAGTCATCAAGGAAAAATATGCATACATCAGAGTTCTCTGGACCAATTTAGATAGGTATAAATTTATTATTTCATATTATGAGCAAGAACACTAGCAACTTCAAGCCAAGCATGATATCATGGAGATTCGGCTCCTCAAGGAAAAAAGAGATGAAACAAAATCCAAGGGATTTCTTGATGACGCCTATGGAAGGAATGGCGAACCTAAACAAGAACAAGAATCAAGAAGAAGACCTAGGACTAGAGGGCTGAAAAGAGCTCTAGAACTAGAGAGACAAAAGAAGGTTGAGTTTGTAAATTAGCTCACATGGAATGAATATTTTTCCATCGTGATTAATGAGAACTAGGAGAATTGGATTAACAAAGGTAAAATAGCATTTGGAGAAGCTCTTGGACAAGGCCAACAAAGAAATGTATATTCAGAGAAAGATGGAAAAACATTATTCCATGAGGAACAAGATTGCAAGGGAAAAACTTAGAAGAGCTAATGCAAAGATTGAAGCCCTAAACAAGCAAGAAGAGGAAGGAAAATTTATATCCTTGTTGAAGCCTCACTCCATGCATAAACCACATGATCAACAATCATTTCACCAATTTTGAAAATTTTTGTGGTAATTTTGAAGTTTTGTGTGTTTTCAAGAAATCATACACAGTTTTGTGACAGTTAGAATGCTAGGGGTGCAACGCCCTTGGCACTACGCTTTTGTTTGAGGCACTTTGGACCAGATGAAGACCACCAGTACATGAAAAATTATGAATACATTCCAGAAAACAACTTTCCTAGGCTTGGTTTGCATGATTGGCAGGTGAAAGGGTGAAAAAACACACAAAAAATCAATGTTCTGCCTCCTTTTTCACCTTGGCATTGCGTGCTGCAAAGTCTTGGGAGAAACTCTTTTTCAGGGGCCAAATAAAGTCTATTTTGGAAACCAAAGGTATATCTAGAAACTATATGCAACAGCCTTTCCAATGAGCTATCTAGGATCAGTTTAGACACCAGGAAGGCACTCAAAACTTGGCTGTAATATGGATGGTGCATTTGACACAGAGATGGCGCGTTTGACACAAAGATGGCATGTTGGACCGTTTTCTGATTTTTCATTATTTTTTTTTTAATTTGATTTTCATCTTGGGAAATCAAGTTTCGACTTATGCAATCTATGATTTGAATGTAATTATGGTTTTTTACTGTTACCTAGGGTAAATACATTAGGTAAATGGACTCAACAAGGTGTAATGAATAAGTTTCATTGTAATTATGGATGAGTCACTTTTACCACCCTATACTCTAGCTATCAGCTCAGATTTTGGTCGAATTTATAATCCTCTCATGGATTTGACACCTGAGGTTGGGAGGAGTTTTTTTTATGCATATATGTTGTATTTTAAGTCTTTTCAAAGGTTGGACTCAATTGGATATTGTAGTATTAATCAGGGACACTAGTGTAATCAGTATTTGGTAGAAATTTAAGGAATGAGTTGTAGCTATTTTAATGGAATACCTGTGGTATGGAATTTTGACATAGTTTCTTCTTATGTCGCATATTTTTGAATGTTTTGTACTCCCATGTTTCATTTCACTTTTATGATATGTTGATTTTCAAGTTGATGAGCAGAATACATCTTACATGCTCTATTTGGGGAAGTCTTCATAATTTTTCCATTCTCTTTAGTTTAGAAACAATAAATGTTTGTCTTGCTCTTTCTATCACCTCACCAGTCTGATTTGTCTCACTCAAGAACCTTAATGTGTTTGAGTTCCTACATACCTTCCTCCATCACATGTCTGCAATCATACCCTTACATTCCCTCACCTAGTCTCTTTGACCTAATCCTCATCCAAGCAACCCAATTTCAAAAAATCAAACCCTTTGCACTTTATAACTAGCCTAAAACCCTGATTCATCTAGCCCTCTTGCTTATGATATTTTGGAGAGCACCCTCTCCGAGTTGGTGTGGCTAGCTACCGAGCTAAAAGGTCGGTCTATGGTTACCTTAGTTGTACTCTTCCTTAGCCTCAAAGACTCGGAGGAGTGATAATAGGTTAGAAAATGATCTAAAGTGATGGTTAAACCAACAACACATCTCAATAAGATTCATACACGCATATAGAAAGATTGCATACATACATGCGTAAGAAAATAGCTACATATATCAATAGAGTAACCAAGACAACTCAACTACAATAACAACATACGGATGAAATGTGTTGTCTCTTTTATATTAAGAAAGTGAAAGTTTCAATCATACATACAACCATGACCAACTACTAGTTCCGACAATGGAATGTTACAATCATTTTCACCTGCTCCTCCAAAGAGATATACTAGCTCTTCACTATGGAGAAGCCAAGGCTCATTACAATACACTCCAAGATTTCTCTAGGATACACCTATAGGAAGCTTGGCTCTGAAAAACCTTGTACAATGAGTTATTAAGTTCTACAAATACCAAAGGGTGTGGTGACCCTTGACATTCCCCTTTGTGACTCTCCACCTACCCTTATGACTCTTCAACTACTACATGACTGTTACATTCGACAATCGACACTTGATCTTTCAATTTTACAACACGTTACATTACAATCTGCACATGTACCCATGTGACACAAAATAGGCTTGAGTAAGCCATGCAAGACATCACTAAGACTCGGGCAGATGTGGGAAGACCAATTCTTTTACATCCTCGCAATGATTGATGGTGGTGAACTGATGCCAAGCTTGGTAGTCATCAATGGTGTCCCTGTACTCTATGTTGACATCCTTCTGGAAGTGAACTATTGCCTTTGTTACATCTGGGTACACTAATTTGGCTCCTCTGTCTAACCCATATGATAACATGGGCATCATAGTCTTGAGTGAAATCGTACTAACAACATACTAATGCATAGTGCATTTGCTGATCTCTAGGTCTGTGTTGGTGGCTATGCACTTTAACTCATCGTAGTACATGTCTAGCTCCAGTCAGACATGGTTTTTTTTCTTTGCGTCAGTGAGTGTGCCAATGAATGGGATTGCATGCATGTGAAAAATGACATCCATGCTCTTGAACACTTGTGCATGTGATCAACAACCCTGCTCACCCTATCTACTATGTGCCAGCTCTTGGTATGGGTCTATAACTTGTATGGGTACAATTTCATCAGTTTGTGCATGTTGGGCCTCCTGTTATACCTATTTCTGCGCACTTCCTTCTCTCCTATGTGCGGCTCCTATTCTTCTCTGAGTTACACCTGTAGGAATCTTGGCTCCCAAAAATCTCATACAATAAGTTATGAGGTTCTATAAATAGGAAAGTGTGGGGTGACCCTTGACATTCCCCTTTGTGACTCTACACCTACCCTCGTGACTCTTCAACTACTACATTACTGTTACATTCGACTATTGAGACTTAGTCTTTCACTTTTACAACACGTTACATTACAATTTTCACATGTACCCATGTGAGACAAAATAGGCTTGAGTAAGCCATCTAAGACATCACTAAGACTCTGATAGCTCTAGGAAGACAAACTCTTCGACATCCACGTGATGATCGACGGTGGCAAACCGATGCCAAGCTTGGTAGTCTATGATGGTGTCCATGTACTCTATTGTGACATCCTTCTGGAATCAAACTCTTGCCTCTGTTGCATCCGGGTACACTGATTTGGCTCGTTTGTCGAACTCCTCTGATAAAATGTGCATCATATTCTTGAGTGCATCCAGACTAGCAACATACAAATCCATAGTGTCTGTGTTGATCTCCAAGTCTCTGTTGATGGCCATGTGCATCAACTCGTTGAGGTACATGTCCAGCTCCAGTCAGACTTGGTTCTTTGTATTCACCTCGGTGAGTGTTCCAATGGATGGGATAGCATGCGTGCACATAATGAAATCTATGCTCTTGAACACTTGTGCATGTGATCGATAGCACTGCTCACCATGTCTACTATGTTCTAGCTATTGGGATGTGTCTATAACCTGTATGGGCATAGTTTCATAAATCTATGCATGTTGCACCTCATGTTGTACCTATGCCTACCTTGCTTCCCTCTCTCCTCTGCATAGCTCCTGTTCTTCCCTAAGTTCCCACTTCAACTCCTGCAACTCCTTCTCTGTTTCCTCCATTCTCTATTTCACTCCTTTCCTTTATACGATCCTCTTGTCACATTGTTGCCTCTTAGAATCAATCTCGAAAGTTGATTTCACCACAAGTAGATCTGCTTTGAACTTGCAACTTTGCTCTGCCTTTGTGTTGTGAACAACCTTCCTCCTACCTTGGTCATCTGCAGGTATTCTACCCTCTTCTATTGCTAATGGTGTTTCTCTCTACGATTCCGCTACCATTAATCTTGACATCCTTATCTATGAACAACTTGGTGTCTTCATAGATAATCAATCTCATAGACACTCGCTCAAGTACATCTCTGATTGTGCTCTCAACGATGTCCTTTGATCCTTCTCTCTAGGAGGTATTTGTAGCTATATTGTTGAGAGGAAAATGAACACCTATGATACCTAGAGACATAGCAACACTCATGGCAAGAAATATGTCAATTTAACACCAAAACACATCCGAGGATTGACATGTAACAACTTATGTGACTGACTATGAAGATTGCGCAATTTTTACCGAGAGGCTGTGAGACTAACTAGAAAAACTACACGAGGCATAGTTTATCCTGTCATGAGGCTGACTGATTGTTGGAACTACACAATGCATAGTCCACCCTGGTCTCCTGAGGAGTAAAATTGCGCAATGACAGTTTCAGTCAGCAATGACATGCAAACCAGCAAACTGAATTGTGCAACTTTTGGGGCCAACAAGGCACTAATTCCCAGAATTGTGCAATCCAATCCTAGAGGCTAGTGCTAGGCTATACTTGCATAGTTTCCAAAGGGAAGGCAGACCCATCACTTCTAGAAATGTGCATTTTATAGCCGGGCAAGGCAAGGTTTGGGCCAAGGAAATCCAAAACTGCCGAAAAGTCTGAATGCATGGCAAAGCTGAGCGCAAACAAGAGTGAATCATCATGCATGCAAATAGTGAGTGAAGGATTCAAATAATGGGAAAACAAGCATGTGTGTGAAGCGAGTCGCCATAAAGGTGACCGTGAGTGCAGGAATAGTGTCATGCATTCGACAGCAATGAGATGCAACGAAAAACTGAAACTATGCTTCTACAAGCTAACATGCATCAAAACGATAGTAAGAATTCATTGAAACCAATAATAAAACACTTACATAAATTGAAATAGAAAGAGCGACATAAATGCAGCAAAATACATGAAAAACATACTTGCCCCGAAAAAACTGAGATGAGTGTGTTGAAGACTCCTAGATGTAATGTGGGATGTCAGAGCTCCAAGATTGATGTGATTGATGAGATCCGCAGTGTCAGGTACATAAGTTATGATAATATTGAGGCTTATGCCATGATTGTCACAAATATAGGAAAAAGCGACACTTGGCGGGAGGTTTCTAAAATGGCTTTTGCATGTAACCTGTAGCTGTTAAAAATGGACCCCTAAAATTTGGGGATGATTTTTTTGTTTTTGTTTTGTTTTGTTTTATGTTTTTTCTTTGGAAAAAGCACCCCATGCATGCAAATCACCATTGCTCAGTCCTATAGGGAACTAGTCAAAATAAAAGCACATACAATAATTTGCGTGCCTAGGGATGAGATTTGCATAGTTTTTGCTTTGAGCAAGACTAGTTGTCCCTCATTCATTGCAAAATTTCTAGACTGGGGCCTTGGTTGTCAGTCAAAATTAAGCAATTTCTGAGTTGAAGCCCAATGTTCAGATAGATAGCATAGTTTCTAGAGGGATGGTTGCCTTGCTGGATTGCGCATTTCTGGAGCCCAGCAGGAAACCCAACAATATTGCGCAATTTCTCAAGGGAAGGTTGGTTTCCCTCTAGAATTGTGCAATTTTCAAGGAGGCTTCTCAGTCAGAAAAATGACTAATTCTGGAATGACAGTCTGTGGCTGGGTGACAAGCAAGTTGACATGCATAGGCTGGCAGGCCACTAAAAGTCCGATGAAGCCTATGTACTTAGTGCAAGACAATATGCTAAGGATGGTTGGTAGGGAGGTTCCAAAATAAATCTAAGGGAAAATTTTGGATTGTTTCTGTAGCCACTACAACACTTGGCGACACACTGAAGAACCACAGTTGTCATAATAGACCTTGTTTCATGAAAAGAAAGTCTAACTCCTCCAGAAGTATTGTTCAATTCTCTGATCATCTTGATTTCCACACTACCTTGATTGAAAGATGTAGCACATGCCTTGCTCTCAATCAAACAACAAAGATTTGATGCCAAGTCAACACAATTTTTTTAATTGGGGATTAGGGGTATATTGGTACACAAGAATATGATAGTCATAGTTTAAGTTTGGTATTTGGTATTGGTCCACTGCCAGTAGGCCTGGACAGTACCTCAGCGGAGTCATGCAGGAACACAAGGATAACTCTGCTACCAGCAAGCCTAGTCAGTACCCCTGCGTTGTTAATTGCATCACCTCTCTATGTAGGAAGACTTTCTCTTCTTTTTCCTTATCCATTTTTCATTCTTTCAAAAAATTTCATATTTTCATTTTTTCATTTTTTTTGAAACTGTGCATAGCACTTATTCATTTCAGAGGTAGAAGAGGGATCCCAACTTATTAAGAGTAGAAGAGGTTGTTCCTTTAGAGAATTATTTGTAAATACCTTTAACATACTTCCTAAGGTTTTCCCCATCACTTTACTCTACTTAACTGAGCTGACAAGGGCTAACCCAAACAAAACTGACCAGAGTAGGTGATACTAGTTAGTGCGCAAGTGTTGTGTTTTCATCAAGGTTCACATCAAACAAAACATATTTTCTATTGTTGAATCATGGAATAGAGACAACACATTCTTCATATAGAGATAGGATGACAGATAACCAAGTATTAATAACTGCACATGTCCTCTTGTACTTTAGCCATCTTGTTTCAAGAGTCGCACACGGTTCATGCGAAACTAACCTAGGAACATAAGCAAGCACAAACAACATAAGAGAGAAGAGAAAAAACAAATGAGAAAGCAAATGGGGTAAGGAAACAAGAAAGTGAGAAAGAAAACAAACAAGAAAGCAAATATGCATGCAAGAAAACCAACAAGAAGCAAACACTACTACTCGTAAGCTAATAGTGTATGGGTCTATTCACGTGAAGTGATACTTCCAATGCAGCCATCGATGCCTTGGTCAACCCATGTTCTTGAATGCATGGTTCAGAAATAGTACAGTTACACAAGCCAACAAACATGAAGGATATAATGGTGAAGACAAACACACTCTGGGTTTAAATGCTTCCACATAAAAGAAATGAGTGAAAGTGCATGACAAGCACTCTGTGGACATTCCATGGTGTTGTGCTACACTGCATGTAGATGTTAAGCATACATGTTCTCTCGACTGTGAAATGAAAGAAAATGTGAGAAAAGTAGACCACTTACATCGCGCAAGTGTGCTTGCGGTGTAATATTCCTGCAATGCAAGAGTGATGGGATCATGTGAATCGAGTGGGGGAAGTGAAATATGGGTGTTTGGTTGATATTCAATGTGAATCATAGAGTGATGAGGAGCCTTGCACATTTCAACAATTTTCTAATGGGAAGTGAAACCAACCTCAGGATAGCGAGGGCCTCACCTAACCATCAGCTGGGGCTGAAGTTCCTTGACAGCCGACGGGGTTTTGACTTCGTCAATAGGTAGATCGTCAGACACAAGTGTCTAATACATATTAGCAGCGAGTGAATCAACATCGTGACCAAATGAAGAAGTATAGAGATCACAACAGCCACAATTAGAAAATTCGAGATGTTCATTGGCATCCTCATGATTTGATGAATCGTGAAGAGGGGTAGATGAGAAGTAAAAATTTTCATGCTCTACGTTTCCAAAAAAAGAAGATGAACAGTCAATTGGATTTTCAACGAATGATTTGTCATCTCTGTTGTCAGACGATGGAGTGACATTTAGTGTATTCTGCGAATGATCAGCAGTAGATACATCCTTGGATGAATTTCACAAGGGAAATAACCGTTAGCAGAGTCACCAGAGATGATAGGAAAAAGTGGAGGAGGCACAGAGAGAAGGAGTTCATCCCTCACCACAGGTTTATGTTCAGGTTCTGAGTCATACTCATCATGAATGACAAGACAGGTTGGTTGAGCAACACAAACTCCGTCAATGGCTTTGGTAAGAACACAAGATAGTGCAATCTAGAGGATCAGTAGAATGTGAAGACAGAGGCTGAGGTAACAAATTTATGTGACGACCCATGGGATTTGCAACCAAATCTATGAAGAAATTGAGAGAAGTGATGCTGGGAGGATATGACAATTGAACAAATGTGTGTGCATGTTCTCCCACATCACTCTACAGTGGTGGACCTATTTGATGAGGTGAAGACGGATAATCACTTATCGTAGCAACTATGTTCACTTGTGGTTGCGAAGCTCCATCACCGAAGTATTCCTAGTGGGGTTATAACTTCAACTTCATCTTGGGACAAAGTGATTCGGTAAGGAAATATTCAAATCTTTCCATGAGATATTAGAATTTCATCTGACATTTTGGATCTTTGAACATGAATAGATGGAAGAAACTAAAAAAAATCGATAGGTGATTCATGCGGGGCCTTCCGTTGTCTTAGGAATTTTTTATCAAGTGCTTCAGGATCAAAATGATCGAAAGTAGATTCAATTAGATCATAGAAATGCTCAAGTGATTGCACATAGTCATGAGGCAGGTTGTGGCACCATTGTTGTGGGGATTCACGAAGTGTGTTTCAAAGCAGTAAGTTGACCTTGTCTACATAGAACTCATATGCATCCTCAAGGAATGCAAAAAAGTCGTGTAATTATGCATGCCAGACCACTTTACCTTCACCATTATACATGAATTCCAATAAGAGATCATAAAACTCTCGCATGATGTTGAGAGGTTCAGCATTAGAGAGACATCGGGGAGGTATGAGTCTAACGATATCCATGACAGATGTGTGGAGATTCAAAACAGGATGTGAGGAAATAGCTTGTAATCTATCCCTCCTTCTAGCACCAAAATGTTTACGGTGCTGGAACCACTAACATGTCAGGGGATATCCTCAGTAAGAAGTCCCAACTAGACCTCAGACTATTTGGTGTAGGAGTCCCAGCAGTGGGTTGTATGGTATCCCCTTGACCATAGTTGCACATAGAGAAAAGTAGAATGTCCTTGTTGGTAGCAAGCGTGAGACCGGTGTAACAAGATAAGGAAGGTGCATGAAGGGCTCTAACGCATGGAATGGGGAATGAGTGTGCCCCTTAGAAACCTATGGCAACACGCAGCTTGAAAGGGAACACATGAGCAAAGATACATGATAGGCTAAAAGGTAGGTTAGTCAATGATCCAAAATGATGGTTAAACCAACAACACATCAAAATAAGATTAATACATACATATATAGACAGAGTCCATACATACATGCGTAAGCAAACAACTACATATATCATTAGAGTAACCAAGGAAATTGAACTACAATAACAACATATGGATGAAATGTGTTGGCTTTGTTATATTGAGAAAGTGAAATTTCCAATCATTCATACAACCATGACCAACTAGTAGTCCTGACAACAAAACGTTACAGTAACTTCTGCCTGCTCTTCCAAAGAGATATAATAGCTTTGCACTATGGATAAGCCAAGGCTCGGTACAATACACTCCTAACCTTCTCTAAGATACACCTATAGGAAACTTGGCTCCCAAAAATCTCGTACAATGAGTTATGAGGTTCTATAAATGGAAAAGGGTGGGGTGACCCTTGACATTCCCCTGTGTTACTCTACACCTACCCTCATGACTCTTCAACTACTACATCACTGTTACATTCGACTATCGACACTTTGCCTTTCACTTTTACAACATATCACATTAGAATTTGCACATGTACCAATGTGAGACAAAAAAGGCTTGAGTAAGCAATCTAAGACATCACTAAGACTCTGATAGCTCTGGGAAGACAAACTCTTCGACATTCTTGCGATGATCGACGGTGGAAAACTGATGCCAAGCTTGGTAGTCCTTGATGGTGTCTGTGTACTCTATGGTGACATCCCTCTGGAATCGAACTCTTGCCTTTGTTGCATCCAGGTACACTGTTTTGGCTCCTCTGTGGAACTCCTCTGATAATATGCACATCATAGTCTTGAGCACATCCATACCAACAACATACAAATGCATAGTGTTTGCGCTGATCTCCAAGTCTCGGTTGGTGGCTATGCGCATCAAATAATTGAGGTACATGTCTAGCTCCAATCAGACTTGGTTCCTTTTATTCACCTCGATGAGTGTTCCAATGGATGGAATCTCATGTGTGCACAGAATGATATATATGCCCTTGAACACTCATGCATGTGATCGACAACACTGCTCACCTTGTCTACTCTATGTCAACTACTGGGATGCATCTATAACCTGTATGGGTGCAGATTCATCATTTTGTGCATGTTGCACCTCCTATTGTACCTATTCATGCCTTGCTTCCTTCTCTCCTTTGCACAACGCCTATTCTTCCCTGAGTTTCCACTTCAACTCCTGCAACTCCTTCTTCATTTCCTCCATCCTATGTTTCTCTCTTTACCTTTTTGTGATCCTCTTGTTGCGTTGTCACCTCTTAGGCTCAATCTCCAAAGCTGCTTTCATCACAAGTGGATCTACTTTGAACTTGCAGCTTTACTCTGCCTGTGCACTGTCAACAACCTTCCTTATGCCTTGGTCATGTGCAGGTCTTCTACTTTTCACTATTGTTGATGGTGTTTCTGTCTGTGATGTCACTACCATTTCATCTTGATATCCTTATCTATGAGAAACTCCATGTCTTCATAGATAGGAAAGTGCATAGACACTCGCTCAGCTGCATCTTCGGTTGCACCCTCAACGGTGTTCGTTGACCCTACTCTCTAGGAGGCCATTGTACCTGTACTACTGAGAGTTAGACGAATACTTGTGATACCTGGAGACATAGCAACACTCATGGCAAGCAATTTTCCAGTTGAAAACCAAAACACATTGGAGGATTGACATGCAACATACCTATGTGACTGACTGTGAAAATTGCTCAATTTTCAGCTAGAGGCTAGGAGACTGATCGCCAATACTGCACAAGGCATAGTTCAAGCTGTCAGGAGTTTGACTGAATACTAGAACTATGCAATGCATAGTCTAGCCTAGCCTATGAGGACTAAAATTTCACCATGCATAGTTTCAGTGAGCAATGACATGCAAACCAGGAAACTGCATTGCGCAATTTCTAGGGAGAGCAAGACACTGCCTCATAGAATTCCATAATGCAAGGTTGGAGGTTAGTGCTAGGCTAAATTTGTGTAGTTTCTGGAGGGAAGGTAGAGCCTTCACTTCTAGAAATACGCATTTGCTAGCCGGGCAAGGAAAAGTTCTGGGCCAAGGCAGCCTAGACCCATCAACAGACGAATATAAACGTGAGAATTTTGAATGCATTGTGAAGTAGAGTGAAAACAAGAGTTAATGATCATGGATGTAGATAGTGAGTGCAGAATTGAGAAAATAGGAAAACAATCATGTGTGTGAAGCGAGTCACCGCAACTACTACCGTGAGTGTAGAAATAGTGTCATGCATGTGACAATAGTGAGATGCAATGAAAAACTAAAATAGTGCTTCTACAAGCTAACATGCATCAAAACGATAACAAGCGTTCATTGAAACCAAGAATAAAGCACTTACATAAAGCGAAATACAAAAAACAATAGAAACACAAGAAAATACATGAAAAGAATACTTACCCCAAAGAACATGAGTTGAATGTGCCGAAGACTACTAGATGCGATGTGGGATGTCAGACCTCCAAGTTCAATGTGAGGAATGAGCTTTGCATCGTCTGATACATAAGTTTCGATAGTATTAAAGCTTACGATGCGCATGACACAAAACTAGTGAAAAAAGACACTTCGATGGAGGTTTCTAAAATTTATTTTGCATGTAACCTCCAGCTGCTAAAAATGATCCCTAAAATCTTGGGATGCTTTTGCTTTTTCAGGAAAAATGAGCCCATGAATGCAAATCAGGATTGTTGAGTCATGGAGGGAACCGTTCAACCTGAAAGCTCGCACAACAATCTACAAGCTTGGGGATGAGATTTGTGTAGTTTCTGGGCTGAGAAAGACTAGTTGTCCCTCATGTATTGTGTAATTTATATATTAAATCCCTCGTTGTCAGTCAGAATTGCGCAATTTCTAAGCAGAAGCCTAGTGTTGGGCTAGATTGCACAGTTTCCAGAGGGAAAGCTGTCTAGCTAGATTGCACATTTCTAGAGCCCATGAAGCAGCCTAGCAAGATTCCACGATTTCTCGAGGGAGGGCTCATTCCCCTCCATAATTGCACAATTTTCAAGGAATGCATTTGAGTCATAAAATGAAAAAGTCCAAAATGACAAGCTATGGGTGGGAGACAAACAAATTGACATGCACAGGTTGGCAGGACATTGAAACTCAGTTGAATCCTATGTACTTACTTAGTGCAAGACATGTTGCTAAGGATGGTTGGTACGAAGGCTCCAAAACAAATCTAAGCTACAATTTTGGAGGATGGTTGTAGCCAGCACATCACATCTCTAATTTCATCCATTGATGGAGTGGAAACGATGATAATATACCCACATATTTCAACTTATATCATCCGATCAAAATGATTAATTAGAAAATGTATTAAAGTGTCCAATTCCAATAGGACGATGCCTATCGATGTAATTATTAATTCACCCCACGGTGCATTGTAATACCACTATGGCTCATCTTTGATTTAATTAAACTATCACAAGTCCCATCAACATTCTAAAGAATTAACATACATATAATGTTGATATGCTATGTTGCATGCTGTGTCTATTCAAAATGTTTTCTAATAAATATATTTTGATTACCCCAAACTTCTCATTAATGAGTTTAGGCAACATGCAGGCCTACTCTAATAGGTCAATATGTCATTCCTTGGCCACATGAAAACCATGTTATTGAGAGTATAATCAGCTGCCACATGCCTAGTGACGGGTGTTAAACTTGGCAGTCCCAATGACATATACCTGATATCAACTATGGAGGTGATGTAGGATTAGTGTGGAGTAACTACCTATGGCCTCACCATCGTCCCAGTCCAATTTGTACACTCAAAACTTGAGACAGAGCTTTGCAACTTAGAACTTTTCTGCTTCCATGTCTACAATGTTTTCTTCTCCCTTGCAAATTTTAATTCATGTATAGTGAAGGTTCCAAGCTCTTATGACATTTGTAGCACCTCCATATACAACTGGAGGAATATTTTCTTCCAATAGGGTTTTGAATTTCTTGAGCGACTTGTAAAGGTTATTTACTGACAATAATTTAATAATCTAATATTCAATGAACCTTCGTGTAATTTATTTTATGGTAGCTATGGAGGTTTACATTTTAGCGCAATAACTTATTGGGTTGTTTTATCTCCGGTGATTTTTTCTATAACAAAGGTCCCTTGGCACAACATTTTTCTTCTTTCTCAAATGGACAGCAAGAGGTGACCACTAAGTGCATACAGGTAAACAATTTTTTTTGGAAACCCTAGTTCTCTCCATTTCAACTATAGAAAAATTCTTAAGTAATTTGTATTTTCTAACATTGTCCTTTTGTGACTTCAAGAATAGGCTTGTGATGCCATGTCCTTCTCCATGAAAGGTAATGTTCTTTTTTGAAATTCACTTTTTCATTTCGAGGATTATACTCTGGATCACTTTCTTGAAATTCTAATTTTTCTCCTTCCCTTTTGAAGGTACATGATTTTAATGTTGGCATTATGATACAGGTATGACTCAAGTGTTGTCCTTGATGGCAACTCACTGAAATGACAGATCACAGTTCGAACTCACAGAATGAAGAAAGAAAGGTATACACAGGTTCACTATATACCAATTAGTGTATACATGGAGGTTCATTATATACAAAGGTGCATATAACATACACATGCACTTTCACAGAATGAAAGGGGCGTACATGTCCGAAAATTATGTTTTGGTCCATGGTATTTGGTCCATGGTATTTGATCTGAGGTATTGACCCCAGGTATTGGGTCCAAGGTATTGGTCCTACGTGGTTTTGGACCATGGTAGTGAGAGAGGCCTAAACCTATATAAGGAGAAGAAGATCGTTAGGCCAATGAGCATGTGTGGAAGATTTGAATATCTAATGAAGTGTGAGATCTAGTATGTTGGTTATGGGTTTGTGATGCTTTTCTTGATCTAAATCAAGGATGCACCTATGCGGTTGATGATGGATGATGGATTGGTATCATAAGGCTTGGAATGTATTATCATTATGTGGTTTGTTCATGGATAGACTAGATCTAAAGTATTGGCGCATGTTTTATTGTATAAATGTTATGATCTGGGTATGACTGATGTCTAGTATAGCTACAAAGTTTTGAGTTAATATTTACAGATGTGTACATATGTTCGCTTTGGTAAAAGAGCATATACATGCAGGCTCGGCTCATCAAAGTCGCATATACTATTTGAATTATGATATTTGAAGTTGTAGATTGGATCTGGTTGTTGTTGCAGAGTTCTGGGTTCTGCTCTATGTTCCGGTGACTGTGTTTTCATGACAGGCTTCATTGATTCAGTGTTGGGTGATTGGTTGATGCAATAGTTGTATTGCAGTGGTAATTTATTTTGAGCTTCAATTTTGTGGATGGGTCTAGTATGAAAATTGGATGAAACGTGGCCTTCATATTATGGTGTTGTGATGAAACAAGAAGTTCGTAGCCTTTAGTAGGCTGGCACCTACGTACTAGTAAACAGATCAGCTAGTACAAGAGCCAAGGGGTTGTAGCTCCCTTCCATTAGAAGCTGGAGAACGAGAGAAGGTTGTAGCCTTTTGCAGGTGGGTGGTTGCGTACTGGTATGAGTCTACGCTAGTACAAGATTGTAAACAAGTTTTTCTTATCTTAAAGAAAACAACAGCAGGTGGGTTTTGTCTTGCATTGGGTTTCCACCTTATATCATGGTGTTCATGTGTGCTTCTTACGCATGATGATATGTTCTATTTTATTTCATCTTTTTATTGTTCATATGGTTAATGAAGTTCTGATGGACTGATTAAAGATCAACATGTAATGGATTAACTGAATCATAAGTTTACTGGATATACACTAGTTGCATTAAACACAGTTGCGTGTGCACGTGGGTTCCCTTAACTGAAGTACTGTATATGAATCTAAGTATGGAAATGAAAAAGTTAGTGATTTGCTAATACTGATTCACCCCCCCCCCTCTCAGTATTATTTCTAACCTTCAAGACCACAAATCCTTAGCATGGTGGTATTTTAAGATGGTTTTCCCATGGTTCTTCCTCCCATGTTGTAGATCTTCTAGTTTCTTACATAACTTATGTTATCTTCCACGGTAATCAACCATGGTGGCCAAAACCCTACCACAGTTCTTTTAATATTCAAGGTTTCTAACCTCAAGAGAAAAAACTATTCACCAAAAGTCTCTATTCTTCCTTAGCCCTCTAGGAAGTTTATACATACATACATACATATATATATGTATATATATATATATATATATATATATATATATATATATATATATATATATATATATATATATATATATATTTACATGTTATTTTTTGAATGTATAGTTGGTGTTAGGAAGTATATATATATATACTTTTTTTTCCTTGATGTATATCTTAGTTTGGTTGCGAGAGTTAAAGTTCCTATTAGTAACAACTAGTTAGAATTAGAAATAGTATGGCTTTTCTTTCATTTCCAAATGGCTAGGTTCAACCTTAAATACTTGGCCACTTTTGTATACTTATGTTCAAATTCTTTAGGATGATGTAAAGTGAGATTTTTTTTTTTAAATATTCTATTCTTTACCATTTATAAAACCCTTGAATACATGTTTCTCTAAGAGTTTTCCTTGCTTCTTGAATAGAGATGTATACTCCAAAGTTATTATAGTAGATTTTTTATAGTCTATGAAATTTTTCTGAAATGCTTTATTAATGAAATTTATATAGTTTCTTTCTCCAATCAAAATTATCAAGTTGTTCAAATTAAATGCTCGTGTGAAAAGACAAACATAGTCATAGATATATATCTCATTATAGGTTCTTTATCATCTCTGTTTGGTCTACTACTTCAATATTCTTGTTATGTTATATATATATATATATATATATATATATATATATATATATATATATATATATATATATATATATATAAACCAATACATGTGCTTGCTATGTTTTACTAATATTAAGTTTTAGACCATAGTTTTTTTGAACCTATCATGGGTTCTCCCAAAACATTTTCTATCGTAATTCTTTTTTGAGCTTAAGATCCCTTTCTATAGAAATCCTAAGGAAACTAACATGACTCACCTTTTAACCCTACTTCTTCTTTTCTATGGATAATTATGAAGAGACAATTTCTCATTTTTTATCACTGTTATATTCTTCTATGTTAAAACCAAACCTTACCAATATCATTAATTAAAATAAATTCATATAGCATATATAATTTACATGCATTCATATTTTTTGTTCTTTCAATCCAAAAAATGATTTTTGGGAATTCCTAGATAAGGGATTAGTTTGTTTGTCCATTGAAAGCTCCTCCCAAAAGTATTTGAATTGCTATGTAGGTTTTATCTTTCCAGCCCCCTGTTGCAAGTTAGAAAAAAACATGTACAATTTTTAGCTCATATAAATATTTCAGTTACACAGTCATAACATTATAACCAATATTCGAAAATGCATTCAAATTTATTAAACTAATTTACCCAAATAAATATGTTTTTCCTTTCCCATTTCCATACTTTTCCAAAATACTGTTCAACATTAATTGAAAATGGAAGAATATTTATCTAAATATCTTTTGGGGAATATATTAAGGGATCTCACAATCCTCCCAATTGTAATATAGCTTTTACAACTATTCAGCCCTGAGCTCCACTCCTCTGTGTCAGAGAAACAATCAAGGAACTTTCTAGAATCTCCTCTTCTGAACCCTTAAGCAACATCCTGCTCAAATTATTGTGTTCCAACCAATACTTCTCTCCAATTGGTTATAACTTAGAAGAAATTTTTTTTCTCACCCACTGTGCTCCACACAGATTTAACTTCATGACAGTTATCTCGAGTCATGTTTTCTTCTACTGGTATGTCTCTTCCAAACCCAACTAAATAATAATAATGACAAAATGAGAAAATTTCATTATTTTGTTCCTGCCCTCTTCTTGGGCATAACTAATTCCAATTGTTTCCTAGACATTTAGGAGTTAAGTTCCACATGATAGCCCTTTACACATTTCCAAGAACGTTAAAACACCAAAAAAAATCCGTTAATTAAATTACGTATTTACATCAACAAGTCATCTTTAGTTTTTTTTATCTTTTCTAGCCATAATTAAATGAAAAAGATTACAAATAATTATCCTAGGGTTTTACATCTCCCCACCGCTTAAAAGGAACACCATCCTCAATGTTTCAGGTTCCATTCTTCTTTGAAATAACATAGGGAAATCATGCTTAATTTATTCTTCCATTTCTAAAGTAGTCTCTTGAGGCGTAAAGTTATTCCATTGCACTTTAACCTAAGAAAAGGTTCTATTCCAAAGAGTACTTTCCCTCCCATCAAGAATTTGTAAAGGCTCACCGTATAACTCTCTTCTAGTTTGACATGTACAACATTCCAATTAACGATATGAGTAGGATAATATATATATTTCTTTAACAAAGACTCATTAAATACATTACGAATTTTAACTTGAATTGGTAGTGCCAGTAGGTAGCCCACTCTCCCTACCCTAGAAAATATCTCAAATGGCCCACAAAAACTGGGAGAAAATTTAGAACAACTTTCCAACTTCATGGACTTCTTCTCTAGACATACCTTCAAATAAACATACTCCCCCACTTAAAACCCCTTATGGTTTATTTTCAAATCAAAATAGCTTTTATGTCTATCTTGTGCCTCTTTCAAATTTTGTATGCTTTTCTTTACCATTTTCTCCATCTCCTATAACAAGTCTAGTCCCACCACCATTCTATCCTCAATTCAACTCCAACTTAGAGGAATATGGTATTTCCTCCCGTAAAAGCCTCAAAGACGATCATTTTGAGTGACACTTATTAACCATTGGTATAGGTGAAATCTACCAAGTGTAGATCATGCTCATTTTTTGTAGGTTGGCTCATTCCATACATTTGTGGCATGTCCTCAAGAACTTGATTAACTCTCTATATTTTCACATTAGTTTGTGGATGTTATGCAATGCTAAAGTTTAGCTTTGTACCCATACCAATAAATAGTGACCTCCAAAAATTTGAGGTGAACTTTGGATCTTTGTATGATATGAAAATTTCCTTCATGAAGATTTCAACCACACGTGCAGTGCTATATGTAGATTGAATAGGAATAAAATTCATGGCCTTTGACATTTTTTCTACTATCACCATATGGAATCATGTTGTTTCCATATCTAGGGTAAACAAGTAATAAAATCCATGGATATCACTTCCCATTTCCACTCCAATATACGTAAGGGGTTCAATAGTCTAGGAGGGTGCTAATGTTTTGTGATATCACCTCTGATTTTTAATATTAATTTGCATTGTTGTAATTAGCGGCAAATAATTATTGATCAAACTATGATTCGTTGGAATGATATTCAATAGATTGTATAAGTGAATAAAGATGGATATGGCTATGTAATAATTACAATTATTATATAAAAAATAAATAAATTAATAATAATAATAATAATAATAATAATAATAATAACTAAATAAAAAGTAGATGGATTTGGTATGGAAAATTACTGAAATGAAACACAATTGTAATGAGATAATTTCCCATCTCAATCTTAGATAATATTGAGGCCAAATATTCAATTGAATTTGGATGTTTCTAATATGTAAAGATTCAGTGGATGGGAGAAAAAGATACATTGATTCTCTAGTTGGAGAAAGATGTTAATTATATGAAAAGCTAAAGCATTGTTCGAGATAAATGCAAGCTTTAACAACAAAAATAATTCTGTAAAAGCAGGACACCACTAATAGTAAAATATAATGGAGGAAAAGGTTGAAATATAGCTATAGGAAGGATGAAGGGGCTGCTAAAGCTCTGAGGAATCGATTTTGGAAATTCATCTTAGCTCGGGTGGAACTGGTAGTAATTTCATGGTTGGGTGGAGACAATGTACTCATTCAATGTTTTCTTCAAAGTCTGGTTAGAACTTTTGTTCATTTTTATTTGATTGAGTTATAGTTGATGGTGTGGTTAATTTGGAAAATCATGTTGTTAGTAACACTTAGATAATATCGTACTGGAACCACTTTTTGTGCCTAAAGTATTATGTTGATTCTAATCGATAGATATACTCTCACTGAGCATTTAATTTTGAGTGCATGCTCACAATAAATTTTTAAATTATTCATGTATTGAAATATGTTATGTTTAACCTGATGAGTGGCTTCACGCTATGGGAAAGGAGATAAAATTTCATAGATTTCCTTATTTCTCTTTAGCTGTGAGTATATACAAAGGCTTAGTTAGAATTATACATCTGCCCAACAGATAAATTTTAGTGATATGAACTACAATCTGTAGGATTGATTACTGTGAGCATATTAAAAATTGTGTATTGGGTTGCATGTTGTGTTAAAATCCATATTTATATTACAATAAATTCATGTTGATAACTATGGTAGTTACTTCATGTTTTCCCTTCTGTTATTCTAAGAAACAATATATGATCCTCTATATTTCTCTTTGAGGAAATCCTAGAACTCTCTCAGAGTCGAGATGCTTGTTTGTAGAACAAAGGGATCCAGTCTATGTGTACACCATCATAAGGTAGTGGACAAGGTTAAGGCAATCCTATAAGAAATATAGGAAACAAACATAATAGAAGGAAGGTGTATGGGATGGGTTTATAAACCTCCTAGATTAGCAGTAAATAATTATTAATTTAATTAAAGAGGTGATTTTATATGCAGGGATAAGGAGAAACTGGTGTAGTATCAGTGACTCAGCAACTATAAAGTGTTAGCAAATAACCATGGGGAGCTGCTTGTGATTAAGAAATATGAGACTAGATTGTAAATACTTAGAGCTGCATATTTCCATTTCATTCAAATTAATATAATTACATATATCAAACAAATAAGATAGAATGATTTAGCTCAACTATGAATAGATTTTGGGAGAACTAAGTAAACTGTACAGTAGTTAATACGGACAAGATCCCTATGAATATATATATATATATATATATATAACAAGTATGATAGTGTGATCCAATGAAACTATAAACAAGAAAATAAATTCTGCAAAAATTAAGACAATGTACATCAACCAATACCATGCAAGTAATTAATAAGAAGAAGTCAAATAAGACCATAGTCACTATACAAGCTCCATTGCCAACAAAAAATGAATTTCATAGGTTAAGTGAAAATCATTACTTAATAGTTTTGTTTTTTAAATAGTAAACAAGGTGGCCTATGGCCTTGAAACTCCTGCATATATATGAGCAACAAAAAAAATAACTGCTAACTGAAACACAAAATAAAATAAAAAAGGGAAATTTTGAATGAGAATCCTGGCATAATGAAATAGAAGTTGAGTTTGGGGCTTTTTAGGTCTTCATATTGCTAAGGTATAAATCCATAAGCTAATATCTATAGCTTGGAGTGATTATGAAAAAAGAAACCCTTCAATGTACACTGAGAAATCTCGAAGCAACCCAAAAACCCTTAAGAAATTTGAGGCTATAAACAAACACTTTGTCCACACACTCATTAACCCCAAGGAGAATTGTAGTATTCGACAATTTGGAGTGGCATGAGCAAGGGAAACCCACCTATGACATGAAGGACCGGTTAGAAGCGGAGGACCCTCGAAACCTTCAGGACACGAAGTCCATAAAAGGAGACTGTGAGTGTCCCTATGCATCCAGTAAGGAAATACGTTAAATTATGTGCGAAATAGAAAAATAATGGTGTATTTAAGAAATTAAGTGACTTTTGAAGACATGAAGAGCTAGGGAAATATCACCTATTGTATTTCAACTGGGGTTCACGATCCATTTTCATTGTTGCAATGGTTAGAAGTTAGTGCAAATGAAGTACAAAAATAACCCCCACAAGAGGCATGTTAGAATGCAGAGTTAGTTGAGCATTGTGTTACCTGGAGTAAGGGGATGGTGTTACACTTCTGCAACAGAGGAACGAAACTTTGGCCACCTCGACCTTTTCAAGGAAGAAATCTTGAATTTATAGTCTACACCTGCATAACCCAAAATAAAATAGAGCATAAGATTGACACCCTATGTTGCACCTTGAAAACCCTACCACACTCTAGAAGAAGTGATGAAAGGTTATTACCTCAGCGTTATGAAGCATAGCCCCACATCATGGATAAGACCAAATGCAAGATCTCATGTGCTAAGATGTAGCTTAGGGAAGATGTTGAGACCGGATCTAAGAAAACCTTCACTAAGAAACAAAGTAGTTGGTAAAAAGGACCAAGAGAAATTGGATAGTAACCCAACCAAATAAACATGGGTGTAGGAGTTACCTAGTTGCATAACGGTTTGACTTGACCACTACGAAAAGGTTGCAGTATTATTGCTTTCACGATCTAAAACCAATGGTTCATAAACCTTATGATGCACTAGGAGTAGTATGCCAACAGTGGTGCACACTAAAGAGATGCACAAAATATATGCTAACCATTGATATTGAGTAATTAGCGAAGGGGAATTACAAGCCAAATTAATACCTTAGATAAATTATTGTTGTATAAAAAGTAGTAAAATGAAATGAGAGTGAGGTTACTTATATTATGTAATGTGGCCACCCAACCTTGCATCAAACATAGAATAGTGTACATTCCATTATCAAATTGATTACCATAGATGGAACATGAAATAATATAAAATAATATTGGGTGTGTGACAAATTGGTATCATACCCCACAGGTTCAAAAACTCGGATTATTGGGACTAGTTCATTTTTAGCTAGAAGAAAAATGGGGATACCGTGTAGAATGAGTACTGGCTGATTCATCTAGTTTGTAGTTCATTATACTCTATAGTTAACAAGAAAAAGTAAGCACCCGCAAACAACAGATGATCCTCCTTCTTCTATAATGACAGGGGGAGTTTGTATGTGGAGTTGGGAAATGAACAGGAACTACAAAACTCCCAGCTATTGGAAATCATTAGGGGTCTACAACAAGAGTTGGGTTACCTTAGGACCAGAAATGAATAGTTGTCAAAAGCTAGTGAGGAACAGGAAAAAATGATTAGAGACTTTAAAAAAAATCTAGTCAGAAAACAATGGAACCTGCTGGTGAAATGAAGGGAAGAAAGGTACGGAGTCAGAAAATTCTGAGTGGAGAATAATCAAACATAAAATTTCCTCGAAGACAAAATATGAAGAAAATATCTCAGCTACACAGGGAGTTCCATAAAATCAAGCCCTCTACCTTTGAAGGTGAAAAGGAGGAGGATGCAGAAGCCTTGTTTGTTAACATGATGAAGTATTTTCAGGTATATGATTATGAAAGTAATTTAAAATACAGATTACCTATCTACCAGCTACAGCGAAAGGTTTCCCTGTCGTGGGAAGAGACCAAGAGTGTCCATGTACTTGAGGAAAAATACGGTGTCCTCGAAGTAGTTCATGAAGAGGTTCAAGGATCAATATTAGAGAGAACCCTATTATGATGACCTTACTAACTAGTTCCATGAGCTGAGGCTAGGAAAACTCTCGATGGATGAATTTGTGACTAAGTTCACAAATTTTCTGTGGTATGTACCTTATATAAAGGAAGAAAAAGTGATGTTACAGAGGTTTCTGAACTTCCTGCCTATGGTGTACAAGGAATGGATTGAATTTGACAATCCAAAGATGATGGATGAATTAATAATGAAGGTGAGGATGTCTTATCAGTAGTCCATGAAGAAAGCTGAAGGTTATAAATTATGGCCAACTAAAGATAGAACAATGTCCATAGTTGGAATTAAGCGAAAAAAACCAAGATATCTCAAAAACTTTGGTGGAAACCATCAGAGGAAAAGGTTGAGTAAAGTGAATTCAAAACATCTAGCACACTCCCAAGTAAGCTCAATACGTATTGATCTGAGTGTTAAAAGAGGAAATGGGGATAGGAAGAAGGGAACAATGAAATGTTTGGGGTGTCGTGAACCCCAATTATTAAGGGATTTTCCACATAACCTCATACCAGTACATCATATCCAAGTTGTTCACGAAGTGACTATGGTGAATGATTTTTCAAGGAATATTCCCAGAACAAGCATGGCCCCAGAGCATCAACAAGCAGAACATCAATCTACAATGATCAAAATGGAAGATATTGTTTCCCAACAATATATTTCTATTTTAATAAACCCTGGATCTAGTTTAAGCTATATTGGACCACATGTAGTAAAAAGGTGTAGTAAGTTAAGTAAAACAACCCTCAGCTAGAACCAAAAGAAGGGTAGTCAGTTGAGTAAAACAATATCAGCTTGAATTAAATGGTTAAATCTGACTATAGTGAATTTCAATGTACTCCCTCTAGGATACTATGATGTATTACTCAGCATGGATTGTTTGGAGAAATATAAATCCATTATAAATTGTTTGAAAAAAACAGTGACTTGTGAAATCAGTAGGGACAAATTCACGTAACTAAAGGGGTTCCAAAACCCATATCATCTAGGAAAATTACAGCAGTATAGATGAAAAGAAATGCAAGGAAAGGGTGCAAATTATTTTTGATTCAGATAGATATGAGTGTATAATAGGGTGAAAAATAATCTTTAGATACCCTGCCAATTATTAAATACTACCGAGATGTTTTTCCAAAAGAAATTCCTAGATTACCACCCCATAGAGATGTTGATTTCTCTATTGATTTGGTGCTTGGGGCGGCTCTGATGTTAGGGCCCCTTACTGGATGAGCCCACATGAATTACTGGAACTAAAGATACAATTGAAAGAGTTTCCAAATAAGGGTTATATTAGGCCTAGTGTGTCACCATAGGGCGCACCGGTGTTAATAATTAAAAAGAAATATGGCACTTTCAAGATGTGCATTGACTATTGACAGTTAAACAAGCTAACTATTAAGAATATGTATCTGATGCCCCTTATTGATAATATGTTTAATCAAGTACAAGGGGTGCTCATCCTTTTAAAGATTGACTTAAGAACAGGATACCATCAATTAAGAATTGTAAATGACGATATTTACAAGACAACATTTAGGACTCGATATGGGCACTATGAATTTGTATTATTGCCATTCGGCCTTACAAATGCTTCAACAATGTTCATGTGCTTGATGAATAGCATACTCAACAAATTTTTGGACTAGTTTGTGCTGGTTTTTATTGATGGCATTTTGATATATTCCAGAGATGAAGAGGAACACAAGGAACACTTAAGATTGGTACTGCAAACATTAAGGGAAAATTAGTTGTCCGCAATTCAACAAATGTGAATTCTATAAAACCAGAATACAATATCTGGGCCACATCATGTTTAAGGACGTGTCAGAAGTTGATCTAGAAAAGGTTAAGTCCATGAAAAATTGACCAATACCAAAGGATGTCTCTATTGTCTGATCATTTATGGGGATGCTAGGGTACTATTTCTAGTTTATAGAGGGATTGTCCAGAATCGCCTATCCTATTACTTCATTGCAAAAAAAGGGAGTTAAGTTACAATGGACTACCAAATGCCAAAGTAGTTTTGAAAAAATAAACCAATCACTTACAACAAACCCCATTTTTAAGCTTACAGATCCTAACAAGGAATTAACCATCTGTATTGATGCCTTCATAGAGGGGTTAGGAGGAGTTTTATTGCAAGATAAAGTTGTCATAGCCTATCAGTCCAGGAAATTAAAAATTCATTAAAGGAACTATGTTGTGTATGACTTAGATTTAGCTGTTGTCATACACACGTTGAAAATATGAAGGGACTATTTGTTGGGAAAAAAATTCACTTTAGTAATTGACCATATTAGGCTAAAATATATCTTTAGTCAATTAGATCTAAATGCAAGACATGCTAAGGGATGGAGTTCCTTAGTGAATTTGAATTCGATATAAAGAATATAAAAAGGAAAGGAAAATAAAATAGTTGATGCTTTGAGAAGAAAAGCTTATGACCTCATGGAAGTACCAGTTAGAAGCACATAATAAGATTCGAAATATTGCAATTGAAGACCCAAAATATTTAGAATTACAGCAAAAATTACAACAAGTTCGCATTCTCGAGTGCACATAAAGTCCTGACAAAATATTCTTATATAGGAAAAGATTGTATATTCCCAATTTTTCTTCTCGTAAAAGCATGATAATTGATGAGTATCATATGAAGCCATACACAGACATCCTATGTATGAAAATATGATAATTGCATTGAGAAAAAAATTATTTTCACCCAGTATCAAGAAATATGTAGCAGAGGACTTGTCCATGTGCTTAGAGTGCTAGTAATTAAAACTAGAACATCAACACCCTATTGGGCTATTGAATCCAGTCTCTATTCCAGAGTGGAAGTGGGAGATTATATCCTTAGACGTCATAACAGATCTACGAAGGATGAAGAGAAATCATGACTTAATTATGGTGGTGGTGGCGGTGGATACACAAAGTAAGGTAGCTCATTTTATACCATTACAATCAACTTTTGATATTGTACAGGTTGCTAACATATTTATGAAGGATATATTCTGGCTACATGGGGTACCGAAAATGGTAGTATCAGATAGAGGTTCCAAGTTTACTGTGAATTTCTAGAAATCATTGTTTGGGGCCATCAGAACTAAATTAAATTTCAGTAAAACGTACGATCCTCAAATGGATCGATAGAGTAAAAGAGCCAATCATATTTTTGAAGACATGCTCCGAATGTATGTTACGGATAGACCTACAAAATGGGAAGACTTTCTAGATTTAGTTGAATTTGCCTATAACAATAGCTATCATAAATCTATTAAAATGAGCCCTTTTGAAGCACTATATGGAAAGAAGTGTCATACGTCTCTTAAAAGGAGCCAACTAGAGGATAAATTGATTATAGAGCCAAAAGCCTTGCATGAAATGGATCAGACCATGCGATGAATTCAACAGAATATCAAGGCATCTTGGGATTGGAAAAAGAGATGTGTAGATAGGAAAATAAAGTACATAGAATTCAAAATTGGGGATCATGTTTACCCAAGGATAAAACGAAGGAAAAGTAGATTGAGGATGGGAATCTGCCCAAAATTAACACCATGGTTTTGTGGACTAGTTGAAATCTTGGATCAGGTTGGCCCCATAGTTTATAAATTAGCTTTACCCAGTCACATTAAGGTTCATATCTCTTTCATGTGTCTTTACATAATAAATATATACATGATATCTCTCATGGTATTGATTGGAAAATGCTACAGGTGGAACCTAAAGGTGACTTTCTTGTAGAGCTTCTCTGTATTCTAGACAGGAAGGAGATCTAGCTCTAGAAACCACAGTTAGGGTTTGACAAGGTGATTTACCCCATTAGATGAATAGGATGCATTCAACGTTGTTCATATGCCTCAATATGGGATCCGGCATGTGACGTCACATGTCGTTGTTGAGCTTGAAGATTAGCATTGGTCAGGTGTACGACATTGCTTGGTGTAATTTAACCATGGAATGGGAGTAGAGTGCTAGGAGTAGTATGCCAATAGCGGTGCACACTAAGGAGATGCACAAATCTATGTTAACCATTGATGTTAAGTAACTAAGGAAGGGTTATTACTACCCAAATTAATACCTTAGAGAAATTATCAGGGTATAGGAATGTGTAAAATGAAATGACGTTGAGGGTAGCTATATTATGTAATATGGCCACCCAACGATGAATAAAACATAGAATAGTGTACATTTTATTATAAAATTGATTACCATAGATGGAACATGAAATACAATAAAAAAATGGGTGTGCAACCAATTCATATCAGACCCCATCAGTTCAAAAACTGGGCTTATTAGCACTACTGCATTGTTAACTAGAAGAAAAATGGTGATAATGTGTGGAATGAATATTGGTTGTTTGATGTAATTTGTAGTTCATTATGCTGTATAGGTAACAAGAAAAAGTAAGCAACAACAAATGGCAGAGGATCCTCCTCTCACTATAACGATAGGGGGAAGCTTATATATGGAGTTGGTAAATAGAGAGGAACCACCAAACACCTAGTTGTTGGAAATCATTAGGGGTCTAAAACAATATTTGGGTTACTGTAGAACCAACAATGAATTACTGTTAAAATATAGCTAGGAACAGGAGAAAATGATTAGATACTTAACAAAAAAATCTAGTGAGAAAAAAGTGGAGCCTGTTGCTGAAAAGGAAGGGAAGAAACTTACAAAGTCAAAAAAGTATGACAGTGTAGAAGAATTAAAGAAAACATTTCCTTGAAGACAAAAGAGGAAGAAAAAAAATCAGTTACAAGGGGAGTTCTGGAAAATCAATCCCCCTACCATTGAAGGTGAAAAGGACGAGGATGCAGAGGTCTGGTCTCTTAAGATGATGAAATATTTTCAACTATATGATTATGAAAGCAATTTAAAATCAGATTAGCTATCTACCACCTATAGTGTAAGGTTTCTTTTTGGTGGGAAGAGGCCAAGAGTGTGCATCGACTTGAGCAAAGGATGGTCTCCTCGGAGGATTTCATGAAGCAATTCAAGGATCGATAGCTGAGCGAACATTATTAGATGACTGTGATAAGGAGTTCCATGAGTCGAGGCTAGGACAACTCTCAATGGATAAGTTTGTGACTAAGCTTACAAATTTTCTATGCTACATACCTTATATAAAGGAAGAAAAAGCAAAGATACAGAGGTTTATGAACTTTCTACCTACAATGTACAAGGAACAGAATGAGTTTGACAATCTAAAGATAATGGATGAAGTAATAAGGTAGGTGAGGCTGTCTTATCAGTTGGTCAAGGAAAAAGGTGAAGGTTCTAAATTTTTGCCAACTAAATATAGAATGAATTCTATGATAGGAGTTAAGCAAAGAAAACTAAGATATCTCAAAAACTTTGTTCGGGACCATCAGAGGAAAAGGTTCAGTAAGATGAATGTAAATCAGATAGCACATTCCCAAGTAAGCTCAAAACCTATGGATCTCAATGTTAAAAGAGAAAATGTGGATAAGGAGAAGGGAACATTGAAATGTTGAGGGTGTGGTGAACCCCATTTATTAAGAGATTATCCAAATAACCCTAGATCAGTACAACATATACAAGCTATTTAGGAAGCTACTATAGTGAATGATTTTTCTAGGAATATTCCTAGAACAGGTGTGGCTTGGAGGATCCACAAGAAGAACATCAATCTACAATGATCGAAATGGAAGGTATTGTTTCAAATCAATCTATTTCTATTTTAATAGACCCTAGAGCTAGTTTAAGCTATATTGGACCACATGTAGTAAAAAATTGTGAACTTAAAACCAACAAATATAAAAATTCATGGTTGGTCCAACTTAGAACTAGAACCAAAAGAAGCGTAGTCAGACAAGTAAAACAATGTAAGTCAGTGAATTTAAATGTACTCCCACTAGGATACTATGAAGTATTAATCATCATGGATTGGATGTAAAAACCGAAAGCCGTTATAAATCTTTTTACAAAAGCAGTGACTTGTGAAAATAAACATGTACAAATTTAAGTAATTCAAGGGGTGCAAAAATCCATATCAGTTAGGAAAAGTACAGCAATACAGATGAAAAGGAATGCAAGGAAAGGGTGCAAATTATTTTTGGTTCAGATAGAGATGAGTGTACAATAGGCTGAAAAACCATCTTTAGATACCTTGCCAATTATTAAAGACTATGGAGATGCTTTTCGTGAAGATATTCCCAGATTACCAACCCATAGAGATATTGATTTCTCTATTTATTTGGTGCCTGCCGCAACTCCAGTGTCATGGACCCCTTACCAGATAAGCCCACCCAAATTAGTAGAACTAAAGATGAGATTGCAAGAGTTTCTAGATAAGGGATATATTAGGCCTATTGTGTCACCATGGGGAGCACTAGTGCTACTTGTTAAAAATAAATATGACACTTTCAAGATGTGCATCAAGACTATCGGCAGCTAAAAAAGTTGACTATTAGGAATAAGTATATGTTGCCCCTTATAAACAATCTGTTTGATTGAGTATAGGGGGTGGTCATCTTTTCAAAGATTGACTTAAGAACATGATACGATCAATTAAGAATTAGAAATTGGGATATTCATCAGACAACGTTTAGGACTCGATGTAGCCAGTACGAATTCAGAGTATTGTTATTCGACCTTACAAACTCTCTGACAATGTTCATGTTCTTGATGAATAGCTTACTCAATAAATTTTTGGACAAGTTTGTGCTGGTGTTTATTCACAATATTCATATATATTCCAGAGATGAAGAGGAACATAAGGAGCACTTAAGATTGGTCCTACAGACATTAAGGGAAAATAAGTTGTTCACAAAATTCAGCAAATGCAAATTCTATAAAACTAAAATATAATATCTAGTCCACATCATCTCTAAGGATAGGTTAGCAGTTGATTTGGAAAAGATTAGAGTCGTGGAAAATTGGAACATACCAAAGGATGTGTCTCTTGTCTGATCATTTATGGGGATGTCATGGTAGTATTGCCAGTTTATAGATGGATTTTCTAAAATTGCCTATCCTATCACGTCATTACAGAAAAAGGGATTTACATTTGAATGGACTTCTGAATGTCAAAGTAGTTTTGAAAAAATAAAAGAATTAATTACAAAATCCCCCATTTAGAAGCTTCGAGATCCTAACAAGGAATTCACCATGTGTACCGATGCCTACATGGATGGATTAGGAGGACTTTCGTTGCAAGATGAAGTTATCATAGCCTACGAGTCATGGAAATTAAAATGTCATGGAAGGAACTATGTTGTGTATGGCTTAGAGTTAGCTATTGTTATACACGCCCTGAAACTGTGGATTTACTATCTATTATGAAAAAAATCACTTTAGTAACTAACCTTATTAGCTTGAAATATCACTTTAGTCATTCAAGTCTAATTGCAAGACATGCTAGATCGATGGAGTTCCTTAGTGAATTTGAATTCAATATAAATCATATAGAGGGCAAGGAAAATAAAATAGTTGATTCTTTGAGTAGATAAGCTTATAACATCATGGGAGTAGCAGTTAACAGTGTAAAAACAGATTTCACGGAGCAGATTCAAAATTTTGCAATTGAATACCCAAAATATTTAGAATTAGGACAAAAATTATAGCAAGTTCACATTCTAGAGTACAGAGAAAGTTTTTACAAATTGTTGTTATACAGGAAAAGCTTTTATATTCGCAATGTGTCTTCTCTGAAAAGTATGATAATGGACGAGTATCATAAGAATCCATACACAGGACAACCTTTGTACCAAAAGATGATAACTCCATTTAGAAACAAATTGTTTTGGCCAGTGTGAAGAAAGAGGTAGCATAGTACCAATCCAGGTGCTTAGAGTGCTATTAGGTGAAAGTAGAACATCGACACCCTGATGGGTTGTTGAATCCACACCCCATTCCATAATGGAAGTGGGAGATTATATCCCAAGACTTCATAATCGGTCTACCGAAGATGAAGAGACATCATGACTCAATTATGGTGGTGGTGGATACACTAAGACAACTCATTTTATACCAGTACAATCAACTTTTGGTATCGCATAGGTTGCCAACATATTTATGAAGGAGATCTTCTTGTTACATGGGGTATCGAAAATGATAGTATTAGATAGAGATCCCAACTTTACCTTGAATTTCTAGAAATCGTTGTTTGGGACCATGGGAACTAAATTAAATTTTGGTACAGTGTACCGTCCTCAAATGGATGGACAAACTGAAAGAGCCAATCATATTTTAGAATGCATATTACAAATGTATGTTATGGATAGACCTGCAAAATCGAAGAATTTCTACATTTAGCTGAATTTGCCTACAACAACAACTATTAGAAATCTATCAAGATGAGCCCCTTTGAAGCCCTATATGGTAGAAAATTCCATACACTTAGAGTTGGAGCCAAGCAGAGGATAAATTGATTTCGGGCCAGAGGACTTGCATGAAATAGAGTACGTTGTGCAAAGAATTCAATAGAATATCAAGGCAGCTCAAGATCGACAAAATAGCTATGCAGAGAGGAAAAGAACATACAAAGAATTCAAAATTTGGGATCATGTATACATAAGGATAAAACCAAGGAAAAGTACATTAAGGATGGGAATATGCCCAAAATTGACACCATGGTTTTGTGGAAAATTAGAAATCTTGGATTGGGTTGGCCTAGTAGCTTATCAATTAGCTTTACTCAGCCACATCAAAGTTCGTAATGTATTCCATGTGTCTTTACTTAATAAATATATACATGATATCTCTCACGTTATTGGTTGGAAAATTCTATAGGTGGAACACAAAGGCGACTTTCTAAGAGAGCCTCTCTGTATTCTAGATAGGAAGGAGATCTGGCTCCGGAATTGAGACGTCGTTCATGTTAAATTGTAATGGAAGAACTTTACTCCAGAGTAAGGTATATAGGAGCAAGAAGATGAAATGCAGAATAATTATCTGTCATTTTTTCCTAAAGGAAGGTATTGAAACTTAACACTAAGGATGGTGTATCAAAAATTGGAGAAGGATGTGATATCCCCTCTCATTTTTAATATTAATTAGCATTGTTGTAATTAGAGTCAAATAATTATTGATCAAACTATGATTCATTGGAATGATATTCCATAGATTGTATAAGTGAATAAACATGGATATGGCTATGTAATAATTAGAATTATTAAAAAAAATAAAAAATAGATGGATTTGAAATGAAAAATTACGGAGATGAGGCATTTGAGTAATGAGATAATTGCCAATATCATTCTTAGATAATATTGAGGCCAAATATTCCATGGAAATTGGATGTTTCCAATACGTAAATATCCAATGGATGGGAGAAAAATATTCATTGATTCTCTAGTGGGAGAAAGATCATAATTATATGAAAAGTTAAAGCATTGTTGGAGATAAATGCAACATCTAACAACAAAAAGATTTCTGTAAAAGAGGGACGTCGATAATAGGAAAAACTAATGGAAGAAAAGGTGTAAATATACATATTCGAAGGATGAAGGGGTTGTTGAAGCTCCGAGGAATATATTTTGGCAATTCATCTTGGCTCGTGGGGAACTGGTGGTCAATTCACGGTTGGGTGGAGACAATGTACTCATTCATTGTTTTCTTCCAAGTTTGGTTAGAACTTCTGCTCATTTTTATTTGATTGAGCTATAGTTGATGGTGTGGTTAATTTGGAAAAGCATGTTGTTAGTAACACTTAGATCATATTGTACTAGAACCAAATTTTATACCTAAAGTATTATCTTGATTCTATCGATAGATATACTTTGATTGAGAATTTAATTTGGAGTGCATGATGACTGTAACTTTTTAAATTATTCATGTCTGGAATTATGTTATGTTTCACATGATGAGTGGATTCACGATATGGGAAGGGAGATAAAATTCCATAGAAATCCTTATTTCTCTTTAGTTGTGCGTATATATAGAGGCTTAGTTTCCCAATAGAAAAATTTTAGTAAGATGAACTATAATCTCTACGATTGATTGCTGTGAGCATATGAAAAATTTTATATGAGACTACATACTGTGTTAAAATCCAATTTTATATTACAGTAAATTCATTTTCATGGTTATGGTGGTTACTTGATGCTTTCTGTTGGGTTATTTTAAGAAAAAATATATGTTTTTTTATATTTATCTCCGAGGTAATCCTAGAACTCTATCACAGTTGAGACTCCTTATGTTTCCTAAAAAAATAAAACTAGTCTACATGTACACCATCAAAAGGTAGTGGACAAGGTTAGGAAAATCCTGTAAGAAATATAGGAAAAAAACATAATAGAAGGAAGGCGTTTGGTATGGGTTGATAAACCTCATAACTTAGAAGTAGATAACTATTAATTTAATTAAAGAAGTGATTCTATATGTAGGGATAAGAGAAAACTGGCATAGTATCAGTGTCTCAACAATTATAAACTATCAACAAATAACCATTGGGAGTTGCTTGTAATTAAGAAATATGTGACAAGAATGTAAATACTTAGAGTTGCATCTTTCCATTTCATTCAAATTAACATACTTACATATATCAAATGAACATGATAGAATGTTGTAGCTCAACTATGAATAGATAAATGATTTTGGGAGAACTAAGTAAATTGTACAGTAGTTACTACTTTAAACATCCATATGGATATATATATATATATATATATATATATATATAGACACACACACACACACACACACACAACAAGCAAGTATGATAGTGTTCTCCAATGAAACTATGAACAAGAGAATAAATTCTAGAAAAAATAGGACATTGTATATCGACCAATACCATGCAAGTGATTAATAACTAGTAATCAAGTAAGACCATAGTCACAGTATAGGATCAATTGCCAACACAAAATGAAGTTCGTAGGTTAAGTGAAAATTATTAGTC
This sequence comes from Pinus tabuliformis, assembly GCA_031772625.1. Classification (NCBI taxonomy): domain Eukaryota; kingdom Viridiplantae; phylum Streptophyta; class Pinopsida; order Pinales; family Pinaceae; genus Pinus; species Pinus tabuliformis. The sequence goes on along the minus strand of CM062815.1, from coordinate 276,519,798 downwards.
AATAGTTATGTTTTGTAAACAGTAAACAAGGAGGCCTGCAACCTTGAAACCCCTAAAAATGGATGAGAAACATAAAAATAACTACAAATGGAAACATAAGAAAAAGGGAAATTCTAAAATAGTCAAGAACTCTACCATATGATGAGAATCCTGGCGTGTTAAAATAGAAATTGAGTTTGGTGCTTTTAAAATCTGCATATTTCTAAGGTAGTAATGCAGAAGCTAACAACTATAGCTTTGAGTCATTATGAAAAAACACCATGCAATGTACACTGACAAATCTAGAGGCATACCCTCAATCATTAAGAAAGTCAAGGATATAAATGGATACTCCATCCATGCACTCATTAACCCCAAGCAGAATTATAGTATTTGAAATTTGTGAGTAGAATTAGAAAGGGCCACCCACCTGTGAAATGGGGGGCTAGTTAGGCATCGTGGACCCCTAAAACGTTCAGGAAATCAAGGCTGGAAAAGGAAACTATGAGCATACCTATGCAGTTAGTAAGGAAACAGGTTAAATTAGGTGTGAAACAACAAAACATTGGTGTATTTAAGCAATTAAGTGACTATGGAAGAGGGGAAGAGATAGGGCAAGAATACATATTGCATTTCAACCAGGGTTTGATCTCCATTTATGTTGTTGCAATGTCTAAAAAATAGTGCAAAGGAAGTACAAAAATAACCCCCACAATAGGTGTGTTAGAAGGAAGAGTTAGCTGAGCATCGTGTTACCTAGAGTATGGGGATGGTGTTACACTTCTGCAAAATAGCAACGAAACTTTCAGTACCTCGACCTTCTTAAGGAAGAAATTTGGAACACATACTCTACACATGTATAACCCAAAACACAACAGAGCATAATATTGACACCCTACATTACACCTTGAAAACCCTACCATGCTCTAGAATAAGTAAAAAAAGGTTGTTATCTGAGGGTTCTGAAGCATAGTCGCACATCGTGGATAATACCCAATGCAAGATCTGGTGCGCTAAGATGTAGCCTGAGGAAGTCGTCGAGAACAGATATAACAAAACCTGCAATGTGAAATAGAGTGGTTGGTAAAAAGGACCAAGAGAAATTGGACAGTAACCCAACCAAACAGACTTGGGTGTAGGAGTTACCTGGTTGCATAAGGGTTTGAGTTGATCGTTGCAGGAAGGATATAGTACTATTACTTTCATGATATGGAATTAGTGCTAGTGACCATGTAGAAATTATCACTCCACAGAATAAAGGGATTAGTGAAAGTAAGCAAAGAGGGGGAGCACTAGTCTCATAGTGGAAGGAAAACCCTTAGACATGGGAGAGCGAAGACCAGAGTGGGAGGAAGAATGTTGAATGCATAAGAGTAGGTAGAGAGAACCTCAATTAGGGTTTAACAAGGTGATTTACATCATTGCATGAACAAGATGCATTTTCCTCCATTCATATGCCTAAATATGGGAGCCAACACGTGAAGTCACATGTCGCTATTGAGATGGAAGGTGAGTATTGGTCAGGTATATAGCGGCCCTTGGTCTAATTTTACCATGGCACGAGAGTATAGTGATAGCCAAGATAAATCACTTCCATGTTTTCTACATACCCTTGTGATCTCATAAACATTATGCTGCATAAACCTTATGATGGACTAGGAGTAGTATGCCAACAAGGGTGCACACTAAGGAGATACACAAAATATATGCTAACCATTGATATGAAGTAATTAAGGAAGGGGTATTACTACCCAAATTAATAACTTAGAGAAATTCTTAGGGTATAGAAAGTAGTAAAATGAAATGACAGTGAGTCTATCTATATTATGTAATGTGGACACCCAACCTTGCATCAAACATAGAATAGTGTACATTTCATTATAAAATTGATTACCATAGATAGAACATGAAAAAAAATTAATAAATTGGATGTGTGACATGTTCTATTTTTACTTGCTGACATTCTTAGCACCTAGACAAATATTCAACAACCTCCTTCCTCATATCAAGCCAAAAGAACTATTTTTTAAGTGTTGTAATAATATTTTGATACCTAAGGTGACTTGAGAAAGGTCTCTCATGATGTTCACCAAATATAAATCTTTTAATTGTTTCTTGATCTATAATATAAATATGTGTTTATATGTTAGCAACATGTTTTTACTGATTTCATAACCAATCCATTTATCTTGGTCAGCTTTAATTTTCATGTCTTCTCTAGGATGTCTATTTCAGTTCAACTTACTATTATATCATAAACTTGCTTCAAACTTCAACTTAATGTGTTTTACACCTTGTTTTATTTCCAATTTATGCATTTAATGTTGAATTTGTACTTGCTAAGGAAGGCCATTCACCTAGATTTCCTAGCATTCATATAAGGTTGAATGAGAAAATATTTTAAATTTACATGATCAGTAATTAATGTGCATTTTCTATCAATTAAATAATTCCTCCACATTTTTAGAGCGTGAACTATAGTTTACAATTCCAAGTCATAAAATACATAATCTTTCTCATGTTTTTTTATTTTACGAGACTCATAGGCCACTACATGCCCTTCATACATAAGCACAAAAAACACCTCTTATACCTTCTAGGCAGGCATCTATACATACTCGAAAACATTTATCTAGATATTCTATTTTGAGCAAAAACAAGTATATGTTTCAACCACTTGAAGATTTTTTTACACTATTGTGTCAACTCAAATTTCACCCTTTTCTTTTGTAAGGAGGTTATAGGATATGCTAATATGGAAAATCCCTCTATAAACCTATCATAGTAACTAGTAATTCTAATAAATGATCTTATATTAGTTATGTCTTTTGATACTAGACAACCAAGAATATATTTAAATTTCTCAAGGTCCACTACTATCCCTTATTTTGAAATTATGTGGCCAAGATATTGTATCCTGTCCCAGAAAAAATCACATTTTCTAAATTTTGCATACAATTGATATTCTTGCAATGTATATAACACTATTTCCAAATGTTTTTTATGTTCTTCCAGCATCGTGGGAAATATTAGTATATCATCTATAAAAATAAACACAAAATTTTCTAAAAAATTATTGAATGCATTGTTCATCAAGCACTTGAAAGTGTCAAGTATATTCCCAAGTTTAAAGGGTAACATTGTGAATTCATAGTGCCCATACTAGGTTCAAAAGCTTGTTTTCGATGTGTCTTTCTCTTTAATCATCGACTCGTGATATCCAAATACGAGGTATATCTTGGAGAATACATTTGGTCCCTTGAATTGGTCAAATAAATCATCTATGTGAAGTAAATGATATTTATCTTTTACTGTTCATTTATTCATCTAGGAATATTCGATGCACAACTTGAACATCCCATCCTTTTTCTTAACAAAAAGTCCGACACTCCCCATGGGGACACATTGGACCTAATATAACCCTTACTTAATAATTCTTGTAAGTATATTTTCATCGCCATGAGTTCAAGTACAATCATGCAATAAATGACCTTGGATACCATTGTTGCTCCCCGTATCAATTTTATAGAGAATTATATTTCCCTCTTAGGTGGTAATCTAGGAATCTCTTCTAGAAACACATCTTGATAGTTTCGTATCAGTTCTAATTATTCCAAAGACTTAACTGACTTGTTCTGAGAATGATATTCCACTTTCATAGTGAAGATTTGACACCCTTTCCTTGTTTCTTTTTTCATATGTCAAGTTGATATTTGGCATGCCGAGATAGGTCTCGGTATGTATTTTATAATATGTGATGCCCCATTATTTGTAGTACATGTAATATTTTGTCAAGGAAGTTAAAAATTTCTTTATTGTTTTCCAGTTATTCCATGACTAATAAAACATCATAAGAGCCTAACAATAGTATGTTTGGATTTACTATATTTTATTTCCCATTCTGCACAATTGGGTAAGCCTTTACCCAACAAGTGACTTTTCTTTTTTCACTCATAGCTAACTAAACCAAGACAAGGATTTTTATACTTTTTAGGCACTAATTTATAGTTTTCTATAACCTTAGGGCTAACATAACTTAGGCTAGCACCGAGATCAATTAACATAGAAACATATTTGTTAAATATAGTACCTTCTATATCCACCATGTTGGATTGGTTCTCCTCCTATCACTCTTCCAAGGCTACACTAATGCATGGAATTTTCCTAGATACATCTTTGACAATGGATGCCTCTTGTACATTGTAAATATGTTGCATTAATCTCTATTGTAGAGATAATTTCACAAAAGGTGGGGTTCATTGCAATTGTGACACTTCAAAGACTCTATATCCTTCCCATTATATCCCTTGTTAGATTTAGTTTGTTTGGATTCAATTTGGGTTTGTATTTGAGATTTCTAGGATTGATTTTTATTTTTAATAAAACTATGATTTTGACCCCCTTTATCAAACTTTTTAAATTATCCAGTTTTTCCTCCCTTACTATTTTGCAGAACCTGATCCTTCTTTTTGTTAGGCCAGTATTTCAAGTTCTCTCCTTTCTATTTGGTTTACTGATAACTAATTTTCAACTTCCAAATAACCTCATCCATAGTCTTTGGGTTATCATATTCATTTCACTCCTTAAAGGGGAGCTAAAGACAATTTATAAGCCATTGAATTTTTTCTTTTTCTTCTTTTATGTAGGGTACATAATGTAACAGGTCTGTAAAATTAGTTACTAGATCGACCATTTACATTTGTAACAATTATAAATCATGAAAATCCTTCTCCTTATCATCAAAATATCATTATATTAGGTACTTCTCGTTGAACATTCACTCAAATTCCTCCCAGTCAACCTCTTTTAATTCTAGAATATTAATTTCTCTAACCTCTTCCCACCATATGGAAACTTTCAGTTGTAATTGGTACATGGCTAATTTGGACTTTAGTTTAGTGTAATAATGATAAAATTTAAAATATGGATTAACATTGAGTATCCAAGCTTTTACAACTTCTTCATATTCCCCATCATACATTGGGGGTCTATTTTTTCTAAATTCTCCATGTAATTCCACCTTCGGCTTCTTTCAAAATTTAGAATGAATTTTGGATAAGTTATATTCCTCCTCAACCTTTCCCTCTTGACTTTCATCCACCTATTATGTTTTCTTTTGTTTTGAGGTTTCTCCCTCCTTCATTGTTTGCATAGTGTTAGAATTTGATTTGTATGTCAAATTATTGATTATCTATCCTTGTTTTGCTCTAGCCTTTAGTAATTTTTAATGTCCAAGATGGAGGTTGATTATTTATATTTACAAATCTTTCATTATATTTAATAACTCCTTGGTAGGGACTTGGTCCTACTAGCCCACATGTACATAAATTTCTTCTTCCTCTATATGAGTAACTTCATGAGGTTTTGCCATGGTGTTTGCCACTTTATTTAATCTTTCGGTTTTATAATCTTTGTTTAAGAGAAAAAATTCATTTTTACATGGAACCATTTTTGGCATAAATGTTTCATTTGTTTAACCTAGTTTTGTCTCTTATACCACCTATAATATCCCCTACATACTCATCTTATTTATATAAAAAATGAGCAGATTATATATATATATATATATATATATATATATATATATATATATATATATATATATATATATATATATATATATATATATATATATATATATATATATATATATATATATATATATATATATATATATATATATATATATATATATATATATATATATATATATATCTATATATATATAGATATAGATATATAGATATAGATATGACATATGCATAACTTAAGCCTTATGAGGACGTAATATGTTTTTTCGTAAAATGAAACAAGGAAATGATAATGTTCACATTTTTCTACGTTTCGAATTTTTATTTGAGTTTCCAAAGAAAACACCAGGGTCTAATTCCCTGACTAGGAATTTTCCACCATTTTCTCGAGGTATTTATTATTTTTAATAACTATATATTTATATTTATATAGTGCCAAAGAATAGATTCAACCTTCCATTTTCTTTATATTTAAAATAATGGTCCTACTTGTTACATGCCATTTTGTTACACCTGGTCAATAGGCTTGAAAACAGGATCAATCAATATCGATGAACACTTTGTCATTATTCCTTTGCAAATACCTAAGCATGTCCTCTCCAAAAAGTCTAAGCTTTTGTGATAATCAGCTCAAAATAAGTGTTTTTAGACCCATCAAACCTTGTCTCCTTAGCTACTTTTATTCAACACTAGTAGCATCCTTGTTCGCCTGCATTGCTTAGTAACTCTTGTTCCTTTCCACAAGAGCAATTATTCTACAAATTCGGGAAAGTTAAAAAACATTTTGAAGCTTCCTCTTCCAGAAGATTTGAATGTTATTTTAGCTATTTACCATGGATAAAGGTCTTGAATCCTATCTTATCCTATCTTGGAGACTTCACCTCTTATCCCTTCAGCTCATCCTCCCAGCATATCTGGATCTCAAGCCCATAGTGGTAAATCCTAAACTACCACTCTTCTCCTATAAATTTACTATCATCCATAGCATCAAGGTTTGTTTTTGGAGATTCCTAGTGCCCTCATGATGTTGCTTCAAGGCTAAGGGAGTCATCACATTCATGCATTAGGTTTGGTGTTGAGGTGTGGTTTGTGACAAGGAAGGACAATTCAACCTAGGGAGACATCTACAAAATAAGGTTCTATTTATTGTTGTAAAATATCTCCTATATCTATTAATATAAACAATATCTTATTTTCCTAAATGTGTTGTGTTATGTTGACAGTCATGTATTTCGATGCCGTTTTGATTCATTGAATGGAGATTTTAGATTATGCTACATGGATGTTGTGGATCCTTTTCCTGTTTTAGTCGTGTGTGCAAGTTCTGATTATAGAACTTGGAGATGGAATTAGAAATTACAAGCGAGGAGTAAAGAAAATCTTGCTAGGAATTCTAGGTAGCATTCTTTCCCATAATCTAATTTCTCTAAGGAAAAATCTATGATTTTTGTCTTCTGTTGTTCTAGACTAGAGCATAAGGTCTAGGGAATTCACCTTTTTCCACAATTGTAAATTCCACATAACATTACTGACCTCTTAGAGGATGTATATTAATAAAGAGACTCACTCCATAAATACAAGGTGTGACCTTCAAGTGTTTTGGTTACAAGGGTTCCTAGGTTTTTGATTCATTGTAATAACATTATTAATTCACCCCACAGTGCATTGTAGTACCACTGTGACTCATCTTATATTTTAGCGACCTATCATAAGTCCCATATGCATTGTAAAAAATTAAAATATATATAATGTTGATAAGCTATGTTATATGACACATTTTTTCACAATATTTTCTATTAAATAGATTTTGATCACATGAAACTTCTAATTAATGAGGTTAGGAAATGTGGAGGACTTCTCTAACAAGGCAATATGTTAGGCCTTCAGCACATGAATATCGTGTAATAAAGTGTATAGCTAGCTACCACCTACCTAATGATGGCTATTAATCATGGCCTTGAATATGACATAAACCTATGATTAACAATATAGATTACTTACAGTTACTTTGGAGTAACTACCTATGACCTCACCATCGTCCATGTCCAATTTCCACACTCGAAACATGAGATAGAGCTCTACAACTTATAATTTTTGTGCTTCCATGACTACATGGTTCTCTTCTCTATTTGAAGGTCAAATATGTATTTATTGAAGGTTCTAGGATCTAATGGGATTTGTAACAGCGTCAGATGTGACTAAAAGAAGATTAACTTCTTCAGATATAGTTTTGGCTCTCCTGAATGACTTGTAAAGGTTATTTAATGACAATAATTTAATGTTTGATTATCCTTTCTATAATTTATTCTATAGTAGATATGGAGGCTTACATGTTTAGCTCAGTAAGAAACTTCTTGGTTTGCTTTTTCTCTAATGAATTCTATAACAAAGGTCCCCTGGTACATCATTTTTTTTCTTTCTCAAACGAATAATAGGTGGTGACCACCACGCATATCCCTAACCATCTCCTCTCCATAAAGTGTGAGTTTTTTGGATAATCAACTCAAAATCAATGTTCTTAACCCCAACACACCTTGCCTCCTTAGCCACTTGCATTCAACACTAGTTGTGTCCTTCTTCACCTTCGCTCAGGACTTGTTGCTCCTTTCCACAGGTTTGTTGATTCTAGAAATTGAAGAAAATTAAAAAATATTTTGAATCTTCCTCTTCCAGAACCTTCAAATATTGTTTTGAGTATTTAAAGTGGATAAAGAGCTCAGATCCTATCTGATACTATGTTGGAGAATTCACATCTTATCCCTTGAACTCATCCTCCCATCATATGTGCATCTCAAGCCCATAATGGTAATCCTAAAGTACCACTCTTCTCCTATAAATTTACTACCATGTATAGAATCAGGGATGGTTTTTGGATATTGGTAGTGCCCTCATGATGTTTATTTGAGGCTAAAGGAGTCATCACATTCATGCATTAGGTTTGGTGTTGAGGTGTGCTTTGTGACAAGAAAGTAAAACTCAACTTGGGGAAACATTTGTAAAGTAAGCTTCTATTTATGGTTCTAAACAATCTCCTATAAATATTAACATAAAGAGTATCTTGTTTTCCTAGATGTGTTGGGTTATGTTCACACTCATGTATTTCAATGCCATGTTGGTTCATTAAATATATATTTTAGATTATTCTACGTGGATTTTGCGGATCCTTTCCTTGTTTTAGTTGTGTGTTCAGGTTCTAATTATAACACTTGGAGTTGGAATTAACACTTAAAAAAGAGGAGGAAAGGAAATCTTGCTAGGAATTCTACGTAGGCTTCTTTCCCATACTCTAATTTCTCTAAGCAAAAAACTATGTTTTTTGTCTTTTATTTTTCTAGACTAGACCCCAAGGTCTAGGGAATTCACCTTTTTCTACAATTGTAAATTCCACATAACACTACTAACCTCTTAGAGGATGTATATTAATAAAGAGACTCACTCCATAAATAAGGGTGTGACCTTCGTGTCTTGTGGCTACAAGGGATACTTTTTTATTGATTGTAATAACATTATTAATTCACCCCATGGTGCATTGTAATACCACTATGGCTCATCTTAGATTTTAGTGACCTATCACAAGTCCCATCTGCATTATAAAAAAATGACATATATATAATCTTGATATGCTATGTTGCATGATGCGTTTTTTCATAATATTTTCTATTGAGTTTATTTTGATTGCCTACAACTTCTATTTAATGAGTTTAAGCAATGTGGAGGCCTGCTCTACTGAGGAAATACATTAGGCCTTGGCCACATGAATATCATGTAATCGATTTTATGGAAACTGAAATAAACCTATGATTAACAATATAGATAACTTATAGCTAGTTGGGAGTAATTACCTATGACCTCACCATCGTCCCTGTCCCATTTGCACACTCGAAACTTGAGATAGAGCTCCACAACTTAGAATTTTTGTGCTTCCATGACTACAAGGTTCTCTTCTCTATTTGAGGGTAAATTTTGTGTATAGTGAAGGTTCTAGGTTCTTATGGAATCTGTAAGATATTCGAATGTGACTAAAATAAGATTAACCTCTTCAAATATTGTTTTGTCTTTCTTTATCGACTTGTAAAGTTTATTTACTAACAGAAATCTAATGTTTCATTATCCTTTTTGTAATTTATTCTAGAGTAGATATGGAGGTTTACATTTTTAGCTCAATAAGTAATATCTTGGTTTGTTTCTTCTCTAGTGAATTCTATAACAAAGTTCCCCTAGTACATCATTTGTTTTTCTTCCTCAAGTGAACAACAAGATGTGACCACCATCCACGTACAGGTAAACAAGTTTTTTAACAAATCCTGGTTCCATCCATTCAAACCCTAAAAAAAATCTCAGTTAATTTGTCAGTGACATTAGGAACAAGCATGTAGCACTTTGTCCTTCTCCATGCATGGTAATTTTCTTTGTTGAAATTCTTTCTTTTTTATTTTTGAAGGTTATACTCTTGACCACTTTCTTGAAATTGTAATTTGTTTCCTTCCCTTTTACAAGTACATCCCTTCAATACCAAACATCATTGGCATGGTTGTCTTTTAAGATGGTTTTCCCTTGGTTCTTCCTCACATCCTATGGATCTTCTAAGTTCTTACATAATTTATTTTATCTTCCAAGGTACCCGACCATGGTGCCCAAAACCCTACCACGGTTATTTTAATGTTTAGGTTTCTGATGGGGCTCTAACTTAGACATAAATTAAGGCCCATGCCTCTAAATTAAACATAAATTAAGGCTCATCTAACAATCCTTTAGCATATTAAGCCTCTCTTTTTGCATTAGATAATGTATTTTTAACTTTAATATGTTCATTAGGAAGGTTTATGAATAATTGCATATTTGTGCCTAATATTATTTATTTTTGTGGAATATTATGAGAATATTGGGTAGATTATGAAGATTTGGAGGAGGAGATAATTTAGGGACTTTATCCCTACTATAGGAGGATAAATATTAAATAATAAATCAACAAGATATTATGGAATTATGGCACATATTGTGGAACTCCAGTGATTGAGAAAATCTAGGAATGTGTTCCAAGCCATTAAATGCAGATTCCTAGTATTGGGAACCAGATCCACTAATCAAGGGATTTTGGTGGGGAAAGCTTCCTCCTTTCATTGCGAATGATTCCTAATAATTTTGTCTAAGTACCAAGTCAAATATTCCTTCAGGGAGAGATTTTTATTATTCTTCTCGTGGAGAGAACTCGTATTTTTGAAACTCCATTGTATTTTCTTACAGGGATGTAATTGTATTGATGAAAATAATGAAGATTGGTGTCATGTTCACCTTATAAATCTTGTTCTCCTCCATATATCTCTAAGTTTCATTGGGCTTGGCCATCCCAGGAGCCTCAGATCCCTTTTATATCATTTTATTTCCTCCTTTTCACTTCTTATTCACATCCATCTCTTGTTTTTATTTCTTTCTATTTCTGCATTTAGTATTAATGATTTCTTGTTGTAGGATTGGGTTAAATGGTTAATTTAAGTTATTTTACAGGAAAACAAGCATCATTTCATCCTTCAAAAATCTTTGGAAGGTCATAGTAATCACTGAGATACTTGGATTAGTATTCTTATTCCCAAATCTAGATTTCTGGAAATCCTTTTTACCAAAGAATACTAAATTTCTGATATTTTTTAGAGCATGATGACAAGCTTCAATTGAGTTGGTTCCACTTGCATTAAATCAAAAAAAAATTATATTTAACAAAAAAATTACCCCATTGAATTTTCACTTGATTAGGTCAGTCATTTGATAGATTTACTAGCTCACTAGTTTTTGAATTTTTTATTTTTAGACTAGTAATTTTCTATTATTTAATAAATCTTCCCCATGTATAGATGAATTTGTGGATAGATTCAGACAATAATGTGTGTTCTTTCAGGATCTTTTACATTACAAGGAGACCTCATCTCTCCTCATCCACACATGTCGCAAAAATCCACTAAAGTCTCAATCCGAATTCTTGTTTTATAAGAAAAAATTGCCATTTCCATTGAGCAAATCTACCCACCTTGAAGCCCTTTCTTGAGTTTAGAGTAGTTTCCACCACCTCCATCCCTTATTCTTGTATTATCCACCTTTCCCAAGTTCCATTCCACCTTCTAGACCATTTCATAAGCTTTCAGCTTGCTTTTGGTAATAAAACAGGGGATCATGTAGACATCTTGTAGGAAAACTTGTAGTGGCCTGTTTTGAGCCTGAATTAAGAAAAGTCATCACTACAAGCTAGGATTAGGCCCCTACTTACCCTCCAAGCCATATGAACCATTTTACTCCTTTCCATCCACACATGTCTGCCCTGCCAAAGAACCAAGCAAGATTAGCATTGACATTTTTCAAGCAAAAACATAAAAATGAAAATGTTATTTTATATTTCTTCATGCACACAACTGTTAGCACTCTCTAGATCAGATTCAATGCTCAGTTAGTTTAAATAATCACATGTGATAAATAGGGTTAAGTAAGGTTTCTTTTACATTTAGTTCATGATATTTATGCAATTAGAATAAGTTTGTTTCCTTGTACTTTATTTGTTGCAATAGGTTAGGGTTTCTATTTCAGTGAATTTTCTACAGTTAGTTTAGGGTTTGATTTCAGTACATGCACTCCATTATATCATGATATCAAAGGGAAGTCACATTGTATGTTTCACATATAGTGTTGTTACCTCTTAAGTTTGTACGAACCCGAGGTTGAGAAGTAAAGTCAGTAGCCTTAGGAGTTGCAGCATTCTTGTTGCAGTACCGAGGCTCTTCGGTTTCTTAACCAAAAGAGAAGGAATTGTTCATTGAAACTCTCTATTATTCTTGAGCCTTCTAGGAATTATATATATATATATATATATATATATATATATATATATATATATATATATATATATATATATATATATATATATATATATATATATGTTTAATGTGTAGGACAATTTGGCCAATGACAGTTAAAGTTCTTAGCAATAAGAACTATAGTTTATTTATAATATCGAGGTTTTTCATTTGACTTCTTGTCAAAAATAGTCTCTTGTATTTTCAAAGAATTGGATTAGGATTTAAATACCTTGCCATGTTTATATACTTATGTTATAATTATTTAGCATCTTGTAAAGACATGTTTTTCTTTTAGAAAAATTATATTTTTCCCATTTATGAAACTCTCGAATAAATGTTTTTGTCATAGTTTTCCTTGCTTCTTCAATATATATCTATACTCTGAAGTTATTATAGTAGCTTTTTTATAGTCTATTAACTTTTGTTGAAATGCATTATTAATGAAATTTTTATAGTTTTTTTCTTTAATCAATATTATGAAGTTTTTCAAATTAATTTCTCATGCCAAAATTGAAATAAAGTCATGCCTATATATATCATTAAAAATAGTTTATCATCTCTCTCTGGTTTCCCTTGTAGAGTCTTCGACCATAATTATTGGCAGAAATTGTCATGGTCTTTACAAAATCTTTCTGTGTCCTAATTATCTTTTGAGCTCAGGATTTCTGCCACCCATATAGGTAGATAGAACCCTTGTCTATAGAAATCCTAAGGAAACCAATTTTTCTTACCTTTTATCCCTACTCCTATATGAATTTATCTATGGGTTATTATTAATAAACAATTTCTCTTTTTTTATCTTCGTTCTTTTATTATAAGGTAAGACTAGACCATACAAACAAGGTTAGTTAAAATAAATTGATATTTCATATAACATTTACCTTGATTCAGAATTTATGTTCTTTCCATCGCAAAATTCTTTTTTAGGAATTCCTTGTTGAAGGTTACCTAGTCATAGTATTGACAACTCCTTACAAAAGTATTTAAATTACTTTGTAGGTGCTACCCTACCAGTTCCCTAACATTACAAGTTAGAAATAAAAGTACAATTTCTAACACATATAAACATTAGGTTACAAAGACACAACATTATAACCAATATTCAAACACAAATTCAAATTTCTAAAACTACTTTATCCAAATAAATATGTTTCTCCCATCCCCCTTCCAAACATTTCCAAAATGTATCTATTCAACAGTAATTAAAAATGTAAAAAAAATTATATAAAGCTCTTCCTAGGAATGTATTAATGTATCTCATGCTCCTTCTATGATGGAATTTATAGCTATATACCCCCAAGCTCTAATGTTCTCTATGAGGGAATTAGTCAAGGAACTTTCTAGAATCTCTTCTCTTGAACCCTTAAGCAGTGTCCTGCTAAATTTCTTGGATTCCAACTAGTATTTCTCTCCCACTAATTATATCTTAAAATCAGTTGTAATTCTCTCCCATAGTGCTCCACATAGATTCCACTTAATGGCATTTATCTCCATTAATTTTTCCTTCTAGTGGCCTACTGCTGCCAAATTTGACTAAATAATAATAATGGCAAGAGGAAAAAATGGCCTTGTTCTTCTCCTACACTCTTCTTGAGAATAACTAATTCCAAGTGTTTCGTTGAAAATAATGAGTTAAGTTCCACATGAAATCCCTTAACACATTACCAAGAATGGTAACACACCAAATATAGTTTATTTTCCATTAATTAAAGTAAATATTTACATCAACAAGTCATCTTTAGTCTTTTTATCTCTTCCAACTACAACTAAATGAAAGTTATCATAAATAATTATCTAGGGGTATTATAGAGCTCCATAGTAGATTGTATATGTAAAAAATAAGGTAATAAAAGGAGATATAAATCCCCATGTTCTCTAAAAAACATGGCTATTACAAGTGAATTATTTTCCTCAAGTAAGTTCAATGGCTTAGGCGGCAATAAATTTGAATCCTTGAACCTAGTAGATGAAGACGGGGAAATTCCATGTTTGACCCATAAAGAGATTCCATTAGTAGACTATAGGGTACTATCTTTAAGGGACAAAATGTTGAGATTAGTCCCTTATAACATATCCTTGTTCAATAATGGATTGATACAGAGGAAGAAATTGAAAGGAGGAGGAGGATGAATTTTACTCCCAAAAAAGCACAAGATCCACGAGGATATTTTTTCTTTAGATCAACAGATGAAAAATAAGAAGGTGATTGGGAAAATGTAATAGTTGCAAGTTGATTTTCCATGCAATTGGAAGGACACTAGAAAGGAAAAAATAAGACCAAGGTTATGGGACATGTATTCCAAGCTGAACAAATGGAAAAAAACTAAAGTGGGTATCACTTGTGGTTAATTAATGGTTATGGAAATTGGCATTGGCAAAGGAAAAGAGAAATAAATGGAAATTAATTCATGGAATTAAGGAAAATAGGAGAAAAGGAAGATGAAGGGACAACAGTATGCATCCAAATTAATTTAGAGAGAAGATAAAGAAAAATGAAAGAAAATAAGGAAAAAAGGGAAGAGACACTAGACATCAATGATAAAAAGGCATCTGAGAAACAATTGACAACTTTTAGATATAATTTTGATTAGTTTCAGAAATAATACTCTAAGAAATAGAGAGAGGAGGAAGAACACAAGTAAGAAAGAAACCAAATAACAAGAAAAGGACAAGAAAAGGAAAGAAAGGTAGTGTAAGGAGATGATTGGAAGAGAAACCATAACAAGAAGATTTTATGGGTAATAGGTTACATGTGTGGTTTCCATGTCGTGATTTGAATGCATGATGCATGCATTTGGTTTACATGAATTCTTTTTTGTCATTCGCATGGGATTTTCCTATATTAACAATGGCTACAATATTTCCTTACCATTTCCTGCATAGCCATTGCGCGATGGGATTCATTCTTAGTTGATATTTGGATTGTCATAATATTTTGGATCTGGGTGAGGCGGTCTCAGGAAAACCCCAAGGGTTGGGGGTGGAGATCGTTTTCTCCAGGAAGCCACTGACTGGTGGGTGGAGACAAGAAACTTCCTTTATGTATGGTGAAGAGATTATGAGGAATCCAAGATTATGTTCATTTGGTGGTTTCTGAACTGGTTCAGGTGAAATCATTGTGGTTAGCGGTTGAGGTGGTTTAGCCTTTGGAATCCCTAGTTGGTTATATTTTGGTTTATCCCATGTGATCCCACACTCATTCTTGGAATATGGAAGGAGGTTGATTGAACAAAAGAGAGATTTGGTTTAGCCCAATTTATGGTCAGGTGGTACATGGAAGTCCCTCACTTGCTTGAATTTATGTATACATTATTAAGTGTTATTTATTATTAGGATCAATGACCACATGTATTAGTTATTATGTTAATTGTACAATTGGTTTGTCATGGCTTCATAAAGGTTAAATGATGGTTATAGGTATCGTTAAATGGTGTTCTCTTGTTATGGATCTTGTTTATGATTCGATAAGTCATTGAGTGGTTATATGAATGTATGAGCTAACAAATGTTGTTGCAGATAGCTTGAGAAGGAAATGAGACTTCTTGATGATTCTCTAGTGAAATGAATGAAGCCGTGATCAGAAATGCATTCATGACCTATAGCCACTATGTTTATAATATGTTTGTCTAAATTTTATTCTTGTGTTTGGGAATGTTCGGGCAAGATATAAGAGTATTATATATTATTTAGACTTGTGATCATATTAGGCTTTCTTCTGAAAAGGTTATGAATAGTTCTAAGAAGTGGCCTATAAGCTATCCTTGAAAATGTGGCATTGATTGTGTAGTTGTGGTCTTGTAATTGAGGAATTCTGGTTATAGCCACATGGAGGGCTTGGCATGTGTTTGTTTGTGTTGTGAAGTGAGTCAAGAAGACAGTTTCATCTCACGATAAGATCTTCAATGGATGTTGTTTGACATGTGGGTGGTTTGGTGTTCCTAAGATGTTTTAGTAACTTTTCCAATTAATAGACCCCACTTTCATAATTAGAACTAGGTTTTTGGGTCTTGTCATAGTAACTCTCAGCTCATGTTTACCCTAGAGAGCTTGTAAAATT
The DNA here is from genome assembly GCA_031772625.1 of Pinus tabuliformis. Lineage (NCBI taxonomy): Eukaryota > Viridiplantae > Streptophyta > Pinopsida > Pinales > Pinaceae > Pinus > Pinus tabuliformis. The sequence goes on along the minus strand of CM062815.1, from coordinate 276,503,389 downwards.
GGGTAAATGTGGGGTGGGGTGTTAGAGGGTGGTATCAGCGAAATTTAGTTCCATGGAAATATTTCTTTGATATTAATGTTATAGAGTGTTGTATCAATGTGAGGCTTACCACATTGGACTTTAGGTTAAATGAAAATGGTTATGGTTATCATGCATGCGGTTCTTGTCTCAATTTTGTATTGATTCATGTATTATGTTGATATGTTGTTTATATATATATATATATATATATATATATATATATATATATATATATATATATATATATTGTGCTAATCTGGACTGACTTGTGCAGATGTAAAATTCTCCCATGAGATACATTGAGGTATGATTTTGATTATGTCTTCTATTTGGTTTATCTAACATGGTATGTTTATAGGAAATAGAAGGCTAAAAGATGAAGAGAAGAATGGTATATTATAGTTCACATGAATCCATGTATGGGGCCAAAGTGAAATGAGAGGAATGGGAGAATTCAGTTGACTATCAAGAAGAGGAATATTTCCTTGATCTACTAGATACATTGAGGAGTCTGAGGGAAAATATTAAAATTTGTAGAGTAAATAATAAAAAGTTGATTGAGGCATAAGAAAGACTTGAAAAGGCTCAAGAAAATCAATTTGATTTCAATGCAATGATTCTTCAAAGCCTTTCATACATAAAAAAGTAGGGATAGTTCGGGATCAATGACCAAGATAGGTAGAATGAGAAGAATAACGGCGAAGATGGTAGCAGGTCTTAGAGAAGGTATAGGTTGGATAGGGATGATACACTGAAGAGTGTAAGACCCTTGGATACACTTGATAATAGGATTGGTATGCATGGGATTTATTCACCACCAGCATCATAGGATGAGATGACATTTCCATCACCGCCAACATCATAGGATGAGTGGGTACTTGCCAAAGGAATTCAATAAATCTAATACTCCTAATTTTTATGGAGAAATGAAGAAATTAGAAGATGTAGAAGAATGGTTGCTGGGGATGAGTAAATTTTTTAGATTGCCTGTTTACTTGGAGAACATGAAAGCCAAGATAGCCACATTCAATCTCAAAGGAAAAGAAGATATCTGGTGGGAAGACATTAAGAATGTTAGAGGCATCATAGAAGGGAATCTAACATGGGACAGGTTTGAAACACTCTTCAAGATGAAGTAATTGTCTGAGACGTATTATGATGGAAAGGCCAAGGCGTTTCATGAGCTCATAATGGATTCCATGAAAGATGAAGAGTATATAGCCAAATTTATAGAGTTTTAGAGGTATGTTCCATATCTGAAGGATGAGAAGGAAAAGATCCAAAGGTTCATCAATAGATTTCCATTATCATTTAAAGACAATATTAAGTTTGATGAGCCTCTGTGATTAAAGGAATTTATTAGGAAGTTGAAGCATTATTATGAGCATTGAAAGAGTAAGCCCAAGTTCAAGCATGACTAGAAAGGTAATTAGAATACTAAATAAAATTGGCCCAAGAAGTGAGGAATGTCTCAGGATGTAGGTGAGAAAGAAAATGCAACCCCTCATAAGAAGTTTAATGTAGTTGAGAAAGGACATGGGTCTCAGGCATGAGAGAAATGAGATAAAGGTAATGTAAGGGAATCATTGAAGTGTTGTATTTGTGGTAAATAACATCGCAAGAAGGATTGTCAAATCTATAATGCTCAGGAGGTGCAAACAGTTAGGAATGTGGGTTAGAGAATTCCCTAGATCTATGGAGCAGTTGATAATAGGCAAGAAGACCATTAGGCATCTATTTATTGACATGGAAGGCAAGCTCTGTGATCAAGTTGTTTTCATTTTCATCGATCCTCAATCTAATTATGGCTATGTTATTCCTAACTTGGTGGATTAGTGGCATTTGAATAAATAAGTGGATGTATAATCTTGGTTGGTGCATTTGGCTATAGGACCAAGAGAATAATTCATCATTGGTTGAGATCTTATTCATTTGAATGTAATGTAATGCTTACAACACCAAATCTAAATGTGCTTCCTTTCGGTGCATATATCATGTTTTTAGGCATGGACTGGTTTTTTATTCACATGAATAAGGTAGATTATTATTAGAAGGCCATTTAGTGCCTAGATGATGAGGGAGAAAAGAAAATCTTGCAGGGAAAGAAGAAGCCTACATTAGTAAGAATGGTTACAACCATGCAAGCTAAGATAACTACAGGAAAGGGTGTGTATTGTTAGTGGTTCATATTTATAGTAATAAAAGGAAGGATTCAAAAGAAGATTAAGTCTTGAGGAGTTATCCTATATTGTAGTAGTTTTAGAATCTATTTCCAGTAGAGATTCTAGAGTTTCCTCCTCATAGAGAGGTGGATTTCCCTATTGAGTTGGTGTTAGGAGAAATGCCAACATCTAAAGGACCATAGAGGATGAACACTCTACAGTTGGTGGGATTTAATTTTTAGCTTAAAGAGATGCTTGATAAGGGATACATAAGGCCAAGTGTGTCTCCTTGGGGTGCTCTAGTGTTGTTTGTAAATAAGAAGGATGGTACTCTCAGTTTGCGCTTTTATTAAAAGTAGGTTAACAAGGTGACTATCAAGAACAAGTATCCATTGCCTTGAATTGGTGATTTCTTCTATAAGTTGAAGGGAGCAGTAGTATTTTCAAAGATTGATCTGAGATCAATATATCATCAGGCGTACATCAAAGAAGAAGACATCTATAATAATGCATTTTGTGCAAGGTATGAGCACTATGAGTTTATGGTTGTTCCTTTTGGTCTTACTAATTCTCTAGCCACCATGATGTGTTTGATGAATAACAATTTGCGCCCCTAGCTGGATAATTTTGTGATAGTATTCATTTATGATATATTGGTATATTCAAATAATGAGGAGGAGCATGCAGAGCACTTGGAAATAGTGTTGATATTGTTGAGAAAGATTCAATTGTATTCCAAATCTCAGCAACTGCAAGTTCCTTCAATCATAGATTCATTACTTAGGACATGTTTCTACCAAGGAAGGGATAGTAGTGGACCCAAAAACATTTAAGGCTATCCTGAAGTGCCCGCTTGGAAAGAATGTGGATGAGGTTAGATAATTCATTTTATTAGTAGGTTATTACAGGCAGTTCATTAGGAACTTCTCCAAGATTGGATATCCTATCACATATTTGCAGAGAGAAGGGAAGAAGTTTGAATGGCATGTTGAGTGTGCAACTAGGTTTGAGCATGTTAGAAAATTATATATTACAAAGCAATGGAACACATAAATATTGTAGAAATATAAACACTCAAACACATAAAACAAAAGAGACACAGATATATGTGGTTCACCCAATTTGGGCTACGTCCACGAAAAAATAGCCAGTCCTTCCTTTTATATTATAAAGAAAAATGAAGATATACAACCTACAACAGATCCACTTTAATTCCCTCTTTGCTCTCACACAATCTCCTTGTTGGGTTGTGTTATATTCTTTCCACGACTAGCCCATGTAGTTAACGAGGGGATTAGACACCCCACTTTCATTGTGCCGATTGCGTAGTGGGGGGAGTCATAGGGGGTTTGAGGGGTGCAAGTAACCCCACTCTATGTGGTTTGGGGCAGCGCCCCAGAACATTTTGGTTTTGGACCCTAGTTAGGTTGGGCAAACCTACCTATGGTTTTCTGCATGATTTTCGTACATGGTTTTGGGTTCGATGGTTTTTTGTCCATGGTTTTGGACACAATGGTTTTTGATCCATGGTTTTGGATGCGATAGTTTTCAGTCCATGGTTTTGGACGCGATAGTTTTCGGTCCACGGTATTGGATGCTTCGACATATATAAATATGTCTTGTAACATTAAAGGGAAAATAATGAAAAATCAAGCTTGTAGTGCCGGTTTTGGGATCCAGGGGAAAATTTCTATGTATATGTGTTCTATGTGTTATGCTCTCGCATTTTTTATTTTATGTGTTTTAGAATTCATATGCAGGTAATTTCTATACAGGGTTAAAACCTACACTCCTCTCTCTTTCTTGCTCAAAATACACATCTACATAGACACAATACAATTCCCTCATATCTAGCGAGGGGTTTCCTTCTAGGGAAAAAAACCTAAATTAAACATAACTTCTACTGTCAGATCTCTGCCTAATGAACGACCTAGATTGACTACGAAATTACAACATTTTACAAGGAAATTTTGCATCTATTTTTAGCTTCGGGGCCCTACCCCCGATCCCCCACTAGGGGGTGACTCCAAATAATCATCGCCGCCCCCCCTGGACACCCCTAGGAGTGTATATTTTACGTGTGGTGTTTCCGCCACATTAAGAAATGGGGTCCAATGCAGAGATACCTCTAAATAAGGAAGATAATTATGCTCCACACCCAACAATCTCCCACTTGGAGACTAATTATCACAACTCCACTGTTGCTTCATTTGTTGGACAATGACTTCACTTTGGACCTGGCCATTTCTCATCTTCCTCATCATACTTGAAGACTAGTTGAAACTGAGTAGAATCTCAGTGTCTCCCCGATTACAACTTTCGTTAACATATTTGTGGGATTCTGGCTAGTGTGTATATTTTCCAGCTTCAACTGTTCATCTTCCAACACTGATCGTATGAAATGGTACTTAAGCTGTATATTTTTAGTCTTGGAATGAAATGCAGAGTTCTTTGCAAGATGTATGGTTCTCTGGTTGTCATTGTATAACCTGCCCAACTCCTTCTTCTTACCCGATTCATCTAGAAACCTTTGTAACTAAATCATTCCTTTACTAGCCTTTGTAGCAGCAACATACTTTGCTTCTGTTGTTGAGAGTGCAACAATACTTTGTTATTTTGAAACCCAACTGGTAGTTGTTCCGCCTCCAGAAAACACATTCCCTGTTGTGCTCCTCCTATTATCTCTATCACCTGCCATATCTGCATCAACATATCCCTGTAGAGAAATATTTGAACCACCAAACCATAATTCTTGATTTGTGGTACCTCTCAAATACCTGAGAATCCACTTCACCACCATCCAATGTTCTTTTCCTGGATTGTTCATGTACCTGCTTACAACTCCCACTGCATGTGAGATATCAGACCTTGTGTAGACCATTGCATACATTAAGCTTCCAACTACTGATGCATATGGAACTTTAGACATATAAGCCATTTCTTCCTGAGTGTTGGAACACACCTCCTTACTTATTTTGAAATGGCTAGCCAAAGGTATACTATTTGGTTTTGCATTCTGCATATTAAATAGTTTCAACACCTTTCTATGTACTCACTTCGAGACAATGTTAATTTTCAATTATTCCTATCTCTAGTTATTCTCATACCAAGGATTTATTTTACAGCAACCAAATCCTTCATTGCAAATAAGTTTGCTAATTTTATTTTGAGCACATTTATTTCCTGCATGTTAGAACTACAACAAGCATGTCATCTACATACAATAACAATATAATATAGTTGCCATCATTTTACCTTTTGAGATAAACACAATGATCAGAGTGACATCTAGTATAACTTTGTTCAGACATAAACCTGCCAAATTTTAGATACCACTGCCTTGGAGCCTATTTTAAGCCAAACAAGCTATTCTTCAATCTACACATTAGTTTCTCCTTCCCTTTTACCTGATATCCTTGTGGCTGCTGCATATATATCTCTTCCTCCAAATCCCTATGGAGAAAGGATGTATTTACATCTAACTGCTCAAGATGCAAATCTTCAGCTACTACTAAACTTAAAATGGTTTTGATTGAGGTGATTTTAACAATAGGGAAAAATATCTCATCAAAGTCTATACCCTTTTTCTATGCAAACCCCTTCACCACAAGTCTAGCTTTATACCTTTTTCTACCTCCATCTTCTTCCTTCAATCTGTAAATGCATTTATTCTGCAATGCTTCTTTACTTACAGGCAACCTAACTAACTCGCAAGTATAGTTATGTGCTAAGTAGTCCATCTCTTATTTCATTTATTTCTCCCACTTCTTCCTAGTTTCTACCTACACTACTTCTTCATAACATTCTAGTTCACTAGAATCAGTCAACAATACATAACATAATGAAGGAGAGTATCGTTCAGGGGGTCTACCTATCTTGGTAGATCTTCTAACACCACTTTCAGGTGTTTGAGGTGCTTGTTTCTGTTGTGGTTGTTGTTGTTGTTCTTGTTGTTGATCATTATGATTTTTAGGCACCTTCACTTTTTCTTTGATGTCATCAGGAACCGTGTATTCTCTATTTTATTTTTCCTATTTCTTTTCCTACATCTGATCCTAATATAAAAAAAATTCATTGAATATGACATCTCTGCTCCTAGTGATTTTGTGTTTTTCATAATCATAAAACCGATAACCAAAATCATTTACACCATATCCAATAAAGATACATTTCTTTGATTTTGCCTCAAGCTTTGTTTTATTTTCTTTATTAATGTAGACAAAGGCTTCATAACTGAAAGTCTTTAAAAATGAGTAGTTTACCTTTTTACCTGTCCATGCCTCCTCTGGAATACCACCATCCAAGGAACTTAAAGGCCCTATATTTATTACATAAACTGCAGTACCTACAACATATGTCCAAAATTGTAAAGGCAATCCTACATGAAATCTCATGCACCTTGCACACTCCATGATTGTCCTGTTCATCATTTCTGACACTCCATTTCCTTGTGGTGTTCCTAGAATTGTCTTCTCTTTGTGAATTCAATTCTCTAAATAGTACCTATCAAACTCTTTGTTGCAATATTCAACTCCATTGTCTGATCTGAGACACTTCAACCTTTTTCCTATCTCATTTTCAACCAAAGCTTTCCATTTCTTGAAAGTATCAAATACATCATATTTATTTTGAATACAATAAATCCACAGTTTTCTGGTTGCATGATCAATAAAAGTAACATAATAACGATAGCCACCAAGAGATGATACCTGAGTAGGTCCCCATACATTTGTATGCACAAGTTCTAAATTTTTTCTCTTCGTTTCTTTCCCAATTCTGAGGAATCTGAGTCTCTTATGTTTTCCATAAACATAATTCTCACATAATTTTAAATCAACATGCTTCAAACCTGGCAACAAATTTCTTTAGTGAATAATCTACATCCCTTCTCACTCATATTGCCAAGCCTATGATGCCACAATGTCGTATTTTCTCCTGTAGAGGTTAAAGCATTAACATAATTAGAAATACCATTGCATAAATTCAATGTACCCCACCTTTTCACCTTTTGTTATTACTAGGGATCCTTTAGTGACCTTCCCAGTTTTATCTGTAAAAGCAGTCACACACCCTTCACCTCCCAACTACCCTATGAAAATAATATTTTTCTTCAGATCTAGAACATGCCTTACCTCCTTTAATAGCCATTGATTTACATTTTTCTATTTTATTAAAATTGTACCCATTCCAATTATTTTACAGGTTTTATCATCCCCCAATCAAACCTATCCAAAATCTCCTTCAACATAATCATGAAAATGTTTCCTATCAGGTGTGGCATGGAATGAGGCCCCTACATCTACCACCCAGACGTCAATAATATTTTCTAAATAAAGAATCAAAGCATATTGCAACACATCACCTGTCACATTCACTTCATGATTGTTTTCTTGTTGCGCATATCCTTTGTTTCCCTTTCGAGACTTGCAATTTTTCTTCAGGTGTCCTTTCTTCCCACATTTCCAGCACACTATCCCCGATCTAGACATGGATCTAACTTTCCTTGACTTACTGTGATATTCTCGGTTCTTTCCTATTTCCATTTTTTCCCTCTAGTCTCTACAGTCAAAGCATTACCCAATGTCTCACCGAAGATTTTCCATTGCATTTCCTTGCTAAGGATTGCACCGACAACATCATAAAACTTTAAAGTACTAGATCTAGAGACAAAGTTACTAATGGCCATAAGTAAATCATTCCAACTTTTTGGCAATGAGCACAGAAATAACAGAGCCCTAAATTCATAATCAAAAGTTATGCCTACAGAACTTAATTGACTCGTAACTGTATTAAATTCATTTAAATGATTGGCAACAGATCCACCTTATGACATCTTCATCTTAATAAACGCTTCATAAGAAATACCTTATTTTAGGTTGAGTGTTTTTCATATAATTTGGCCAATTCCGAAATTAAACCCTCTCTTGTTGTCTCCTTTGAAATATTAAAGGCTACTGACACTGCTAGGCATAGCCGTATTTTTCCAAGTGCCTTTCTGTCGAGAATATCTCATTCTGTGTCTGTCATACTCATCAGCTTCTTTGTCTTTCCACTCAATGGTAGGTATAGACCTTTCTAATACAGATAATCTTCCATCTGCATCTTCCATAGCAAGTAGTTTTGGCTATTAATTTTTTCGATCTTAAACCTACAATCTTCCACCATTGCTCCCACTTGAACTAGGAACCCTTCTCTCTTGTGATTTTATCAACCAAATAGACCTTCGCCTCCGATACGAGTCGTTAGAAATTTATATATTACAAAGCAATGGAACACATAAAATATTGCAGAAATATAAACACAGGAACACATAATACAGAAGAGACACAAATATATGTGGTTCACCCAATTTGGGCTACGTCCACGGAGAAAGAGCTAGTCCTTCCTTTTATATTATCCAGCAAAATGAAGAGATACAACCTACAGTAGATCCACTATAATTCCCTCTTCGCTCTCACACAATCTCCTCTCTCTTTCTTTGTCAGAATACACATCTACATAGACGCAATACAATTCCCTCATATATAGTGTGGGGTTGCTTTCTAGGGAAAAAAACCCTAAATTAAATATAACTTCTACCATCAGATCTCTGCCTAATGAACAACCTAGATTGACTACGAAATTACAACATTTTAGAAGGAAATTTTATATCTACTTTTAGCTTTGGGGGTGCTACCCCCGATACCCCACTAGAGGGGTGGGGGGCTCCAAATAATCATCGTCAACCCCCATAGACCCCCATAGCTGTGTACATTTTATGGGCGGTGTTGCTGCCACATTAAAAAATGGGGTCCAATGTGGTGATAACTTTGAATAAGGAAGATAATTAGGCTCCACACCCAACAGATCAGTTGAAGTAGTTACTTACCAATGCTCTAGTTTTGAGGATTACAGATCCTGATAAAGAGATTTTTATGTGTAAAGATGCTTGAAAGGAGGGACAGAGTGAAGTCATAGTGCAAGAAGGGCAGGTAGTTTTCTATGAATCAAGGAAGTTGAATGAGCACTAGAAAAGCTATGTGACTCATGATCTCGAGTTGGCAGTGATCATTCATGTGTTGAAGATGTGGAGGCATTATATCCTTTGCAGGAGGTTCATCTTGATGAGTAGTCACAATGGAATGAGGTACTTTTTTTACCAAACCAATCTGAATGCAAGGTAATCTAGATAGATGGCTACTCCTACTAAGTTTGATTTTTATATTAGGTACATGAAAGTTAAGGAGAGAAGGGTTGTAGATACTCTCATTCGAAGAATGTAGTAGAATCGTATTTCAGTTGTAATCTCTTACGGGACAAATTTACAAGAACGGATCTTATAGCTAGGGAAGCAGGATGACAAATATCAGTAGATAAAGGGGGGATTACAACAACAGGGCGAGGGTGATTGATATGAGGAGTGTCACTTCATTGTAGATGGATTGGTCATATTCAAGAGCAGGATCTATGTGCCAGAAATCAGTGAGTTGAAGAAGCGTATTTTGAGAGAGTTTCATGTCAAACCATATTCAGGCCACCTAGGATACCAAAAGACTTTGGGAGATATTAAGAAATTATGTTATTGGTCGATCCTTAAGAAAGAGGAGGTTGAATTTGTTGCAAAGTGTTTGTACTTTCAACAAGTAAAATCTTAATGTAATAATATAATTGGTTTGTTACATCCTATTTTTTATTTCAAAATGAAAGTGGGAGATCATTTCCATGGAATTCATTACAAGTTTTCCTAGGACATCAAGGTAGAATGACTCCATCACTGTCACGGTTGACAGGCTAATCAAGGTAGCTCACTTCACTATAGTGAAGTCTACAATTTCATCTAGTGAAGCAGCTTAGGTCTCCATTAGGGAGATGGTGAGGTTGCATGGAGTTCCCAAGATGATTATATCGAATAGAATTCCAAGTTCACTTCTAGGTTTTGAGAGGATTTTTTTTGTAGGCTTGGGGACAGAGTTAGCCTTCAATACATCTTATCATCCAAAAACATATGGATATATAGAGAGGTCTAGTAGGATCCTTGAGGATATGTTGAGGGTGTATATCATGCATCAATAGAGGAAGTGAGAGGAGTATCTTCCACTGGTGGAGTTTTCTTATAATAACAAGTATCAGGAATCCTTAAAGAAGATTCCATTTGAGGCTCTCTAAGAGCAGAGTTGTAGTACTCCTATTAGTTGGAGTGATCTAGTGAACATGGTGTTGATTGGACCAGATATGTTGGCTAAGATATAGTAAGAGATGTAGGCTATTAAAAGGAATTTGAAGGCATCACAAGAAAGGTACAAGATCTATGTGGATCAACATAAGGGATTCAAGGGGTTTTAGGTTAGGGAGCATGTGTACTTATGCATCAAGCCTAAGAAGATCTCTTTAAGGATTCCATCATGTGCCAAGATGGCACCTCGATATTCTAGGCCTTTTCATATCATTGAGAGGATTAGACGAGTGGCCTACAGACTTTCTTTTCTGCCATTTGACAAACCTCGTGATTTTTTCCATGTTTCATTACATAAAATATATGTAAATGACGTTGATCCTATGATTGATTAGTTTGTATTACAAGTGGAACCAGAGGGAAATTTCTAGCGAGAGTGACATTGCATATTGTAGGAAAAATAACTCATGCTCCAAAACTAAGTAATAAAGAAAGTTAAAGTGTAGTGGAAGCACTTTAGGCTCAGTGAAGCTACATGGGAGATGGTTGATCAAATGTAGGAATTATATCATTCTCTATTTGTTGGTTGAAGAAAATGAGTTTTTGGTGTATCTCTCTCTCTCTCTCTCTCTCTCTATATATATATATATATATATATAATATAGGTCATTGTAAATATTGCATTATGATATGTTATAAAGCTCCAATAAGCGGTATGTCTGTCATGTTTTCTGGACTGTATCAATGTATACTACAACGAGTTATGTTATAAAGCTCCAATAAGTAGTATGTTTTATTTCCACTAATATTTTGGTCATAAGTGTCATAAAACACTGACAACGGTGTTCCCCCAAGGGGGAGGGCTTTGTAACATCCGTGGGTTAATTTTCCATGTAATATGAAGGGAAATATAAAGGAAACAATAATACGAAGGTCATGGGACACATATTCCAAATTGAATGGAGGGAAAAACATTAAATAGGGTATCACTTGTGGTTAATTAAAGTCTATGAAAATTGGCTTTAGAATTGGAAAAGGAAAAGGTCAATAAATGGCACTCAATTCAAGGTATAAAGGAAAATAGGAGAAAAGTAATATGAAGAGACAAGAATATGCATGCTAGGGAAATTAGAGGGAATGTAAGTAAAAAAGAAAGAAAAGAGGAAAAAGATAGAGACACTACACGTCAATGATAAAAAGGCATATGAGAAAAAGTTAACTGTTTTTGGCTTAGTTTTTAATCAGTTTCAAAAATCGTACTCCAAGAAAGAGGGAGAGGAGGAAGAACACAAGCAAGAAAGGAAGAAAAGGATAAGAAAAGGAAATCAAGAAACAAGAGCAAAAGTAAAAGAAAGCACGGGCATGCAATGAAAATATTTGAAGAGCGGCTACAATAGGAATATTTTGTAGGTAATATGTTGCAGGTGTGATTTCCTTGTTGGGATTTGAATGCATGGTGCATGTAGTTGGTTTACATGATTTCTTTTCTATTATTGACATGGGATATTACTCGATTGATAGTCTTTACAACCTTACCTTTCCATTTCCTGGATAGTCATGGTGTGATGGCATTTGTTCTTAGTTGAACTTTGGATTTATATAATATTTTAGATTTGGGTGAGGTAGTTTCATGAAAATCATAAGGGTTGGGGGTGGAGATGATTTCCTCCAGGAATCCCTTGATGGGTTGGTGGAGATAGGAAAATTTCTCAGGGCGTGATGAAGATATTCCGAGGAATCCAAGCTTGTGCTTGTTTGCTGATTTCAAGACTAGTTTAAGTGAAATCAATTTGATTGATGGTTGAGGTGGTTTGGCCTACGGAACCTGGTTAGTTTTGTTTTGTTTTAGCCCATGAGATCCCACATTCATGCTTTGAATATGGATTAGCGGTGATTGGCTAAAACAGAGATTTGGTTCAGCCCATTATATGATCGATTTATATGTGGAAGTCCTTGAATTTGTTGGGTTTATGTATATGTTATTAAGTTTTCTTTCTTATTGACATCAATGAGCACATGTGATGGTTATTGAGTTGATTTTATGATTGGTTTGTCATGGCTTCATTATGGTTAAATGTTGGTTATAGGCATGGTTAGCTGATGTGCTCTTGTTATGGATCTTTTTCATTATTCGATAAGTCATCAAATGTTTATCTGAATGTATGAGCTAACAAGTGTTGTTGCTTCTAGATTGAGAGGGCAGTCAAACTTCTTGATGATTCTCTAGTGAAATGAATGAGACAATGATGAGATATGCATTCATAACCTATAGTTACTATGTTTACCATATGTTTGTATAAATGTTTATCATGTGGTTGGCATGTTTCGGCAAGATATAATCGAAGTATATATTATACAGACTTGCGATCATATCCAACTTGATTCTGGAAATTTTTTGGTAGCTCTGGGCAATGGCTTGTAGGATGTCCCTGAAAATGTGGCACTACTTTTGCAGCCACAGTCTCTTAAGTAGTGAATTTCAATTGTAGCCACATGGAGGATAACTTGTGCATGAGGGTGGAGCCTTCTGGCTACATGGAAGGCTTGGCATGCATGCGACTAGGATGTGATGTGGGTCAAGAAGATAGTTCTACCTCAGGGTTACATCATCAGTTGATGTTGTCTAACATATAGGTGGTCTAGTGTTCCTGATAGGTTTGAGTAAGCTTTCCACTTAGTAGATCCCACTTCAATAAATAGAACTTGGTTGTTGGTTCATGTCATAGTAACTCTCAACTCATGTTTGCCTTGGATTGCTTCTAAAAGTGGCTAAATGTGGGGTGGGGTGTTACAAAAAATAAAGAGAAACCACACAGGAAAGTGGGATGGCAAACAACTTGGGATGGAGGAAGTAAACACATAGAGAAATATAAAAGAGTTGGGTTCTCAAAGGTCACTAGAAGAAAATTTCTCAAATATTCTCAGGAAAATTAAGAAAGTAAGTGGCCCTACCCGTGTCCAATGGGGACTCTAAATTGACAAGTAAATGATGAAATTTTCTCTTAGAATTGTACAAGATTAGCATCGGACCATATTATGGCTAGAGTTAAGAGCCTAGTTAAAAACAAAAATACTCTAGTCCTCTTTCTCTAGGAGACTAAATTGTGGGAAAAAGATGTTATCAAAAAATGATCAAATTTATGGAAAGGAAATGAAATTTAGATGGTAAATTTTCATGGAGGCTTAGGAGGATTGTGCAGTTTGCAGTACTATCTTCACTTTCAATTTCTCTCTTTTCAATTTACTATTCGTTTTCTCACAATTAAAATTTTTAAATATATATTCTCAAAAGATATATTGTTTCTCCAATATTTATATGCCAATCCACTGTTAAGAAAAAATAGAATATGGTTCTTCCCTACAAATGCTAGAGTACTCAGATTTAAGCCAAGGCTATATTTTGGGAGGTGAATTTAACATTTCCTTCCTTTTTGGGAAACGAAAGGATGATCCTTGGTTAGAGATATTTTCTAAGAGAGTATTGAATAGCTTATTAGTAAATAATGGTTGATGTATATCAAGCCTCAGGAAAACAAATATACATGGAGTAATTGAGAAATGGGCCTCAATCACATAACTATAAGACTAGATCAATTTCTTGTGGCTAGTTCTTTATTAAATCAAAATCATCTAGTTTCCTCTAGAGTATTTTCTTAGAGTGGTTTTGATCACCATCCTATTTCTTTAAAATTTCATCTTGCAGACGGTTCTATGCATGGAGCTGTGTTATACTTTTTGACAAATCAAGGGTGCATTTTGGTGAAAAACAGGAGCTCCATTGAGCCATTTTAAGTGCTTAATCAAGCAATTTTTAAGCACTCAATCAAGATACTTAAGGACTTAGAGATAGCTAGATCATAAATTTAAACAGACCGTTAATTGAGCTCCTATGTAACCTGAGTTAACATAACAACTCAATCGAGCTCTAGGGCTCAATCGAGCTTGAGGGATCAATTGAGCCTTTATTTGTCATTAAAAGTCATGGTCGCAATCTTCCAAGCCATTTTGTGTAGACTACAAGGTGGACGACAACCCAATTGAGATGTTTAAATGCTCGAGTGAGGGTTTTGGACCAAGACCAAGCATTTTGGAGATGGAGCAGCAACCCCACCAATGTCTCTGAAGATCAAAGCAACCATTATTTGGATGCTAAGGGAGGTTTCTTATCATTTTTTGTCTATTTGAATTATAATTTTTTCTTTCAAAAGAAAATAAATTAATTTGAAGCGAAAAACCCACCATACAAAAACCATGAAAACCCCCAAGAAAACCCTTGAAAACGAAAAGAACGACCTATAAAACCAGAAAAAACCCATCAAGAAAACCTTTGAAAAAACAAAAAACAGCCTAGAAAACCATAAAAATCCACCAAGAAACCCCTTGAAAGCCACAAAAAACTAGGTAATTTAGCTATTAATTTGTTTTAATTTCATTATATAGATTTTCAATAATTGCAATGGTAGCATGTTTATTATAATTTTTTTTCTAATTTTAAATGCTAAACTATTCACTTTCATATTATTTTATGTTTTGAAGTTTTTTCTTAGGAATTTAATGAAATGCATTTTCAAAATATTCTGATTTTTTATTATTTTAAATGCATTTTAAATTTCCAACAAATTTGACAAAAAATTTGCCAAAGAAATTTCAAAAACATAAAACAACCAAACTATAACAAAGAAATAAACAAATTATGAGATTAAGATTAAAATAATGAATATGGTTGCTCATGGAGAACCTTTATTTATCAAATAAAAAAAAATATTTCATTGCTTATTTTAAATTTAAATTAATTTATATTTTAAATATTTTTTTATTAATAAACATAGTAAAATTAGTTTTAAAACATTAATTATTTAGATAAAATATTACCTGAGCTAAAAGTTCGAAAATGAAAAAAAAAATTACTCATTAAATTTTATTATCTGTGTGTGTGTGTGTGTGTGTGTGTGTGCGTGCGTGCGTGCGTGTGTGCATGCATGTGACATCACATGACATGACATTTAACATAACTATATAATTATATATATTATATCTGTGTGTGTGTGTGTGTGCTATTTTATATTAACTAGGTATATCTATAATAACATAATTATACAAATATGTCCTGGGGGCACCTGAATTGGTCAATCCAAGAAATGTGAAATCATTCAAACATGAAAAACCAGGTTCAAATCCTCTCTATTGTGACTCGGACTATGAGGGGGAGGAAATATCTTAGCACACCCAATGGTTCACTAGTACTTACATGTCAAGTGGACTCGTGGGTTCCTTTGGCTCACAAAATAAAATAAAATAAAATGATATATATATATAGACCCGAGTGTTACCTTAATTGGTCGAGCTCCCCTTGCTAAGTACCTCGCTGATTGGGAGGTCACTGGGTCAACTCCCCTTAATGCCCTTAGTGTCCGTCCTTGCTATTTTGGCTCGTAGGATGTGATCCCTTCAAGTTAATCTACCTAGATTTTCCCTCATCAAAAAAAAAATATACAACTTTATAATATAAAGTTAAATATGGAATTTTAGCTATGCAACATGACTATATATAAGTATAAATTATGTATAGCATAACATTATAAATATAACATTTAACATAGCATATATATATCTGTGTGTGTGTGTGTGTGTGTGTGTGTGTGTGTGTGTGTGTGTGTGTGTGTGTGTGTTCAAGTTTCAAGAATCATTGATAAATACATTAAATCCACGATGAAAAGTGCATTTAAGGTGAATAAAAGAATTTTGACTCTTTTATAATTTGTACCATATTCTTTCATTATGTAGTGTGTTGTAGCATAAACATTATCCTCATGTGTTGGCACCTAGTATTTGCCATGTGTAAAAGTAAAACATTATAAAAACCTACATTCTAGCGAAGTTTTTCATTGGCATGAAATCTTATTATTTTTGAAGATAAGTTTATTTCAATTTTTGCATATATATTTACATATTTATGCTCTATGAATAAAATTAATTATTTAAAAATGGGAAAAAGTGTGAAGATAGATTTGATCACTTCTTTCGATTTTGTTTACATGCAATGCAATACTTTGGTTGATAAATTATCAAAAAATAGACTCTAAAGCTTAGGAATTAAGCCTAAATTATTCTACTTGAGTTTAGAGATGGTTTTTTTCTCAAAATTCTTTGTAACTCAACAATTGTTTCTTGGATTAGTTTATATATATTATATGTAATATTTTTTATTATATGTAATAGTTTAGTAAAAAAAAATTGGATTAGTTTATATGTATTATATGAAATATGAAGAGCCATATCCTATACACCCCCAACTGCAAGGCATCAAAGTGTGGTGAGATATCATATACATGGTTGAGCTTATGATATATCATGTAGCCCAACTAGAGTGCATGTTGTACTCATAGATCTTGGCTCTGACACCAGTCAGAGTGCTTCTATATCTGTTGACGATCATGTTACAGATAGTGGACCATATTCACCTGCTACAACTAAATTTTTATATCCTTAAATGTGATGTGTTTATGTCTTGAAATATATTTAATTTTTAAATCATCTTCAATTGATGTGTTTGAATTTAATGTTTATCTTATTATTACTTTATTTTGTTATATATGTGCTAAATTATGTTTATGATTTGCATACCCTCAACAAGGTGAAGCTAAGGAACATAGTGAAACATTGATCCATCCATGTGGTAATGTTATAGCCAGTATCACACTAGAGGATGTTAGGGCCCGGCATACATGCATCAAATGAGAGCTGAGTAAAATGTCTGTTAGTTCTCCTACTAGGCATAGTTTATATTTTAGGGTATATAGCATTGATAGGTTGATCGAGACATATCGGAGGGTAGGGCCACAAAGTCGCCTCCTTCATTCCATAGAAAGGATTAGGAGGCAGGAGGTTAGAGGCCCACATATTTGGGAGGCAGTGAAAGACACCACCAAGGACATTGATGTTCATGGGGAGTTGTTTGACATCCCTCTGGAGCATCATGCTAGAAATCGAGGTTTGATTCTGCGAAGCTATTTAAGCAAAGTTGATGTAGCCCCTTTTGTTTATGATCGATTCATTGGATCTTGGGGCTAGTACCCTCACCATAACTAGGTCCCCCTTTACTTTGTAAATGATATATATGTAGATTTCGTGCTACATATGGGTCCAAATTACAGCAGTACCATATATGATTTTATGGATCTAGCTTGGAACATACTTATGATTGTGACGAGGCTCCTATGGACCCTAGGAATTTACCACCACCTCCAAGATTGTTGCCACTACCATCTCAGAATGAGGTATTTTCTACATACCTAGAGGAGTCATCAAAGTTTTGTGTTGAGACCAGCCATACCATTACAGATAGTATGCACACAACATTGGCCATTGTGCATGTCACATTTCATGGAGAGATAAGAAAACCACCACCATTTTCTTGTGACCCACTAGTTCCATTATATGATGATTAATATCTCGTGAGTCTACCCATTGACTATATTTTATCATATGCATGTATGTGTCGTGATGCCGTTTGTGACACTTGGATGGTGCATGACTACCATGACATATGCCATGTAAAAATATATGAAAATTTTGACGCTTAACATCAAATTATACATAATTATTTATATTCATTTTTATTGTCTTAGATTTCATTTATAATAATAAGTTCATGATAACATGTAGACACAGCCCAAATACATGGATGAGGTTATGAGTTCATCCGAGGTGGGAATTGATTAACTAGAACAACCTCCACCAGTACATGTTTCCATGCATTCTCCTCCACCTTCACCTCATAACATTCACGTTGAGGAGCCACTATGTATAGCCACATTGAATAGCAGTTGAGGCAAACGTTTTTCTTCCTATGACTTCAACATTTTCTTTTTTTTAAGTTACATGCATGATAAATAATTTTCTAGACAAATTATAATTTGCATTTTCCATCATGTATACAGGCCCATATGTAGAGTGTTGTCGATGTTGTAGTTATCTGGATGCATGAGCTATATGCTAGGTATAGAGGCATTGATTATGTGGGTCCATCGATGTAGGCCCCAATGTTTGAGCCATTGGAAGAGGAGCAACAAACCTAGATTGATCAGACCCCCATCCTAGTTAGCTTGCATTTGGACTCGAGTGACGTTAGTAGATTCATATATGTAATTAAATGTGGTTCAAAATAATTTATTTCCATATTGTTTATTTTGTACAAATAATGATCTAATTAGTTTGAATTTGAATGTGTTATATTGCAATACTGGATTATGAACGATTACTTTTCACAGTGGAACTGACATAGGAATTTTGGAAATACTTAGAGTGGATATTTTGTATATTTTTTGGCCTATTTGGTAGGGCACATTCACATGTCCTACAGACTTTGTATATTTTTATACATGAACATTTTATGTATGTACATGAACATTATTTTTATTTATGGATGTTCATGTAACATTTGTAATTTATATATATTTTTATGTGGATAATTTATTAATACATTCATTATTTCATTTCATGGATGTTTATTAATCTTGTTGGTGGATGTTTATTAAAATTTAGGTTATGGAAATATTAAGTATTTCACTAGTTAAAAAAAATCTATAGAGTAAAACTTTTATTAAAAACTATGATTTCTAGTTTCATAGACTAAGAAAATAAGTATAATATTACTATAATTCTAGTCACTTTGATAAATAAAATCAACTAAAATATATCACGGTTGAACTAAAAAACACAAATAGGAATGAAATAAATTTGAAAGTCAAATTTAAAAGATTTTTGGTAACAAACAAATAAGATTTATTCAATTTTATTTATTTTGAGTTCATCTACAAGAGCTTAGTCATAACATGTTATTTAAATCATGTGTACTGGAATTTAATATACCAAAAAACAATTAATGAAATATGTCTCTATAATTTTATATATACTTAGATATGAACTTTACTAAATTTACTTAGTTATCGTAAGGTTCAATTAATAAACACAAATGGAATTGAAATAAATTTCTTCAATTTAAAATAAAATTGTAAACAACGAATAAGTTTTATTCAATTTTATTTATTTCGAGTTCATCTACAAAATCTTAGGCATAACATGATATAAATAAAATATTACTATGATGCAAGTCACTTTGATACTTAAAATGAGCTAAAATCTATCATGTGTCAATTTAATATTTCACATGCAAATAATTACAAATATGATTCATATTGGCTTGTAGAAAGTGAATTTTAGTGAAATAAGCATGTATTTTATTACAATGATTTTAAATATAAATTATTTAAATTTTAAATTCATCCATACTCTAATTTAAACATTCTATATATGGAAAATTTTGTGACTCGCCCATATACCATTTCATGACCAACTCTTTTAAGTATATTTCAATCAATTTCTTATCTCAAGGTTCAATTAAAAGAACACAAATAGGATTGAAATAATTTTATTCCATTTTATAAGATGTATGGTAAACAAAAAATATTTTTTGTTTAATTTGGTTTCTTTTGAAGTCATCTACAACTCTAGCTTAGTCATAATTTTATTCAAGTACAATATTACTATGATGCAAATCACTTTGATACTTAGAATGAACTAAAATATATCATGTATCAATTTAATATTGAATATGGAAAGAATTACAAATATGATTAATATTGACTTGTAGAAAGTGCCTTTTAGTGCAATCAACATGTATGTTATTATAATTCAATTTTAAAAATAAATTATTTGAATTCTAAAGTCATCCATATTATAATAAAAGAACTATATACAGAATTTTTTTTGACCCGCCCATATACCATTCCATGGTCAACTTTTATAAGTATTTCAAACATTTTATTATCTCAGAGTTCTATTAAAATGCACAAATATGATTGAAATAATTGTTTATTCAATTTTAGAAGATTTCAAGTGTAAAAAACAAATAGGTTTTATTCAATATTATTTCTTTTGATATTATCTACAAGAGCTTAGTCATAACATGATATAATTCAATCGTATTGGAATATAATATAGGTAAAACAAATATATGATAATATTTCTATAATTTTATATAATGTTATAAGCTTTCGTAAATTTACTTAGTTATCTGAGTATTTCAATCGATTCTTTATGATTGAAATAAGTTTTATTCAATTTTAAAATATGTCAAGATGTAAACTACAAATAAGTTTTATTCTATTTTATTTCTTTTGAGGTTATCTACAAGAGCTTGGTCATGACATGATATGTGTGTGGGTGTGTGTGTGTGTGTGTGTGTTCTATTTGTTGCAATTTTTACAATCCAATATGAAGCATGCGTGTAACTCTTTCCATGCTTTATATCAAACTCACACATACAATTTATTAATAACATAAAAAAATAATGTTGTTCATAACCTAGATCTAGTGGAATTTTCATTTAAAGTAAAATAATATCATATCAACTTGGTCAAATCAATGTTGATAATATCATTATCAGGAATATATCGGTGAGGGTCTTGAAAACACATTTTTGGCAATATCGACAAAATATCAAAAAATATCAGAAAACAAAAAATAAGCATAATATATTCAATTTTTTTCATACTTTTAAACATACAAAGCAATAAAAACATGAAATAAACTCATTAGAACATCAATATGACGAAAGAATTTATATATATGATGTAGTGGATGCAAAGTAAAAATCACACATCAAAGGCGATACCAAATCATGTTGATCCTTGATAATTGTCCAATCAATGACTCAAATGTGGAGAACCAATCCAAAATAAAATCACATATGTAAATGTATCTCATCATCATGGGTTATATGTATTATGTATAAAAACAAATAAAAATAGCTGACAACTATCAAATATTAGTGCCCTCACCCCCTTTTATGGGAAGACGGGATGAGTTGTTTGCTAGGCCTGCCCCTAGTAATAGATGGTGTTTAAGTCGACACTCCCAGAATCTCCTCCTCCTCCTCCTCCTCTTCCTCCTCCTACTCCTTCTTGTGTTACTCCTCCCTTGAGTCCTCCTCCTCTTGCTTCCCTTGTAATAATTGTTCCTTCTCTCCATGTAGGGTAACCCTCCAACATAGGAACCTTAGACTCCACCCTCCACTGAGACAATACATCAATATATTCTAAGGAAATGACATTTGGATCCATTGGTTTCTCTATTTTCTTCACTTGAAGTTAGATATTTTAATGTAAATACACTAAATTATTGAGGCGTGAAAACTTCAATGTGTAAGAGTGTAAAAAAATTTACGAGTCTTGACTCTTGACATTTGAGGGTCATAAATTAAAATTACAAAAATTGTAATTTCTCAACTAAAGGCTGAAGCTCAAAGTTATACATGTTTCACTTTTTTTAGTGTATTTTCTCAAATACACTCCAATTTCACTCACACCCTGAAGAGCTATAGGTTTGACTCAAGATTCTTATGGCCAATTTCTGCAGATTTGGTGCCCTTGCATCAAAGCTTCACCACCAAATATCTACAACAAAATAAAGAAGGAGAACAGTTAAAAACTTAAAACATAATTAAAATATAAAACAAAACATAATTGAATTTAAAAAATATAGAATTATAAATAAGTAAACTCTAAATTGAAAATTTTATTGAGTCGTGGATTGTCACTTACAAGGAATGAAGAGGGTCATTTTCCAAATAGAATCATCAAATCCACACACAATCCTGATAAAACTATATCTTGAGATTCATTTTGCTACGAATCTTAGGATTAGGTACCATCCTATCAATATAGGAGTGATTCCCTTCCATCACCTCACCATCAAAATCGAAGCAACATTTGTATGAAAATGTAGGGTTGAGGAAGAGTGTTGTTGCATGAATGGATCGATGAAGCATCCTTGTCCATCGACTATCAATTGCATCCTATAACATCATATGTCTATTAATCCTAGCAAAACCCTTGTCTTCCTAATAAGAAAAATGGTCTCCTTAGCCTTATCCATGACTTCATACAAATAAGGCATTGCAGACCTCTCCTATCTACCAATCTCAGAACCTTTACTATAGGTTTACTAACTGAGCGCACTTCTTCTACTCCTTGCCAAAATGTGTTAGTGTATGACATTTTTTTAATGCCTCTCCCATCCTATATTATGTTATATCTATAATCACGCCACTCATCATAAACAAACATTTTATTCAACTCAAAATAGCATTGAATCAAAGACTCGAGAGTAATAAAGTTGGTGGAAAAATGTGTGATTACAGGACACCGCAACTTCTTGTTTCTAGTGCAACTTCTCATGAGGATAAGAACCAAAACATGGTCATATATAAACTTGGGGATGCTCCTAGCCATATAAATCACCTCCTTGATGAAGGATATTTTCACCATATCCTCAAGCAGTAAATTGATACAATGTGTTACACATGGAGTCTAGAAAAATGTGCAGTGCCTATCCATAAGTATCCTACTAGCAACCACATAATTAGTTACATTATCTATCATGACTTGTAGCACATTCTTCACATAAAACTCCTAGATGAACCCATATAACAACTCACATATCAATGTTACATATTTTATATGTGTTGATGCATCCACCTATTTAATAAACATGGTAACCTAAGGATAATGTACCAAGAAATTTAGAAGGGTCCTACCCTTCCTATCTGTCCAACCATCAGACACCACTATGCATCCATATACATAGACTTGATGTCTTTATTTTCTGCTTGAAGGATCTTCCCCCACAACACCTCATATGTATATTTTTTGTACTCTCAGTGCACAATAGAAATACCATCACAGATTGGCTACCAGAATGGGTTATTTCTAGCTATGTTGAGAGGTAAGTCACTCCAAGAAAAACACCTTTCCATAACTCTATCTTCTTCTTACTTCTCCTTTATTTCAACAAATGATTTTATGGAAGGTTGTGCTCCATGCATGGTTTGTGGAACAAAAAAGGATTACCTCCCACTCCTAGTAACATTAGCACTAGAAGGTGACACTATGGATCCCCTCCCACTACCCTCAGTCTCAAAATTTGAAGAAGATATCCTGAAATATATACTGACACATTCAGTCTTGCTTCTTTTTTCGTCTTCTTTTTTTCTATCTTTTTAATCAATTGCTTCAAGATATTTTTTTATAAGCTCTGTACTATATTCCATAAGAATCCCAACATCATACCTAGGGATTCTATCCATAAGGTATTTCAATCGTGTGACCCCTCTTTTCATCATGTACCCATACAATTTACATGTTAGATATGCTCGATTTGTCCCACCATTAGGTTCTCCATAATCCCAAAATGGGTCAAAGGGCTTTGGAATATTTGTAGTGGATTAATTCAAACCTAGGGCACCAAAAGAATAAAAAATTGGCACTAAACCCCCATACACAAAAAAATAACATCCACCTCATTTAGAAAAAAAATATTTACTACATTACCTGTAATGAAAACTGGCAATAAGAGGGTTCATAAGAAAGTTCGAAAAAAATAAAGCTTGTTGTTAATTATGGAGAAAACCCTTGCATTGGGTCATCGGCATTAAAATAATATCAAATGGAAGAAAAAAAAAAGAAAAAAAAATGTTGGTAGGCAAAGAGGCAAGCAAGCATAACCCTAAATCTATGAAAAAAATCATTAACATAGGGGTTTTTAAGAGCATACATGTTAATGGAAGAAATGAAGTTTTTCTCATTGTTACTGAATATTTGATCCAAAAAAAGAATTTGATTGGTGATGATGACGGTTGGTTGATCTTCAATCCCTCCTTGAAAACCACCATGAATCTCTTCCCCTTCCTTCTCTAAGACCAACAAAGAAAAATAAACAAATAAAAGACCAAAAAGTCATTTTGTAGCTGCAACCAAACTTGCTCAGTGAGAAATAGGGTCGTCACATGATTTTTTGGTATAATATCGCTGATATATCATAAATATCATGATATTTAATCAGTGATATATCAGTTTGTCGAAAATATTGTAATATTTACAATATATCACGATATTTCGGTGATATTATCAAGATTGGGTTAAATTATTGAAGGATTAAATTTTAGATATTTCTTGATTCTAAATCCATGGGGTTCACATAAGGATCGTATCCTTAAAAATAAAGCCTTCTTGAAATTTAGAAAACTTTATTTTTACAAAGGCTCCATTGAGCTCAATAACTCAATCAAGCCTCGGGTTAACCACGTAAACGAGTTGAACAAGGGTTTCTTAAACCCTTAATTGACTTATTTGAAATTATAATGTAAGTGTTGTATCGAGCATTTTAAACACCCGTTTTAGCTTCTAAGGTCCTCAAACGCACAATTTGAGCACCCCATATGCAAATTTCTCTACAACACCATTTTCTACCCTAGTTGACTTAGGGTAGAATTTTTCCTTAAGTGGTGGAGTTGATCATGCTAGATTCGTGAAGGAATCTTCCATCTAATGGCATATGAATTTGAAATTTTCTAATTCATATGATGTTTTCATCTAATTTCTTTTAAACATAATGTTTGAAATTTTTTTGGAAAGGTTCAAAGATGCTAAATAAAAAATCAATAACATAAAATATACACAACAAAAAAATTTAAAAAAATACCACTATCTTCGTTTACTAGTCCTCTTGAAAGGGTAATCTTGGTTTTTCAATTTATTTAAATATTTGAAAAATAACTTACGTGAACATATGTCTTTGCAAATTGCAATTGAAATATTACTTTGTCAACTTTGAAAAATAATAAAAAAATATAATTTGTCATAAAAAAATAAAATTTTAATATGAAAATCTTGGTTCTCTTGGTGCATATCATGCTTATATATATATATATATATATATATATATATATATTAAAAATTACACATTTTAGACTAAGTAATGCTATATATATATATATATATATATATATATATATATATATATATATATATATATATATATATTAAAAATTACACATTTTAGACTAAGTAATGCTATGTGAACACACACATACCTCTTAAGATGTGCAAAGATTTTTGAGGACAAACATTTCATTTCATGGAAAATTGAAAAATTATATGACACTAAAATGTTTTGAAAAAAATATCATTAGGACAACAACATAATTCTCCAGAAATTGTCTTTTTACTCCCAATCAAAACTTGCAATGCTTATATGTATTTTGAGGGTTTCAATTCGATAAGAGAGTAAGATTTTGAAATTTTGTCGCCAAATTGGGCCTAAAAGTGTAACTCATCTTCATGCATTCACCCAGTGGACTATGACAATTTACCTTTCCGATTTAGTCCACTATGAAATATTTCAAAAAAATTCAACAAGCTTCGTGGTAATGACTAACAGGTTCTACAACTTTTATTTGGGAACATAAAATTAAAGATATAAAAGTGGTGTTCAAATAATGGGCCAAGTAAAATGCTCCAAATATAAAAAATCAAGTTATTATTCATAAAAAAATGTTAGAGGTAATACAAAAACAATTGGAGTATCTCCCCATCCCCAAGGAGCTCTTGATGGTGGAAAACGTAGCTTTTCATAAATATGTAGAGGATCTTAGAACATAAGAGGAAGAATGGAAACTTAAGTCTCATAGATTATGGCTTCAAGTAGGAGATAAAATGCATATTTCTCATTATGAGACCATAAGGAGAATCTTGAAAGTTAATATAAATTCAATATATGTCAATGAGAAACTGGTTTAGTATTTCTCACATATTAAATAGGATGTCGTTCATCACTTCCATTCTATCTATGATGAACTAGGTAGATAGGAGGAAAACATTCTGTTTGATATGTTGGATAATATTCCCCATCTAGTTTCCGAATATGATAATAGGGCTCTACTATTCACTATTATGAAATATATGGTATCGAATGTCTCACCTTCTTTCAACAAAAATAAAGCTCCAAGTCCAAATGGCTTCTTAACACATTTTAATTAGAAATTTTGGGATATCATTAAATGTAACCTTTGAAGAATGATATATTACTCCATGAAGTATAAGTTTATTCAAGAGGGTATCAATTAATCCTTTATCTCCTTGTTCCCAAATGATTCCAACTCTTCATCTGTCTCTTGTTTTAGGACTCTCTCCCTTTGTAATATGTCTTACAAGATGATTTCGAACATTCCAGTAGCGTGAATCAAGCCTCTCTTGTCAAAGTTGATATAAGAAACTAGGGAGGATTGATGAGAAATAGAATAATTATGGATAATATTTTCCTTCTCCAAGAATAAATCCATTCAAGTAAATATCAAGGTGAAAAAGGAATCATTATTAAACTTTCCATCACTAACACTTTTGACCGAGTTTGACATAAGTTTCTCTTTGAAGTGATGATAAAAATTGTGTTTGAAGAAAAAGTATCATAGGTATTGACTTGCATTTCAAGCTCTTAAATATCTCCTTTGGTTAATGGGAGACCTGTTAATTTTCTTCAACCTTGAGGAGGCTTGAGACAAGGTTATTATCTTTCCTAATTTTTATTTAGAATAATTAAAAAATCCTTAAGGAGAGGGTTAGAATTTGAATTTGAAAGAGAAAGGCTTTGGCAGGTATCTGAATTGGTCCAGGTATTAAAAATATAGAAATTTCTCATTTTGTTGATGGAACATTATTATTCAGGGTTCCCTCACTTCTTATATCTTCTATATTTATTTCAATTATGGATAAATTTATTTAGGTGTCTAGAGGGAAGATTAACAAAGGTAAAATTCAAATATACTCATGGAATGTCACCAAATCATTCTTGGGCCATATAAAATGTATTATAGGATTTTCAATATAAGAGACTTGGTAGGAGTTTAAGTATTTGGGTATTCCTATCTATCTAAATTCCAACTCTTCTAAATCTTGGACTCTAATTATTTCTAAATTCAAGTCTAAATTTAACCAGTGGGGAGCTCCTCAACCTAATCAAGTTACACATGTTTCTTATTCAAGCTATTTTTTTAGTTCTTCCCTTGTTTTGATTCTCAACGATTTTAGCTCCATTGGAGTTAAAAATCTAATGTGTTAAGATATCCACAAATTTATATGGCAAGGAGGAAAATATAACATTAAGAATTTTCATTTGATCAAATAGTGTTATACTAAAGGTTACACTAAGAGGGGAGGTGAATTAGTGTAATGGAAATTTAAAATTCCAAAACCATTTCATCAAAAACTAAAAAATTAGTAGTGCATTGGTAAATAACATGCATCATAGTAGCAAATAAAACTTTGCATCAAGTAACAACCACCCTATCAACACATGAGGACAACATGTTTTACATGGAAAACCTTTTAGGACAAAATCACAAATTCATTTTGTCTTCTTCAATTTTATTACATATACTTGTAGGCACTAACATGCTCGAGGAATGTACCGCCAAAATAAATATGCAAACACCAACCCCCATTATGGGTTAGAATTGACATGTTGTAGGTTACAACCTAATTTTAGCACCAACCTTGATTATATGAAATCATTGACTTGTAGTAGTATTCAAACTTATTGGGTCACCCACCTCCTTCTTCAACCTAAATTAGACCACATTTAACAATATTTCATACTAGATCCACAAGCTCTTCACAAAATACCACTTCTAAATTTATTCATTACATCAACCTGTATTACTTACATTGACATTATCTTATCCTCCATTTATTGCATCAACATCCAACTTGCTAATATGGCTCAAAACACTTTTAAATAAAGTATTTTCATTAAAAATATTTTCTCATGGCTCTTCATGTCCCTTACATTGATCACAAGACAACATAATCCATTTCCCACTTTTAAAAAATCATATTTCCCTTAATTCAACCCAAAAGCATTATAAACAATTAACTATTCTACAATGTGCACTTGTATGGTGTGCTACCTACAAAATAAACATTTTTTAGTGTGCATTCTACAAAATTCGCTTTTTCGGTCTACTTAAGTATTTTACAGATTGCACTTTGGGTGAGAAAAAATAAACTCAACCAAATGCCACCGAATTCAAACTTGTCTTCAAATCTCTAAAACCAATCACTATCAAAACCAATTGAACTATTGAGTTAATCATTCATGTTACCCAAAAAATGTATATTTTATAATTAGGATCTGAATGCCAAAGTAAAGGATAAGCCTTCAATATTAATTATGCATATCAAATAAGATTCAAACATCTAACCATACACAACACAACATAAATCATGACCTGAACCTTCAAGCCAATGCACCAAAAATGAGTTTATGACTTATTCTTTTGAGCCAATATAGACAACACATCAAAACTCACAACCCTATTCCTTGAGGCCAATATTTTACAGCACAAGAGAACTCACATCATGAGCCTTTTGGGCACAACAAACCTCACAACGTGAGCCTTGAAGCCAATACACCACAATAAAATAGAACAAACAACCTAAGCCTTTGAGCCAATACACCATAGCACAATAGATCTCACTACCTAATCCTTTGGGCTCATAGACATTAGCACAATAGAGCTAACAACCTACTCGTTTGGGCTATTTAAAAAAATGATGCTCATGAATTATGCCTTTAGGCCTATTATAGGACATTTTGTTTCATATGGCCAATACACTTGCAAACCAGATCAATCACCATTTGTTAACATCTTGTCATCATCCTTAGACAAATACCTAAGAATGATCTTTCCAAATAACTAAGTTTCTAGGTCTAACTACAAATCTATGCTTTTAAGCCCCACCACACCCCAACCCCCTTAAATACCTTCGTTCAACAACAGGTTTCTCCTTTTTGCACCAACACTGATCAGAAACAACTTGCTCCTTCCTAGGGGTGTAATGATTCTAGAAATTTCCTTAAGCTTCCTCTTCCAAAATAATCAAAGGAATGCTTTAACCATTTACCTAGGATAAGAAGCTCAATTCCTATATGATCCTACCATGGAGATTTCACTTCTTATCCCTTGATATCATCCTCCCAGTGGATCAAAAGACTATATTGTAAATGGATAATAATTCCTAAAATACCATCCCTCTCCTATAAATTTACTTCCATCTACAACATCATGGTTGGAATTTGGATATAGATCATGTTCTCATGTTGTTCCTTGAATTTAGGAGAGTAATCTTCTTCATGCATTAGGGTGACATTTAGGAGTGCTTTGTGAAAAGGAAGGACAAGCCAACTTAGGGAGATATCTATAAGATCAACTACTATTATTGGCTGTAAACTCTCTCCTATTTATATTAATTCAAAGATTATATCATTTTCCTATATCTATTATGTTACGTTTGCATTCATGTATTTCAAATGCTTATTGATTCATTGAATAAATTAATTGAATTATGTTATGTATATGTTGTGGATCCTTGGCTTGTTTTGATTATATGCGTAGGTTATAATTATAGAAATCGACATTATGATTGGAGATTCCAATCCAAAATGAAAGTAAATCTCGTGACAGATTCCATTTAAGCCTCTTTCACATTCTTCAATTTCTCTAAGGGAAACCCTATATTATTTTCCTTCTATTGTTCTAGACTAGTACACTAGGTCTCGGGGAGATACTTTTGTCCGCAATCGTAAATTTCGCATAACAAATTAGTGACTCCACTAGGGATCATTTATTCCCTTACTGGTTTCTTTAACCTTAGCCCTTGTTTCACCTCATGAATAGACCTTCATTGCCTCATTCAGCTTTGGATTGACCCCAAGAAGACCTTTTTCTGAGCTTGGATTCATATTTTGTGTCATAATTTGGCTAGATCTACATCAATTCTCCCCCTAGTTTGGAGACAGAGCACTGCAACACACCCTAGCTTCCTCTTCACCTATGCTGCAAAGCACTAGTGCCCTTTTTGCACCTGTGGTAGCCCTTGTAAGATGCAAAAAATTGAATTTTGTGCCTTTCTCTCTGATTTTCTTGGTTATAGCTAGTTTTCATTCTATCCCATAGTGTGATTTGGTTTTTGAAAAGCCTTCACTTTGTTTTCTTTTGGTTTTTATAGCCTTTGATAAGAATTTGATTGGATTTTTCTTTGTTCTTATCAGTTAGGTCATTAGAAAATTCTTGTTTAAACATTGATTATTTGAAATAATTATTATTACAGTCATCATTATATATACTTTCTTTCATCAATGATTTAACAAGCATCTTAGTTCTCATCTCATTTGAAAATTAAGTGGATCAAAAAGAAAAATCTCATGCTTTTTTCACTGCATTTAGGGTTTTGTGTGTAAAATTGGAAATTGGAACAATTGCATTAGGGTAATTTACTTACGAAATTTTGTTTGTTGCATATGGTATGTTGCATTAATCTTTGTTCACTTCCCTTGCGTACATATATTTTCATTGAAAATAAGATTTCATTTTTTCCTACCAGA
The DNA here is from genome assembly GCA_031772625.1 of Pinus tabuliformis. Classification (NCBI taxonomy): domain Eukaryota; kingdom Viridiplantae; phylum Streptophyta; class Pinopsida; order Pinales; family Pinaceae; genus Pinus; species Pinus tabuliformis. The sequence goes on along the minus strand of CM062815.1, from coordinate 276,472,774 downwards.
TTGCATCTTTAGGATATTTAGGTGAATTTTGAGGTGAGCCTTCAAAATTGAAACGTGATTCAAGATAAAATTTAATATTTATTGAATCAATCTTAAGGAGAATTTGAAACATTAACATGAACATCTATAACTCTAAGCTAGAGATGTGTTCTAAAATCTGTAAACATAGGAGTTTTCATTTTTTACCAGCATTGCATTTCAAAAGTGATATCATGTTCAACATACATAAGTGTATCAGGCCATTGTGCATGTACCTTTGGGTATATCGGATGGCACTCCACACATGAAAATCATATGGGAACACTCTCATTGTACGATTATGCGTTAGACAACACTAACATGGACTTCACTTTGATGTATCGTTGAGTATATTCTAGAATTTATTGAGGGCGATGGAAATCCATCAACCAAATGGGTATTTCCAATGTGATGTACCAATTAGACCTCACACCATTTGGAATAGAAGCCCCATTTGGCATATCGGCCCAACTCCCTTGTATTATAGGTTTTCCTTGGCTACAAAGTTTAGCACATGACAATTATGAATAGGTAATCTCGGATCAACAAGTGAGTGTGCTTGGTGATGTATGTGTGCCAATATTCTTCTACTGTAGGCAGAAAGTAAAGTGAGCCTCTATAATAGAGGTAATAGGACCACCCTTGTAAACACACACACACACACAAATATTCGTCTAACATCTAGTATAATAGTCCACAAAGATTCATCAGTTATTGAAACCATTATAAACAAGAAAAAGTTGTGTATCATCCAGTAGAATAATCCGCAAGGATGAGACAACTATAGCAACAATTACAACACAATATCAATATGATAATTACTAAAATAACTGGAATAGTTCAACTACCTTAGCACAAATGAAAGAAAACATGAATTACAAACATCCATAGAATAGTCTTACAAATGTTTGTAATCCATGTAGGAAGGACACGCTGGCCATGAGGCTTTTGATATTAAGTAAAAATCACAAGACACATGTATATAGCGAAAACCACTAGCCCCAATAATGGAGCACTGGACCCACTCCTTGCTCCCCAAGAAAACTAGCTTGCCTCTCTAATTCCTTGTAGGAGGACCCCAGGGAAAAGTAATTTTTTTCTACCATGAGGGTGTTTATATAATAAATGGGGTGATAATTCACCTACCTTGTGAATCTTCGGCTACCCTCATGACTATTCAACTTCTCTATGATATTTTTACTTCCTACATGCCTTTTCACATTACATGAATGGGTCTTGGACTTCCACTCTACATTATATTTCTCCAATATTGACTTACATTTCCACAAAATGATGTGCCACATGATGAGTCATGACATGAAACTATTGACATGGACTTGCATGATTACATGGAAATGTGAAGCCATTCTTTGTTGTTGTGTGCATTGTTTCTACTAAAGGATGGATCATGATCTTCTTCGTTGTCCACCACATGGATTAGAGATGAGGAGTCTTCATTGGAACCTGATCTCCAGCTATTGTCTCACTCTGATTTCCATTTTATTTATCTTGATTGATAAGCTAATGAAGTTTCTTCTGACATGCTCTTATTCTCCATCTCATTTTTCATCATCCTTTCATGGTATGACAGAGAACATAGTCTGCAATTCACTGATGAAAAGGTGACACCATTCCAATGAAACCGTAGTCTAAGTAGTGGCATGATGATCTTCTAACTGAGATGAAGCTAGGTAACAGGTCAAGGGAGAGGCTCAGTGACTGAACAATTTTTCATCTCAAGCAATTAGGGATGAAGTTTGGGACTTGAGACTGTGCAATGCGTGGTGAGGTGAAGTTGAATAAAATAAAGACTTGAAAATGATCACACACTTAGTTTACTTGAGTACACAACATGGAACACTTAGAAGACATCAAAAACATAATTTCCTCAATGCAACAACTTTGTGATGACTCTAATCACGTGTGACACAAAAGATGCACTTTGAGACAAAATTGGCGACACTTTTCTCACAGTGCTTAAAAATTTGGAAATATGTTTGAAACATGTATACATGATAAGAAAAAATGATTATCCCAAATCGTTCCCCATGAAACAAGCCAAAATTATATTTTATGCGATAAGTGACAATTCCCACGCCAAAAGACAACACTTGCAACATGACAAGAAAACTGCAAAGGACACTTGCAATATGGGAATGACATTAAAAGAAAAAAATGCCAAAGCGAAGATAACATGAGAAAGAGGAGAGAAAGGAAAATGGATACTCAAAAGCATGAAAATGACACTCGCGAAACAAAGACTGTGCAACAGCGACAGTTTGAAAAACTCACTGAAATAAAAGTACAAACACAGCTAGAAGTGAGAAAATGTTGACAATCAGTGCGTACCGATTATTGACATGGATTGATCATAGCAGAAGAAATTTCTTGATAGACTATCCTAGGCTTATTAAATCTTGTGTGTAGGAGTGCACTCAGGAATTAATTGTAGACTAAGTATGTGTGAATAGGTGACTTTGAAACTCACAATCCAAAAGGGAATTCAAAGAATTAATAGCCCTAGAAGTTACTACGGAAAGGTTGATCATAAGGTCCATGTTAAGATCCAAAGTTATAGTATAGGAGAAATTTTGGAGGGTGTTTGTCACAACAAAAACACTTAGCGACATATTGGTATAACTTTAGCTTCTATACCTCAGTGAATTCTTTCGTGCAGGATGTAGTTCTTCAGGGAGTATTTATTCATCGTTAAGATTACCATGGCTTATGAACTTACCTCGTGAATAAACATTGTTCCCTTCATTCCTTTAATTAATTAAACAAAAGCACAATATCAACGATCACACAATGTTTCAAATCAGGATAGGGTAATTAAGTTCACAAGCTTTATATTTTCATAGTATATCTTTTCATCTCTTGTGTTGCTCCATTGACAGTAGGCTTGGTTAGTAACCAGAAAAGTCACTCTAGTAAGACAAATATTCCTCTGCTGCGAATAACTCAGGACAATACCCTGGAAAATTTTCTTGCTTCACCTCTCTACGCAGGAAGCCTTTTTCTTTTTTTTCATTTATTTATTTATTTATATGGACTGTGGATACAAACTTATTTATTTCATGGGTGGAAGAAGGATCTTGACTTATTGGGAGTTGGAGAGGTTGTCCCTTCAGAGAAATATATATAATAACTCTGATATTGGTTTTCACATTCATATTTTCCCCTTGCCCTTCTCTACTTGATTGGATCATCCTGAAAATACCGAAACAAAAAGGCCTAAGTGTAGGCATGAGGTTTCCATAATAGACATGGAGATCCTAACATAAGGGTCATATTTTCTGTTAGAACATCATAGACCAAAAGGTGTAACCAATACATCGAATAAGGATAGAGAGTTAGCCATATGTTGCAGTGTCACATATCCTTCTCTATTTTCCCACATTTTCTTTCGAGGCGAAATATTACACTCTTCATGCAAATTCATGTCAACAGAACAGAAAAGAAAAGACACTACACAACAAGAAGTGAAACCGAAGCACAAACAAAAAGATGCCAAACCAAAGCATGATGCAAAACAAAAGTAAGAAAATGCAAGAAATACTAAAGAGAATAGGTGCAAAATGACTGCAAGAGAGGGGAAACTAGAACGAGTCTAACTCTAATTCTAACCTAAACAACTACAAGGTCAGGGTCACATATATTGAAATTTCCAATGTAGCCATTGTCATTGTTCCCGACCTACATCCACAAAGATATAAATAATTAAAAAATATATAAAGTAATGTGAAATAGAAAAGATAAGAATTTGGATAAATTGCAAAAAAATTGAAAGTATTTCCTAATAGCAGAAAGATAGGCCATAGCCACTACTTCTCACCAGTTCACATTCTTACCTTTTGGATGAAAATTATAAATTGAAAAACCTTGACAATTTCTTCTGAATACACCTTCATCTTTTCCATCCTTCTTATAAAGCATGAGAAAAGGCTAAAACCTTTTATTAGAAAAATGGCTAGCTAAGAAAAATGTTTCCAAACAATCATGTATTTGGATCGTGAAATTCGTGGCAATCCTCTTGAAAACCCCAAAATCCTTTAAAAGATGAATTTTCAATTAGAATCACAAGGTTAGAATGAAAATATTATGAGAGTATATAGATTTGATCATATTCAGTTACCATTTCAAGATAGTAAGGACTCGACATGGCCATTAGTGAAGGCTGAAGTGTAGGTTTTAACCCTGTTCAGAAATTACCTACGTAGGAACTATAAAACACAAAAAATAAGCAATGTGAGAAAGTAACACATAAAACCCATATACACAGATATTTTCTCTGCATTGCCAGCTTTATTTTCCATTATGTTCCTTTGAATGTTACAATACATATTTATACATGCTAAAGCATCCAATACCATGAACCGAAAACCATCGCGTCCAAAACCATGGACCGAAAACCATCGTGTCTAAAACCATGTACGAATATCATGCACAAAACCATAGGTAGGTCCACCTAACTTAATATAGGGTCCAAAAAAAAAAATTCTAGGGCGCTGTCCTAGACCCCATAGAGGGGGGTTACCTGCACCCCCAAACCCCCTGCGCCCTCCCCGCTATGCAATAGGTGCAACAAAGGGGGGCTCCGCCCCCGTTCTAACCCCCCGGTTAACTACGTGGGCTAGTCATGGAAAGAATATAACACAACCCAACATTCTCCCACTTGTTATTTTCTTTCCACAGCGGGCCACAAGAGATCTTAGTCATTTATCCAGCCCTACAATGCCCATTGTTTCTCTACACCAAGAGAACTTCTCAAAGCTCATAGATTTTGTCAATCTATCTACAGTATTCTTCAAAGTGTCCACCTTTACCAGCAACACCTTTTTGTCTTCTATCATATCCCTCACAAAGTGATACTGAACATCAATGTGCTTTGTATTTGAATGATATTCAGGATTCTTTGCCAAGAAAATTGCACTTTGGCTCTCACAGTCTATCCTTATAGATCCTTGTACCAACCCCATACTTGAACACAATCTCTATAACCAAACTGCTTCCTTTCTTGCATGAGTGGCTGCCATGTATTCTGCCTCTATAGTTGATAGTGCCACTACAGATTGTTTCTTACTCATCCAATTGGCTGCACCTCCAAATAGGTTAAACACATACCCACTTGTAGATCTTATCTAATCCAGATCTCTAGCCCAGTCTACATCAACAAAGCCATGAATATCCAACACTCTGTCCAATCTTGGTCTTCCAAGGTAGCACAAACTATAATCACTAGTGCCACGGAAATACCTAAAAACTTACTTCACTGTTGTCCAGCGCTCCTTCCCTGGTTTTGACATAAACCTGCTCAATACTACCAGTACATGTGCAATGTCTATTCTAAGATAGACCATTGCATACATTAGGCTACCGACTGCACTTGCATATGGAACCAGGGACATGTCCTCTTCCTCTTCTTGTCTCTTAGGACACTGTTCAGAAAATAACTTCACACCTACAAGAATAGGAACCTTCACCAGTTTACTATCTTGCATATTAAACCTCTGCAGTATTGTCTCAACATACTTCCTCTGGTTTAACCTGTTGGCATTATGGCACAGGTTTGGAGCTATGGCACAAGTGTTGTCCTTGATGGCAACTCTCTCTGGTGACAGATCTCAGTTCAGGCTTTTAGAATGAAGGAAAAGACATATACGCATGTTCATCTAGACGAAGCCGCGTATACACGCAGGTTAGACGTTGCAAAGGTGCGTATGCATATACACACACTTTCACGCAAGGAAAAGTGTGTACATGTTGGAGAACATACTTTTGGTCCGTGGTATTTAGTCCTTGGTAATTGAACATATGGTTTTGGGCCATGGTATCTCGTCAAGAGTGTTGATCCCAAGTATTGGGTCAATGCTATTGTTTTGTTATGGTTTTGGACCGTGGTATTGTGAAAGGCCTAAGACTATAAAAGAGGTAGGAGATCATTTGGAAAAGAATGATCTGAATTAATTTAATATCTAATAAGTGCTAGTGATTGCGGGTTATGGTGCAGATCTGGATCTAAAAGGAGGAACCTTAGCGCAAAGAGAAGGATAAGTTCTATTAATGGGTCATAATCTTAGGTCTTGAATAGTAGTATCGTTGTATGATTTTGATCTTTTGGATCTATAAATCTAATAATCTGGGTTAATTAGTGTATGAATATTTGAAAGAGTGAATTATCCTTTATAGATCTGTATGCAGGTTCAGTGAAGCGAAGGCGTGTATACACGCTGGTTCAGTGAATAAAAACAGTGTATATGCAGGTTGGTCCAAACACAGAAGTGTATGCACATAGGTTTCAGGTTATTGAAGTAGCGTACATCTCTTGAGTTGGGTTCTAGCTACTTATATTTATTGTTGTAGTGTTCTGGGTTCAGAATTTGGTGTGTGGTTGCTATTATTGTGTTTTGGGAACAGCTGTCAAAGAAGTGTCTACTTGATTCAGTTCTAATTGGTGAAAAGTTGATTGTTTGATGCAGAAATTCTTGATGATTGATTGATGTTCATGGATCCAGTCTGAAAATCTATGAAACGTGGTCCCTGGAAGAAAAAGAAGGTTGTAGCCTTCTGTAGGCTAGTACCTACGTACTAGTATCTTGGCTAGTGCAAGAGCTAAGGGGGTTGTAGCTTCCTTCCAGGAGAAGCTGGAGAACGAGAGAGGGTTGTAGCTCTCTGCAAGTGCAGCCTGCGTACTGGTAAAGGACTGCACAAGTACATTGTAAGAAGAAGTTTCTAATAAAAAGAAGATAGATACGAATTGCAGCAGGTGGTTTTCACCCACATTGGGTTTCCACCTTATATCTTGTGTTCTTGTGTGGGATTGTCTTCAGCTCTGTTTTACTGTTTCTGGTTACTGTTTATTTAATTCTGATACATAGATTAATGATCAACATCTGTACGATAAATTAAATTATAAGTCTGCATTGTATACGCGGGTTTCCTTCTCTGTAGTTGCTTATATACGCGGTTTTATCTAACTGAAGTAGCGTATATGATCTGGGGTTAAAAAGAAAATAATTGACTTGATAATACTGATTCAGCCCCCCTCTCAGTATTATTTCCAACAATTGGAATCAGAGAAGTTCCTTCAGAAGTAGCTTGATCGCTTGAAGGAAGATCTATAATCATGAGCAACTACGAGAGAGAAGCATCAATCAGGCCACCAATTTTTGATGGGACCAACTTCGTCTATTGGAAGGTAAGAGTTACAACCTATCTTCAATCTATTGGTACAGAAGTCTGGGATATCATAGATACAGGGGACACTTTTCCTTCAGTAACTCCTACAGATCCAGCTGGTAAGAAGCAATATGAAACAAATGCAAAGGCTGTCAATACTCTATTAAGATGTCTATCTCAATCAAAATTCATCAAGGTTATGCAGTATAAATCCCCAAAAGAAATATGGGACAAGATTGTTCTGAGCTATGCAGAAGATGAACGAGTAAAACGAGCAAAACTTCAAACCCTTAGAATTCAGTATGAAAATCGCAGAATGCACAATGATGAAAGTGTGGCCAACTATTTCCTTCGTGTAGATGAGATTGTTAATTGTATGAAAAACTTGGGTGAAGAAATAAAAGAGGTTGTTGTGGTTGAAAAGGTTCTAAGATCTTTGTCCCCTATGTTTGAATCTAGTGTTTCTGCAATAGAAGAAAAAGAGAATCTACAAAACCTTACCATGTCACAGCTGCACAGAATTTTGACATTTTATGAAATGAGGAAAGGAGGACCATCAGACAGGAGAGAAGCTACTTTCAAGGCGTTAGGCAAAGGAGATTACTATGAGTCAGGACACGTGTTAGAAGAAGAGGAAGAATCAAATTTATTCAAGAACCTTCAACAGGGTGCTGGAAGATTCAGAGGTAAGTTACCTTTCAAATGTTTTGCTTGTGGAAGAGTCGGTCACTATGTTGCCCAATGTTTTCATAAGGATAAGATTGACAAGGGTAAGGAACCTGTTAGATGGAACAAGAAATAGAATGTAAATAAGAAAAGCTATTACACTCATGAAGATAGTGATGGACTTTCAAATAGTGACGAAGATGAACAAGGTAATAAATATAAACTTTTAATGGCTTTTGAAGATGATGATTTTTTGGATGCTATAGATGAAGAAAGTCTTTATGAAGAGATTTCTAGACTCAAAATTTGTTTAGAAGAGAAGAATGTGATCATAGATACTCTACAATTCCAACTTGCTGAAAAGGAAAAACATCATGAAAAGTTAGAATGTGAAATTGTGGGACTGAGAAAAGAGATTGAGAAAAAAAAAGCTCTTAATCTTAGATTTGTTAAAGGATCTGACACGTTAGATGAGATTATCAAAGTGCAGCGCTCTCCACTAACCAAGATAGGTCTGGGATATAATGTAGAAACAACTCAAGCGCGGAAACCATCTACCTCCAAGAGTTATCTTGATCCTGCAAGGAGAAGTGAACAAAGACCCAATGGAAATGACCAGGTAAATCAGGGAAGAATGAACAAAGACTACCAGGTAAATCGGGGGTAATCTACTTTAAGGACAAAAAGAATATACAACCAGCCACAGGTAAAACCTTCACAATTTGCCTCAAGAATGGATGTCAATAGGAACTACAATCATTTGGCGAGTAGATTTGATAATAACAGGAGTTTCTTCAATGGCCAATGTTTTTCTTGTCATAACTTTGGTCACAAAGCAACTCAATGTGTTGCCTATAAGACAATCATGACTAGAGAAGCTCATAAATAGGGGAGTATGACTAGGATCATGAAAAGGACCTACAATAACTTCTCAGTTCTTGAAAATGAAATAGAATGTTCTATTTATAACAATTTCGGTCATGGAGATTCTGAATGCAGGAGCAGGTTTCGGCAGACAACTCAGAAGGAGCAAGCCTCAAGTGCCAAATCATGGAGAATAAAATAACCCCAACCAGAAAGATGTGGTATAGCCTTATATGCGGAAGGGCAGGAAAATCAATGGTACATCGACAGTGGATTTTTAAAACATATGACAGGTGGTAAAGAAAAACTTCAGTCGTATAGTGCCTTAGAGAAGGAGAAGAAGGTTTCTTTTGGAAATGACACCCCTACTCTCATAAAAGGTAAAGGTTCTGTTAAGTTGAAAGAAAGGGTCAAAGCTGGAAATGTCATGTATGTTGATGGCTTAAAGCATAATCTATAAGTTTCAGCAAGATGTGTGATCAAGGAACTGAGGTAATATTTCGATCAAATGGATGTAGTGTTCGTGATCTTGATACATGAAAAACAATGATCAAAGGCGTAAGGACTCCAAATAATTTATACATATTCAAAGAAGGAAAACATTAATTCTATCTGAGCAAGAATGATGAACACTGGCTACGGCACAGAAGATTGGTGCATCTTAGTTTCTCACAGATAAGGAAAGCATGCAAATACCAGGAAGTTCGTGGTCTTCCAGACATCAGAATCCCAGACAATACAATATGCAAATCATGTTAGTTTGGTATGCAAACTAGAACTAACTTCACTAAGAAGGAAGGATCAGCTTGCAGGCCGCTTGAACTTGTCCATACTGATGTGTGTGGTCCAACTAGGAAGAGGTCACCTCGAGGATAAGAATACTTTATATTGTTCGTCGATGACTATTCCAAAATGTGTTGGATAGGACTTATGAAGCACAAAGACGAAGCCTTTGAAAAGTTCAAATCATTCAAAGCCTTGGTGGAGAACGAATCATATCACAGAATCAAATGCCTCAGGTCTGATTCAGAAGGAGAATTTACCTCGAATGAATTTTTCGATTTTTGTGAAGAACATGGAATAAGAAGGGAATTATCTACAGCTAGGACTCCTCATCAAAATGGAGTAGTGGAAATGATGAACAGAACGGTTCAACAAATGGATCGTGCAATGCTTGATGAGTCTGGAACTCCCGCAACCTTCTGGAGTGAAGCCGCATTTGCTGTAGTTTTTATTCTCAACAAGACAAATGTCTGAGTGAATAGCACTCAAACTCCTCATGAGCTCTAGTATGGTGAGACTCCTTCGGTAAAGTATTTCAAAATTTTTGGAAGCAAATGCTATATTAAAAATAATGATGAAAATCTTGGCAAGTTTGAACCTAGAGCAGATGAAGGCATTCTCCTTGGTTATTCTCCCCACAGCAAAGCATATAAGTGTTACAAAAAAAGACTTGGAAGAATTGTTGACAGCATTGATGTAGTGGTTGATGAAGAAGGAAACATTCCTAAGCAAGTGAATTTCAAAGATTTCAAAGATGATGAGGACTATCCTTCAACATCTAATCAGACTTATGATGAAGAAGAAGCTCAAGAGGCACTAGAAGAACAGACAAGGATAGAAGATAAAACTCCATCCAGGTACGTTCAGAAGAATCATCCAGAATCTCAAATTTTGGGGCAGAAAGAGGCAGGTATACAAACAAGAAGAACTATTGCAGAAGCCTAAATCTATTTGGCATTACTCTCCTCCACTGAACCACAGAATGTAAAAGAGGCATGCAAATATGAATGCTGGGTCAAGGAAATGGATGAAGAACTTGAACAGATCGAAAAGAATAACACTTGGGAGTTGGTTCCTAGACCAAAAGATAAGAATGTCATAGGGACAAAATGGATATTTAAAAACAAGATGAATGAAAATAGGGAAGTTATTAGAAACAAGGCCATACTTGTTTGTAAAGGGTATGCTCAACAAGAAGGAATAGACTTTGAAGAAACTTTTGCTCCCGTTGCTAGACTTGAGGCCATCCGAATGTTCCTTGCTCTCTCAAGCTTTCAGAAGTCAAAGTATTTCAAATGGACGTGAAATCAGCTTTTCTGAATGGAGACTTAGAAGAAGAAGTGTATATTGAGCAACCAGATGGATTCGTCCTTGGAAATGATCCAAAACTTGTATGTAGACTTAAGAAGGCCCTATATGGTCTTAAGCAAGCTCCAAGGGCGTGGTACTATTGTTTGGACAAATACCTTCATCAACAAGGTTTTTCAAAAGGATCAGCAGATAGCAATTTTTATATAAAAAATGAAAATGACAAATTGCTAATACTTGTTGTGTATGTAGATGATATTATCTTTGGCAGCAATGAAGAAGCTATGAGTCGAAACTTTGCCTTGGTGATGCAGAAAGAATTCGAAATGTCATTACTTGGAGAGCTGACATATTTTCTTGGTATAAAAAACCAACAGAATGAAGACGGTATCTTTTTGTCTCAAACCAAGTTTCTCAAGTAGATCTGGAAGAAATATGGCATGGAAGATTCACAACCAGTATGTACACATATGGTTACAGGATGCAGCCTCAGTGCAAATGATGAATCAGCAACAGTGCATCAACCAACCTATAGATCCATGATTGGAAGTCTGCTTTATTTGACAGGTACCCGACCAGACATCATGCATGTAGTGGGAATGGTTGGAAGATTTCAGGAAAATCCAAAGGAAACTCATCTTCAGGGAGTGAAGAGAATCTTCAAGTATCTTCAAGGAACTCAAAACTATGGCTTATGGTATTCGAGAGATACAGATCTCACTCTTCACGCTTATATAGATGCAAGTTGGGCTGGAAGCATGGATGACAGAAAGAGAACAAGTGGTGGTGCATTATTTATGGGTTCCAGATTAGTATCTTGGTTCAGCAAGAAACAAAGTTCGATTGCTCTATCTACAGCTGAAGCGGAATATGTGGCTGCTGCATCTTGTTGCACTCAACTCCTTTGGATGATGTAAACCTTGCAAGATTTTCAAATCACTTGTACACCACCTATCTCCATCTTATGTGATAATACAAGTGCAAACAACATTTCAAAGAATCCAGTTATGCATTCAAAGACCAAGCACATACCTATCAAATATCATTTTCTCCGGGAACAAGTGCTGGAACAAAAGGTCAAGTTGGAGTATGTTCCCTCTATGGAAAAAGTTTCTGATATACTCACCAAACCACTACCCATGGAAACTTTTGAATACCTCAGATAGAAGCTGGGAGTAGTTGATGCATCATCTTGCTGTTAAAACTTGTCTGTTTCAGAGAAAAATGGGTGTATGCGAGTTGCCTGATGAGGATCCGCGTACATACGCCAGTTTATGCAAAGACAGTCGTGTATATGGAGGCTTGATGGATATTAGTAGGGACAGTCTCTAGTTGAAGATAGTTTGATATGGGTCTGACAGAGACCATCTGGCACAGGTTCAGGGGGAGCAGATAAACTTCTAATAATGCATTGTTGGCATTATCTTAGAAGCTTTTGGTTCATGTTCACAACTGTTGATTCCAGGTGGAACAAATGCAGAGGGAGAGTAGAAGGAAAACAAGGTTGCTGATCTGAATGGTGATTGACAAATGCTGCTGATATCAGCTATTGGTGACTCTCATAAGTCTTGCTCTATATATTTCGTCTCTATGTCATGTATCTCTTTTGTGGTGTCAAGGTCATGTAAACAGCCTATTTTGGTTTCCCCACTATGCCTGGGATGAAGATGTAATGTACTTGGTTGTCATATGTAAATCTCTGATGTATCCCCACTTGGTTGGGTGATGGATGTATGTATTAAGTCTTTTGGTGATAGGAAGGTCTTTTATGATGTATAAGTCTTGGTTATTCTTGAAGAACATATTTTTTGCAGATCTTGCTTACAGTCAGGGGGAGCATGATCAACACAGCAGGGCAGAGATTTCAACATGTACTTAGGGGGAGCACAACCCTTTGCCCTTGAAGACAAAGGGGGAGAATGACTTTGAGGATCTTGGGGTTGCCATCAAGTCCAAAGGGGGAGATTTTGGCATTGGCGGAGGTTTGGAGCTATGGCACAGGTGTTGTCCTTGATGGAAACTCTCTCTGGTGACAGATCTCAATTCAAGCTTTCAGAATGAAGGAAAAGACATATACGCATGTTCATCTAGACGAAGCCGTGTATACACGCAGGTTAGACGTTACAAAGGCGTGTATGCGTATACATGCACTTCCACGCAAGGAAAAGCACGTACATGTTGGAGAACTTACTTTTGGTCCATGATATTGTTGGAAATAATACTGAGAGGGGGGGTGAATCAGTATTATCAGATCAATAAAACTTTTCAATACTCAGAAACATATACGCTATTTCAGTTAAGTGAACCAGCATGTACACGCTACTGTGTCTAAATCAACCAGCGTATAACCAGAAATCTTATGATTCAATTAGTTTATCTTCAATAAATGCATCATGACATTATTAACCATATTAAAAGTAAACAGGTGCAGTATAACAGAACAGATCATCACACAAAAGCCACACACATGAACACCATGATATAAGGTGGAAACCCAATGTGGGTGAAAACAACCTGCTGCAAGTCGTCTCTATATTTGTTTAATAAGAAACTTCAGTTTACAATCTTTTGTACTGGTGCAGCCTTATACCAGTACGCAGGCTACAACCTGCAGAAGGCTACAACCTTCTCTTGTTTTCCAAACTCTCCTGGAAGGGAGCTCCAACCCCCTTTTCTCTTGTACTAGCTAAGATACTAGTACGTAGGTGCTGGCCTACAATCTTCTTTCCTTCAAGTACCACTTTTCATCAATTTTCAGACTGGATACTCCTGAAGTACAACATTTCAATCTGAAGACCACGATTCATTCACTTTTCATAGCAAATCATAGAAGCACAAAACAACCAATACTAGCATCATCAAACTTTGAATCACTGAAACCCTGTCAACACCCAGTCACCAGAACACAGAGAAGACTAGAGAACCCTGCAATAACAGACAGACCCAACTGCAACCCAAAAATTAAGCTTCAAAAGATATACGCCACTTCAATGAAACAAACCCGCGTATACACGTGCTTTTACCGAAGCCAACCTGTGTACAGATCTAAAAATAATTTCTCATAACTTGCAGCTGTACCATTCATCAGTCATACTCAGAACATAACATTGCGACAATATGCAGATCTAAAAATATGTGTAATCAACCATATACCGATAGTTCATTTCAAACAATTTGATCCTGATCTCTCCTTCCATCAACCGATGTGATCTCTCCTTGGCTCAGATCAAGCAATGTATCATCAACCCAAAACCTGCATACTAGATCTCTTTCTTCATTAGATATTCCAGACTTTTTCAATACGCTAGCCTAATGATCTTCTTCTCCTTATATAGCATTAGGCCCTCCTCAATACCACGTGCCAAAACCATAGTAATACAATACCATCAACTTCAAAACTCGGGATCAACACGACTGTCGAGATACCTTGGTCCAAAAACATAGGCTCAAGTACCGAGGACTAACTACCACAGACCAAAGGGAAGCTTCTCGACATGTACGCTCTTTTCTGTTCATGAAACTGCGTGTATACACGACTTCGTATATAGCGAGCCTGCGTATCCGCGACTTAGTATATAGCGTACCAGCGTGTATACGCATCTTGGGCTTAATGAACCTACGTATATGAGATTTCTCTTCATTCTTGTAGTCTGGACTGAGATCTGTCATCAAAGAGAGTTGCCATCAAGGACAACACCTGTACCGTAGCACCACACCTGTGCCAAAATGCCAACAATCTCCCCCTTTGGACTTGATGGCAACCCCAAGATCCTTAGAATCATTCTCCCCCTTTGTCATCAAGGGCAAAGGGTTGTGCTTCACTTGAGAACATGCTGATATCTCTTCTCTGCTGTGTTGAACATGCTTCCCCTGACTGTAGGCAAGATCTGCAAAAGATGATCTTCAAAAAGAACCAAGACTTATACATCATAAAGGACCTTCCTATCACCAAAAGACTCAATACATACATCCATACTCCCAACCAAGAGGGGATACATCAGAAATTTACATATAACAACCAATTACATTACATCATTCATCCCAGGCATAGTGGGGAAACCATCATAGGCCGTTACATGACCTTGACATTGTAAAAGAGATATCACAAAAGAGATACATGACATAGAGACGAAAAAAAAACTAGACCAAGACTTATGAAAGTCACCAGCAACATCTGATAATCATCTTTTAGATCAGCAACCAAGATTTCCTTATGTGCTCCTTCTTCAACAATAGTTGTGAACTAGGATCAAAAGCATCTAAATGCCAACAATGCTTTATTAGACTTTAAGCTGCTCCCCTTGAAACTATGCCTGCTGCTCCCACTGAAACTGTGCCTGAAGGACTCTGTCATACCCATCTCAGACCTTCTCCAACCAGAATCTGCCCTTGTTGTTCAGAACTCCATATACGCGACTTCACCTGCATAAATCAGCGTATGTATGCGGATATCCCTTATACAACATGCGTATACCAACTTTTCTTTAGAACAGACAAGCTTCAATAGCAGGATGAAGCATCAACTACTCCCAGCTTCTGTCTGAGATATTGAAAAGTCTCCCTGGGCAGTAGTTTTGTGAGAATATCAGCAACTTGTTCTTTAGAAGGAACATACTCCAACTTGACCTTTTGTTCAAGCACTTGTTCCCGGAGGAAGTGATACTTGATTGGTATGTGCTTGGTCTTTGAATGCATGACTGGATTCTTTAAGATGCTGATTGCACTTGTATTATCACGTAAGATAGAGACAGGTGGAGTGCAAGTGATTTGAAAATCCTGCAAGGTCTGCATCATCCAAACAAGTTGTGTGCAACAAGATGCCGCAGCCACATATGCTGCTTCAGCTGTAGATAAAGAAATCGAACTCTGTTTCTTGCTGAACCAAGATACTAATATGGAACCCATGAAGAATGCACCACCACTTGTGCTTTTCCTGTCATCCACACTTCCGGCCCAATCTACATCTGTGTAAGCATGAAGAGTGAGATCTGTATCTCTAGGATACCATAGGCCATAGCTTTGTGTCCCTTGAAGATACTTGAAGATTCTTTTGACTGCCTGAAGATGAGTTTCCTTTGGGTTGGCTTGAAATCTTCCAACAATTCCTACTGCATGCATAATGTCTGGTCGGGTACCTGTCAAATAAAGAAAACTCCCAATCATGGATCTATAAGTTGGTTGATGAACTGCTGCTGATTCATCATTTGTACTGAGGCTGCATCCTGTAACCATGGGGGTACATACTGGCTTTGAATCTTCCATGCCATACTTCTTCAAGATCTTCTTGAGGTACTTGGTTTGAGACAAGAAAATACCTCCTTCATTTTGTTGGATTTGCAATCCAAGAAAGTATGTCAATTCTACAAGTAATGACATTTCAAATTCTTTCTGCATAACTAAGGCAACGTTTTGACTCATAGCCTCTTCATTGCTACCAAAGATAATATCATCTACATACACAACAAGTATTAGCAATTTGTTATTTTCAACTTTCATATAGAGATTGCTATCTGCTGATCCTTTTGAAAAGCCTTGTTGGTGAAGATATTTGTCCAATCGATAGTACCAATCCCTTGGAGCTTGTTTGAGACCATAGAGAGCCTTTTTCAATCTGCATACAAGGTTTGGATCATTCCCAAGAATGAAACCATCTGGCTGCTCAATGTATACTTCTTCTTCTAAGTCTCCATTCAGAAAGGCTGATTTCACGTCCATTTGAAATACCTTGAAGTTTTGAAAACTTGAGAGAGCAAGGAACATTCGGATGGCCTCAAGTCTTGCAACAGGAGAAAAGGTCTCTTCAAAATCTATTCCTTCTTGCTGTGCATACCCTTTACAAACAAGTTTGGCCTTGTTTCTAATTACTTCTACATTTTCATTCAATTTATTTTTGAAGAACCATTTTGTCCCTATGACATTCTTATCTTTTGGTCTAGGAACCTATTCCCAAGTGTTGTTCTTTTCGATCTGCTCAAGTTCTTCATCCATTGCTTTGACCCAACATCCATCTTTGCATGCATCTTTCACATTTTGTGGTTCAGTGGAAGAGAGTAATGCCAAATAGCTTGAAGCTTCTGCAATTGTTCTTCTTGTTTGTACTTCGGCTTCTTTCTGTCCCACAATCTCAGATTCTGGATGATTCTTCTGGACATATCTGGATGGAGTCTTCTCTTCTATTCTTGTCTGCTCCTCTGGTTCTTCTTGAGGTTCTTCTTCATCATTCTATCTTTGAGGGTAGCCTTCATCTTCTTCGATGTCTTCATGATGAACTTGCCTAGGAATGTATCCCTTCTCATCAACCACAACATCAATGCTCTCAACAATTCTGCCAAGGCTTTTATTGTAGCACTTGTATGCTTTGCTATGTGGATAATAACCAAGAAGAATGCCTTCGTCTGCTCTTGGTTCAAGTTTGCAAAGTTTCTCATCAGTATTCTTAATATAACATTTGCTCCCAAAGATTTTGAAGTGCTTCACCGAAGGAGTCTTACCACACCAGAGCTCATGAGGAGTTTGAGTGCTGTTTACTTGGACATTTGTTTTGTTGAGAATAATAACCGCAGCATGTGCAGCTTCACCCCAGAAAGTTGCAGGAGTACCTGACTCATCAAGCATAGCACGAGCCATTTGTTGGATTATTATGTTCATTCTTTCCACAACTCCATTTTTCTAAGGAGTTCTAGTTGTAGAGAATTCTCTTCTTATCCCATGTTCTTCACAGAAATCGAAAAATTCATTTGAGGTAAACTCCCCACGTCTGTCAGATCTGAGGCACTTAATTTTGTGTCCTGATTCATTTTTAGCCAAGGCTTTGAAGGATTTGAATTTTTCGAATGCTTCATCTTTGCTCTTCATAAGTCCTAACCAGACAAACTTGGAGAAATCGTCAATGAATAATATCAAATATTCTTCTCCTCGAGGTGTTCTTTTTCTCCGCTAATCAGATCTATCATCCAACCGATTGTAGCTTCTATTGACATCCATTCTTGGTGCAAATTGGGAAGATTTTACCTGTGGCTGATTGTAGCTTCTGTTTGTCCTTAAGGCAGCTTGTCCCCGAATTTCTTGATAGTCTTTATTTGTTCTTGAGGTAAACTGTCCCTGATTCACCTGATGACTTTTATTTGGTCTTTCCTCGCTCCTCCTTGATATATCAAGATAACTTTTAGAGGTAGAAGCTTGAGATGTTTCTCCATTATATCCCAGATTTGTCTTGATCAGAGGAGAACGCTGCACACTGATAATCTCATCCAAGGTTTCAGATCCTTTACCAAATTTAAGATTAATCGCTCTTGTTTTCTCAATCTCCTTTCTAAGACAAACAATCTCACATTCCAATTTTTCATGATGTTTTTCCTTTTCTGCCAGTCGACATTATAGAGAATCAATAATAGAACTTTTCTCTTCTAAGCAAACTTTGAGATTATTCATTTCTTCACAAAAACCTTCTACATCTATAGCATCCATGTAGTCATCTTCTTCAAAAGCCATTCAAAGTTTATATCTATAACCCTGTTCATCTTCGTCACTATTTGAAAGACCATCACTATCTTCATGAGTGTAATAGCTTTTCTTCTTTTCATTCTGTTTCTTGTTCCATTTAACAGGTTCCTTTCCCTTGTCATTCTTATATTTGTGAGGACATTTGGCAGCATAATGACCTACTCTTCCACAAGCAAAGCATTTAAAAGGTAACTTACCTCTGAACCTTCCAGAAACCCTTTGAAGATTTCTGACAAAATTTGATTCTTCTTCTTCATCTTGTGGCACGTGACTTGCTTCATAATAATCTTCTTTGCCTGAAGCCTTGAAAGCAGCTTCTCTTCTGTTTGATGGACCTCCTTTTCTCATTTCATAAGCAGTTAGAATTCCGTGAAGCTGAGACATGGTAAGAATTCGTAGATTTTCTTTTTCTTCTATTGCAGACACTTTAGATTCAAATTTGGGGGACAATGATCTTAGAACCTTTTCAACCACAATAACCTCTTTTATTTCTTCACCCAAGTTTTTCATGCAATTAACAATCTCATCTACCCTAAGGAAATAGTTAGCCACACTTTCATCGTTATACATTCTGAGAGTCTCATACTTAATCCTGAGAGTTTGAAGTTTAGCACGCTTTACCTATTCGTCTCCTTCATAGCTCGTGACAATTTTGTCCCATATTTCTTTTGCGGATTTATAGTGCATTACCTTCATGAATTCCGATTGGGATATACATCCTAATAGGGTACTGACTGCTTTCGCATTTGTTTCATACTTTTTTTTCTCGGCTGCATCTATAGGAGTAGCTGAAGAAACAGTGTAGTCTGTCTCTACGATGTCCCAAACTTCTGTGCCAAGAGATGGAAGATAGGCAGTAACTCTTACCTTCCAATAATTGAAGTTTGTCCCATCAAAAACCGGTGGCCTGATTGATGCTTCTCTCTCGTAGTTGCTCCCGATGAACGATCTACCTTCAAGCGATCAAGCTTCTCTGAAGGACCTGCTCTGATACCAATTGTTGGAAATAATACCGAGAGGGGGGGGGGGTGAATCAGTATTATCAGATCAATAAAACTTTTCAATACTCAGAAACATATACGCTACTTCAGTTAAGTGAACCAGCGTGTACACGCTACTGTGTCTAAAGCAACCAACGTATAACCAGAAATATTATGATTAAGTTAGTTTATCTTCAGTAAATGCATCATGACATTATTAACCATATTAAAGGTAAACAGGTGCAGTATAACAGAACAGATCATCACACAAAAGCCACACACATGAACACCATGATATAAGATGGAAACCCAATGTGGGTGAAAACCACCTACTGCAAGTCGTCTCTATCTTTCTTTATAAGAAACTTCAGTTTACAATCTTTTGTACTGGTGCAGCCTTATACCAGTACGCAGGCTACAACCTGCAGAAGGCTACAACCTTCTCTCGTTTTCCAAACTCTCCTGGAAGGGAGCTCCAACCCCCTTTGCTCTTGTACTAGCTAAGATACTAGTACGTAGGTGCTGGCCTACAATCTTCTTTCCTTCAAGTACCACTTTTCATCAATTTTCAGACTGGATACTCCTGAAGCACAACATTTCAATCTGAAGACCACGATTCATTCAATTTTCATAGCAAATCATAGAAGCACAAAACAACCAATACTAGCATCATCAAACTTTGAATCACTTAACCACTGAAACCCTGTCAACACCCAGTCACCAGAACACAGAGCAGACTACAAAACCCTGCAATAACAAATAAACCCAACTGCAACCCAAAAATTAAGCTTCAAAAGGTATAGGCCACTTCAATGAAACAAACCCGCGTATACACACGCTTTTACCGAAGCCAACCTGCGTACAGATCTAAAAATAATTTCTCATAACTTGCAGCTGTACGAGTCATCAGTCATACTCAGAACATAACATTGCGACAGTATGCAGATCTAAAAATATGCGTAATCAACCATATACCGATAGTTCATTTCAAACAATTTGATCCCGATCTCTCCTTCCATCAACTGATGTGATCTCTCCTTGGCTCAGATCAAGCAATGTATCATCAACCCAGAACCTGCATACTAGATCTCTTTCTTCATTAGATATTCCAGACTTTTTCAATATGCTAGCCTAATGATCTTCTTCTCCTTATATAGCATTAGGCCCTCCTCAATACCACGGGCCAAAACCATAGTAATAAAATACCATCAACTTCAAAACTCGGGATCAACACGACTGTCGAGATACCTTGGTCCAAAAACATAGGCTCAAGTACCGAGGACTAACTACCACGGACGAAAGGGAAGATTTTCGACATGTACGCTCTTTTCAGTTCATGAAACTACGTGTATACGCGACTTCGTATATAGCGAGCCTGCATATCCGTGACTTAGTATATAGCGTACCAGTGTGTATACACATATTGGGCTTAATGAACCTGCGTATATGAGATTTCTCTTCATTCTTGTAGTCTGGACTGAGATTTCTGATAAAAGAGAGTTGCCATCAAGGACAACACCTGTACCGTAGCGCCACACCTGTGCCAAAATGCCAAGAGATATTTAGTCCTTGGTAATTGAACATATGGTTTTGGGCCATGGTATCTCGTCAAGAGTGTTGATCCCAAGTATTGGGTCCATGCTATTGTTTTGTTATGGTTTTGGACCGTGGTATTGTGAAAGGCCTAAGACTATAAAAGAGGAAGGAGATCATTTGGAAAATAATGATCTGAATTAATTGAATATCTAATAAGTGCTAGTGATTGGGGGTTATGGTGTAGATCTGGATCTAAAAGAAGGAGGAACCTTAGTGCAAAGAGAAGGATAAGTTCTATTGATGGGTCATAATCTTAAGGCTTGAATAATAGCATCTTTTTATGATTTTGATCTATTTGATCTATAAATTTGATAATTAAGGAATTTAGACTTCTGTGATCCATAACATTGTTAAGATAGTCTTCGGCAAAATCACATAATCAATCTTTTGTCGACGCATTTCGAACCAACCAGTGTGGTTCATCGTCAGGACAAGTTGAAGGACTGATCTGGCTAAGCCTGATTAAATAGAGTGTGCAGAGATCCCAACGGTTATATTGCAACGGCTAATTTTGACTTAGTCAAACTAATAATTTTATTATTAACCGAAACCTACTATTATTAGTTAATTGAATATAATAAATATAATGTTTAAATATAGTGGTCAATATATTTATTAAAAATCTATATTTATTATTATTCTTAAATTAATTAATTCCAAATAAATAGTATTAAAATACTCTTAATCTTTAGAATTTAGTTACAATGGTAATTGTGTATTTAAAAATTGTTTATACCTAAGGATCCAATGGTAAAGAAATAATAGTTAATAAATTATGGTAAATTCATAATGGTAAACTACGTATAATGGTCATTAATAAATTATATTAATATTCCCAAATTATTTAACTCTAAATAAATGGTAATAAATTACTATTGTTTTTAGAATCAAGTTATAATAGGTAAAAGTTTAAACCAAAAAATCATTTTAATTTAATTTTTTTAATTGTAAAGGCCCATTCGAAATTAAATTAATAAGTACTAACCACTAATCTATATTTTCTTAATAATTTATAGTTCTAATAATATTAAAAAACAATAAATAGTATTTTAGTTAAATTAATATTCCTAGTGGATTAATTAGTGTCTGAATATTTGAAAGAGTGAATTATCCTTTATAGATTTGTACGCAGGTTCAGTGAAGCGAAGGCGCGTATACACGCTGGTTCAGTGAATAAAAACAGCGTATACGCAGGTTGGTCCAAACACAGAAGCGTATGCACGCAGGTTTCAGGTTATTGAAGTAGCGTACATCTCTTAAGTTGGGTTCTAGCTGCTTCTGTTTATTGTTGCAGTGATTTGGGTTCAGAATTTGGTGTGTGGTTACTGTTATTATGTTTTGGGAACAACTGTCAGAGAAGTGTCTACTTGATTCAGTTCTAATTGGTGAAAAGGAGATTGTTTGATGCATAAATTCTTGATGATTGATTGATGTTCATGGATGCAGTCTGAAAATCTATGAAACGTGGTCCCTGGAAAAAGAGAAGGTTGTAGCCTTCTCTAGGCCAACACCTACTTACTAGTATCTTGGCTAGTGCAAGAGCTAAGGGGATTGTAGCTCCCTTCCAGGAGAAGCTGGAGAACGAGAGAGGGTTGTAGCTCTCTGCAAGTTGCAGCCTGCGTACTAGTAAAGGACTGCACCAATACATTGTAAGAAGAAGTTTCTAATTAAAAGAAGATAGAGACGAATTGCAGCAGGTGGTTTTCACCCACATTGGGTTTCCACCTTATATCTTGTGTTCTTGTGTGTGATTGTCTTGAACTCTGTTTTAATGTTTCTGGTTACTGTTTATTTGATTCTAATACACAGATTAATGATCAACATCTGTAAGATAAATTAAATTATAAGTCTTCATTGTATACGCGGGTTTCCTTCTCTGTAGTTGCGTATATACACGGTTTTATCTAACTGAAGTAGCGTATATGATACGGGGTTAAAAATAAAATAATTGACTTGGTAATACTGATTCGGCCCCCCTCTCAGTATTATTTCCAACATAACCAGAGATTCCTCTTTTCCCGGTCTCTTTTAATTTCCATGCCCAAAACATAGTTTGCAACACCAAGATCTTTCATGTCGAATTTGGAGGACAATTGGGTCTTCAAAACTTGGATAATTTCTTTATCATTTCCAGCTAGCAACATATCATCCACATACAAGGCCAGATAAATAACATGGTCACCAATTAGCTAAAATACACACAGTGATCTGCTTTGCTTCTGGTGAAGCCAAGTCCCCGTATATATGTATCAAATTTCTGATACCACATCCTTGGTGACTGTTTTAACCCATATAGAGACTTGTTTAACTTCGATACGATTTCTTTCTTACCCTTCACCACAAAACCTTCAAGTTGATCCATGTAGATCTCCTCTTCTATATCCCCATGAAGAAATGTTGTCTTCACATCCATCTGTTCTACCTCAAAATCAAAAGCAGCAACAATAGATAAAAGTAATATAATAGAAGCTACCTCGGCAACAGTAGAAAAAATATCACCAAAATCAACTCTTGACACTTGGGAATAACCTTTTGTTACCAACTGAGCTTTGTATTTCTCCACCTTTCCTTCTGCATTTGTCTTCTTCTTGAACACCCATTTTCTGCCAATGGGTTTCCTTCCAGCTGGAAACTCCACCAGATCCCAAGCCTCATTTTTGTGCAAAGATGCCATTTCATCAACCATGGCCTCTTTCCAGAGATTTCCATCCTCTGAATCTATTGCTTCCTTCACAGTTTTGGGATCATTGTTAGTAACAGATAAAGCAAAATTTGAACAGAAAGCAGATGGACTATACCTTTCTAGTTGCCTTCTTTCTTGAACTGATATTCTCACACCCGAAGTTTGTGGCTCTTCGTCTTCTGATTCCTCCTTTGTTGTAGAGTCTAATTCTTCCTCCTTAAGCTCAAACTCTATCTTCTCGGGTTCCTTTGATTGTACTTCATGTTTAATAACATCTTTCACCTCTCTGAACACCACATCTTGGTTGTACATAACTTTCCTTGTTACTAGGTTCCAAAGCTTATAACCCTTTAAACCATCCTTATACCCAATAAAGATGCACTTTTCATATTTACTATCCAACTTGGTTATTTTCTCTTTTGGAACATGTACATATGCATCACATCCAAATACCCTCAGATGTGAAAGAGAGGGTTTCTTACCATTCCATACCTCTTGTGGAGTCTTATCCTCCAACGATGATGAAGGTGATCTATTGACTAGGTAACATGTTGTCCCCACCGCCTCTACCCAGAATTCCTGTCCTATCCTGACACCACTGAGCATGCTTCTTTCCCTTTCCATCAACGTCTTGTTCATTCTTTCTGCAACTCCATTTTTCTCAGGTGTGTATGGAGTAGTCTTCTATCATTTTATACCACATTTCTTACAAAATTCTTCAAATTCCTTACTGCAAAACTCTCCACCATTATCTATCCTCAACACCTTTATCTTCTTCTCTGTCTGGTTTTCCACCAAACCCTTAAATTCTTTAAACCTATCAAAGACTTCAGATTTATTCTTAAGGAAATACATCCATGTCTTCCGTGAGAAGTCATCTATAAATGATACATAGTACAAAGACTTACCTAGTGATGGAACCTTCACAGGTCCAAACACTTCATTATGTGCAAGTTGTAATATATGTTTCTCCTCTTACCACCAAAGGAGAAACTCATTCTATTTTGCTTCCCATATACACAATTTTCATAGAAATCAAAATCCAGAGAGCTATTACTCGGACCTTCTACCATACCTTTACCATGAAGAATTTGAAGGACCTTCACTCCAATACGTCCAAGCCTTTGATGCCATATCATGGTCTTCTCTCTAGAGACCACTAGATTTTCTGCTCCACTTTCAGGAACCATAGAGTTGTTGCACCCATCAACAACAATGCTACCTTGCAACTTGTACATAGTTCCAATCAGAACTCCCTGCATCAATACCAGTGCCCCCCGAACCATCTTGCAGGTATCCTTCTCGAACACTGTTTTTACACCTGCATCATCCAAATTTCTTACAGAAATCAGATTTCTGGCCAATGCAGCAATATGCAGAACACCCAGAAGTGTTCTAACCCTTCCACCTTGCAACTACATCTTTACTTTTCTGCGACCAATCATTCTAGCCTTCCTACCATCCCCCAAGAAGACATCACCACAATCATATTTCTCATACTCGCTAAACCACTCTATATGGGGAGTGAAGTGAAAGGATGCACCTGAGTCAATCAACCATGCCTCATGATCTACATGTGTACTTGAAGAAGCAAAGTACACATCCCCACCTTCATCTGAGCTGATTTTTGCCTCTGTAGAAGGAGCATCATCAGATCCCTTTCCTTTATTAGGAGCTTTAGATTTTGGATTGTAGATTTTTGTGGTTTGGTTTTTTAGAATCTAAACTTGGATATTCCATAGTTTTCATCTTCACTTTGTCGACGTTTCGAGTCTAGACCAAGACTCATCATCAGGACTTGATTTACCAAGGAGAGAGACAGTAGTGATAAATAAGGTTATGGTTGAGATGTCAAGCATGTGAGCCGACCAACCTAATGATTTGAATTAACTAGATTTTTTAATATTTTAATATATTGTGATAGTTTTCGATATATTAAAGCTCTTTTTAATTTTATTTATTATACATGGATAATTATTATAGTTTTTTATTAATTGCATTTAAGTAAATTGTTTATGTAATAAGTTTTTTATTATATTTTATTTAATAAAATAATTTATCATAATGATTTTGTTTTAATTAATTGTAACTTTATAGTAATTTTGTTTATATTTGATTAATTTTTACAAGTTTTTAGTTACTAAGGAGGTTAATGTATTATTAATGTTGTGTTCTAAGCTTATATGTTTGTTAATGTATTATAAAAAGTTTTTTATGGTTAGGATGATTTTTAATATTTTAATATTCTTATAATTTTTCTGATATATTAAAGTTCTTTTTAATTTTATTTATTATACATGTATATAATTATTATAGTTGTTTATTAATTGCTTGAGTTGAATTGTTTATGTATTAAGTTTTTTATTATATTTTATTTAATAAATTAATTTATCATACAGTCCCTTTTGTAGTGCCTTTCCTTTCCTCATTTCTAGCACACCACCTTTACAGGTTTTCTTGGAAATTTAGATCTCCCTCTAGATTTAGATTTCCCACTTGATGACTTATTTTTATTTCTGTTCTAGGACTGTCCTCGTACAGACAAGGCATCACCATTCTGGATCTCCATATTTTTATGTCTCATATCCTCCGTCAGCAAGGATGAGACTATTTCATCAAATTGCAAGGCAATTGTATTGCTACCTACTACAATAACAAAACTATCCCACGAATCTGGTAGAGAACACAACAAACTGATGCACTTATCTTCATCTAAAATTTTAATATTAACATATAATAACTGACTTACCACAACATTAAATGCATTCAGATGCTCTGTCACCAAGTCTCCATCTTTCATCCTCAGGTTATACATCTTTTTCCACAGGAACAATTTATTCATTGGAGACTTAGATTGGTACAAAGTCCACAACTTATCCCCTAAATCCTTTGTCGTAGCTTCCCCTGATACATTCAGCAATACTAATTATGAGACACACAATCGTATTGTGATCTTTGCCTTTCGATCCAACTTCTTCCATTCTTCATCAGACACTCTCATTGGTTTAGTACCCGGATCTACCACGATCCACTGATCTTTATCCACCAACAGATCCTCCATCTTGAGTTTAGACAACTCAAAACTCCGACAATTAAATTTCTTGATCTCTACCTTTCCACTGCTTGCCATATTCTTTCACCACCATAATCGATCTCGCCTATCTCCCACTGAATAGGGTCTACCATAGGCCAGAGCGAAACCCCTCAGCAATAAAGGCATCCCCTTGAAGCCAAAACAACTCTGATACCAAATGTAGGTTTTAACCTTGTACAGAAATTACTTGCATACAAATTCTAAAACATAGAAAATAAACAATGCAAGAGCATAACACATAAAACACATATACACAAAGATTTTCCCCTGGATCCCAAAACCGGGACTACCATTTTGATTTTTCATTATGTTCCTTTCAATGTTAAAATACATATTTATACATTCTTAAGCATCCAATACCATGGACTGAAATCCATCACGTCCAAAACCATGTGCGAAAATCATGCACAAAACCATAGGTAGGTCCGCCCAACCCGGACCCCGTAGAGGGGGGTTACCTACACCCCTCAAACCCCCTATGCCCCCCCCTACGCTATGCAATAGGCACAATGAAGGGGGAGCTCCGCCCCCATTCTAACCCCATGATTAACTATGTGGCCTAGTCGTGGAAGGAATATAACACAACCCAACATGAAGTGCCTCAATTGTTTGAAAAATACCTGATTAGTGAGATGTTAAACCATTAAGATCAAACGATGTGAAACAACTGTCATTAGATATACTCATGGGAAAATGTTAAGTTGAATGACATTCATCAGAGGTAGAAGCATGATCATATATTCCAATTAAAGAAATAAATTTCTAGTTTGTAATTAATAAGGATAAATTAATTTGAATAGTTTCACAAATTCTTTGTGTAATAGAAGCATCTTCCTAGCATGATGAATGTAATAAGTTATTTCTTTGTAACTAGTAACACCCTACACTAGTATCATAATCATCGAAATAAGTGAAAAGAAGTGTGAGTATAAAAAATCCATGAAATCAGTCTAGATATAGTGAATGAAGAAGAGTTGGATTCGCACAATAACTCATGCATTCATTCACAATGAGGAGGATGACAGGTTTGATGAAGAATAAGATTCACGATACGATATTCACAAGGAAAACCAGGAGCTTCTCATCATGAAATAAATTTGATAGATATGGTTTATTCAACCAAAGATGATATTTGATTTGATCAACTTCACAGTTCCATGACCCGGTGAGAGAAACATATTCCAACCCCAAGTTAAGTACAAAAGGCTTCAATAGAGATGAATCATGTGAATCAAAATCTCAAATTTGATTAGAAACTGAATCTCGAATGTTCAAAAGATTACATCTGAAATACCAAAAACCTTTCAAAAATAAATTTTCATTATGTGAAACCATGCAAAGAGAAGGATTGTGTAAGAGAAACTAGATATGAATTAGTTCAGGGGGCTTACCAGAGTCACAAGATCCTGACATAAGCACCAATGAAATTTAAAGTGCCTCAACTTCCTCACAAGTCTTTGAACTTTCAAGGATTGTAAAATAATATTTCAAAGATTGAACTAGATCATGCATGGTGTGAGGATCACTGCTACCACTAGTTTCAATAAGACCACTTCTCATCGAATGGAAGCTCAATTCCTATCTGATCCTACCATGGAGATTTCAATTCTTATCCCTTGAGCTCATCCTCCCACCTTAAGTGGATCAAAAGCCTATATTGGATAATAATTCCTAAACTACCATCCCTCTCCTATAAATTTACTACCATCTACAACATCAAGGTTGGCATTTGGTGACAGATCATGCCCTCATGTTGTTGCCTTGAATCTAAGAGAGTCATGATCTTCATGCATTAGGGTGACATTGAGGAGTGATTTATGACAAGGAAGGATAAGTCAACTTGGGGATATCTCT
Source organism: Pinus tabuliformis (assembly GCA_031772625.1). NCBI lineage: Eukaryota > Viridiplantae > Streptophyta > Pinopsida > Pinales > Pinaceae > Pinus > Pinus tabuliformis. Next base: position 276,444,246 of record CM062815.1, on the reverse strand, counting down.
ATAATATCAGCTACTATTCTTGGTTTCAAACTCTCTCTTATTTCTATTAATACAAAGAGTATACCATTTTCCTATATGTGTTATGTTACATTTGTATTCATGGATTTCAATTCCTTGTTGATTCATTCAATAGATTAATTGAATTATGCTATGTATATGTTGTGGATCCTTGGCTTGTTTTGATTATATGTGTTGGTTATAATTATAGCAATCGACACTACGATTGGAGCTTACAATCCAAAATGAAAGTAAAGCTTGCGACAAATTCCAATTAAGACTCTTTCCCATTCTGCAATATCTTTAAGGGAAACCCTCTATTCTTTGCTTTCTGTTGTTCTAGACCAGTACACTAGGTCTAGGGAAGATACTTTTGTCCACAATTGTAACTTTCACATAACAAATTAGCGACTCTAATAGGGATCATGTCTTCCCTTAGTGGTTTCCTTAACCTTAGCCCTTGTTTCACCTCATGAATAGACCTTCAGTACCTCACTCATCTTTGGATTGACCCCGGGAAGACCTTTCTCTGAGCTTGGATTTATATTTTGTGTCTTAATTTGGCCAGATCTACATCAATTCTCCCCTTGGTCTAGAGACAGAGTGTTGCAGCACACCCTAGCCTCCTCTGCACTTGCACTGCAGAGCACTAGTGCCCTTTTTGCACCCTTTCTAGCCCTTGTAACATGAAAAAAATTGCATTTTGTGCCTTTCTCTCTGAATTTCTTGGTTTTATCTGGTTTTCCTTCTATCCCAAAGCGTGTCTTGGTCTCTAAAAAGCCTTCCCTTTGTTTTCTTTTGGTTTTTATAACCTTTGATAAGAATTTGGTTGGATTTTTCTTTGTTCTTGTGAGTTAGGTCATTAGAAATTTTTTGTTTGATCATTGATTGTTTGAAATAATTGTTATTACATTCATCATTATATGTATATTCTTTCTTCAATGATTTAACAAGCTTCTTTTTTTCATCTCATTTGAAAATTAAGTGGATCAGAAGGAAAAATCAAATGCATTTTTCACTGCATTTATGGTTTTGCATGTGAAATTGGAAATTGGAACAATTTCATTAGGGTAATTTACTTAACAAAATTTGTTTGTTGCATATTGTATGTTTCATCACCCTTTGTTCTCTTCATTCCCTTACATAGATTTTCATTGAAAAGAAGATTTCATTTTTTCCTGCTAGATTGCATCTTTTGGATAATTAGGTGAAATTCGAGGTGAGCCTTCAAAATTGAAACGTAATTCAAGATAAAATTAAAAATTTATTGAATCAATCTTAAGGAGAATTTGAAACATTAACACCAACATCTATAACTCTAGGCTAGAGACGTGTTATGACATCTATAAACATAGGAGTTCTCATTTTTTACTAGCATTGCATTTCAGAAGTGATATCATGTTGGACATGCATAAGTGTATGAGAGCATTATCCATGTACCTTTGGGTATATCAGATGGCACTCCATGTGTGAAAAGTATATTGGAACACTCTCATCGTACGATTACACATTAGACAACACTAATAGAGACTTCACTTCGATGTACCGTTGAGTATATTCTAGAAGTTATTGATGATGCTGGATATCTGTCAACCAAAGGGTTATCCCCAATGTGATGTCCCAATTAGACCTCACGCCATTTGTAATATAAACCCCATCTGGCATATCATCCCAACGGGTATGTATCATAGGTTTTCCTTGGCTACAAAGTTTAGCACATGATGGTTATGAACAGGTAATCTCGGATCAGCAAGTGGGTATGCTTGTGGATTGTTTGGTTGTATGTGTGTCAAGATTCTTTTACCGTAGATGGAAAGTAAAGTGAGCCTCTAGGAGAGACGTAATAGTACCACCCTAGTAGAGACACACACACAAAACAAAAATTTCATCTAACGTCCAGAAGAATAGTCCACAAAGATTCGATAGTTATTGCAGCAATTATAAACAAGAAATATTTTTCTAGCATCCAGCAGAATAATCCACAAGGATGCGACAACTATAGAAACCATTACAACACAATATCAATATGATAAATACTAAAATAACTGAAATAGTTCAACTACCTTAGCACAGATGAAAGAAAACATGAATTACAAACATCCACAGAATACTCTTACAAATATTTGTAATCCATGCAGGAAGGACATGCACGCCATGAGGCTTTTGATATTAAGTAAATGTCACAAGAAAAAGGTATATAATGAATACCACTAGCCCCAATAGTGGACCATTGGACCCACTTCTTTCTCCCCAAAAGAACTAGCTTGCCTCCCTACTTCCTTGCAAGAGGACCCAAGGTGAAAAGTCATGTTTTTGTACCATGAGGGTGTCTATATAAAAAATGGGGTGATAATTCACCCTCCTTGTGATTCTTAAGCTATCCTCATGACTGTTCAAGTTCACTATGACATTTTTACTTCCTACATGACTTTTTACATTACATGAATGGCCCTTGGACTTCCACTTTACATTATATTTCTCCAATATTGACTTACATTTCCACAAAATGATGTGCCACATGATGACTCATGACATCACACTATTGACATGGACTTGCATGATGACATGGAAATGTCAATCCATTCTTTGTTGTTTTTTCCAATGTGTCTACTAAAGGATGGATCATTTTCATCTTCTTTGTACTCCAGATGGCTTAGAGATGAGGAGTCTTCATTGGAACTTGATCTCCAACTACTGTCTCAATTTTGTTTCCATTTTCTTTATCTTGATTGATAAGATAATGAAGTGTCTTCTGACATTCTCTCCTTCTTGATCTCATTTTTCATCATCCTGTCATGTATGATAGAGAATCTACATCTGCAATTCACTCATGGTAGCACGACACCAGTCCAATGAAACCCTAGTATATCGAACTGCATGATGATCTACGAAGTTAGCCGAAACCAAGTGGTAGGTTAAGGGAGAGGCTCAGTGACTGTGAAATTTTTCATCTTAGGTAGTTAGGGATGAAGCTTGAGCCTTGAGACTGTGCAATGTGTAGTTCATGCTAGACTGGGCATGCAAATTACTTGGTTTTAGGAGTCAGTGAGACAAACTAAGGGGTTTCACATTGTCTCATCCAACTACATAGTTCTATAAGGCATAGAAGGCTAGGTGACTATGAATTTATGCACCTCGGGAACTCAAGGGTTGGGCTTGAGCTCTGAGATTATGCAATGCACAGTTCATGCCTGAATGGAGGGCATGATTGTGAAGTTTTTAAGGCTAGGGCCTGAGCTTCAGCACTCAAATTGTGAAATGCATAGTAATTGAAGGAAAGGAGGCTAGGTGATTATGTATTTGTGCATTTCAAGAGCACATTACTGGTGCTTCAGGACTGATATTATGGAATTCACAGTGATGGCTTGGCTGGAGAGAAAGATTACGCAGTTCTCGGACTCAGGGGTTGGTCCTAAGCACTAAGGTTATGAAATGTGAAATTATGGGAGGTAGAGACTACGTATATCATAATTCCACGAGACAAGGTTGTTGCTTGGGGACTAATATTATGCAGTTTTTAGCTTAAGGGGGGTTGGATGATGTTGTGTGGCCTGGTCGAGAGTTTTCCCAATTCTGAATGAGTGTTGGATCATTGAGGGGAAGTTGAATGAAATAAATACTTGAACATGATCATGCACCTATTTCACTTGAATACACAACACAGACCACTCAGAAGACATGAAAAACATACTTTCCTCAGTGCAAAAACTTTTTGACGACTCCTGCCAAGTGCGATACAAAAGATACGCTTTGAGACAAAATTGGCGACACTTGTGTGACAGTGCTTGAAACTTTGGAAATGAATGCGAAACATGTCTAAATTATAAGAAAAACTCATTATCACAAATATTTCCCATGAAACAAGCCAAAATTGTATTTTATGTGATAAGAAACAGTTCCCATACCAAAAGATGACACTTGCAATATGACAAGAAAGGTGCGAAGGACACTTGTGATATGTGAATGCCAATGAAAGAAACACATCACAACATGAATATAACATCAAAAAGATGGTAAGTAGAGTGAGAGAAAGGAAACGAGATAGTAAAAATCATGTAAATGACACTCGCAAAACAAAGACTATGCAAAAGTGACAGTTTGCAAAACTCACCGAAATAGAAGTACAAATGCAACTAGAAGTGAGAAAATTTTGACAATCAGCATGTACTGACTATCGACATGGATTGATCATATCACAAGAAATTTATTGATAGATTGTGGTAGGCTTATTCAAGCTTGTGTGTACGAGTGCACTCAAGAATTAATTGTGGACTGAGTATGTGTGAATAGTTGACTTCGACACTCACAATCCAGAAGGGAGTTCAAAGACTTAGCAAAGCTAGAAGTGAATACGGAAAGTTCAATCGTAAGATCCATGGTAAGATCCAAAATTATAGTATAGGAGAAATTTTGTAGGGTGTTTCTCGCAACAAAAGCACTTGGTGACATACCGGTAGAACTCCAGCTTCTATACCTTGGTCTACTTTCATACAGGGTGTAGTTCTTCAAGGAGTATTGATTTATCATTCAGATTAAAATGGCTTCTAAACTTACCTCCTGAATAAATATTGTCCCATTCATTCCTTTAACTAATTAAACAAAAACATAATATCAACGTTCACACAATGTCTTTAATCAGGATAGGATAATGAAGTTCATGAGCTTTATATTTTCATAGTATAGCTTTTCAACTCTAGTGTTCCTCCACTGCTAGCAGGCTTCTACAGTACATCAGCGATGTCACTTCAGTAATAAAAATATTCCTCTGCTACCAACAAGCCAAGACAGTACCCTGGAAAATTTCATTGCTTCACCTCTCTACGTAGGAAGCCTTTCTCTTCCTTCATCTTTATTTATTTATTTATATGGAAACTGAATAGAAACTTATTTATTTCATGAGTGAAAGAAGGATCTTGACTTATTCAGAGTAGGAGAGGTTGTCCCTTCAGACAAGTGAATATAATACCTCTGATATTGTTTTTCACATTCACATTTTTCCCTTGTCCTTCTCGACTTTATTGGATCAACCGAGAAATACTGAAACAAAAATTCCTAGGTATAGGCATGAGGTTTTCCAGAATACAAATGGAGAACATGGTTTTCCAGAATACAAGGCTTTCCTAATGTAAGTATCATATTTCCTATCAGAACATCATCGACCAAAAGGTGTAACCAATACATCAAATAAGGATCGAGATTTAGCCAAATCTTGCAGTGTCACATATCCTTCTTTATTTTTCCACATTTTCTTTTGAGTCGAGATAGTACACCCTTCATGCAAATTCATATCAACAAAACATAAAATAAGACGCACAACACAACAAGAAATGAAATCAAAGCATAAACAAAAATAGGCTAAACCAAATGATTCAAAACAAAAGCAAGAAAATAAAAGAAACACTAAAGAGAACAACTGCAAAACGAGTGCAAGAGAGGGGAAACTAGAAGGAAGCTAACTCTTATCCTAACATAACCGGATACAAGGTCGGGGTCATGTATAATGAAATTTCCAATGTAGCCAATGTAGTTGTTCTCAACCTGCATCCACAAATATATAAATAATTAAAATAGATATAAATTAATATGCAATAGAAAAGATAAGAATTTGGATAACTTGCACAAAAAATTGGAAGTGTTTCCTAACAGTAGAAAGATAAGCCATAGCTACTACTTCTCACCAATTCACATTCTTACCTTTTCGATGAAAATTATAAATTGACAAATCTCGACAATTTACTATGGATGCACCTTCATCTTTTTCATCCTTCTTGTAAAGCACGAGAAAAGACTGAAACTTTTTATTAGCAAAACAGATAGTTAAGAAATTGTTTTCCAGGAAATCATGGATCATATCATGAAATTCGAAACAATCCTCTTGAAAACCCCAAAATCCTTGAAAAGATGAATTTTCAATTAGAAGAATAGGGTCAAAATGAGAATATTATGAGAGGATATTGATATGATCATATTCATTTGGCATGTCAAGGCAGTGAGGACCCAACATGGCCATTAGTGAATGCTGAAGTGCCTCAACCATTTGAAAAATACCTGATTGGTAAGATGTTAAACCATGAAGATCGAAGGATGTGAAACAATTGTCATTAGATATATTGGTGGGAAAATGATTAGTTGAATGACATTCATCATAGGTAGAAGCATGATCATATGTGTCACTTAAAGCGTCAAATTCCTAGTTTGTAATTAACAAGGATAAATTATTTCAGCAGTTTCACACAAATGGTCCGCATAATAGAATCATGTTCCTCACCTGATGAATGTAACAATATAATTCTTTGTATCTAGTAAGATGCTACACTAGTATTGCAATCATCGAAATCAGTGAAAAGAAGTGAGAGCACATCAAATACATGAAGTCAATCAAGATATAGTGAACAAAGAGGGGTGTGATTCGCAAAATAACTCATTAATTCATTCACACTCAAGAGGATTACAGGTGCGATGAAGAGAAAGATTCACGATATGATATTGACTAGGAAAACTAGGATCTTCTCATCATGAAATAGATTTGATAGATATGATTTCTTGAGCCAAAGATGATATTTGAGGTGATTAACTTCACAGTTCCATGACTCTATGACAGAAACATATTCCAACCGCAAGTTAAGTACAAGAGCCTTGAATGGAGATGAATCATGTGAAACAAAATCTCAAATCCAATTAGAAACTGAATCTCCAATGTTCGAAATATTACATCCGAAATACCAAACACCTTTCAAAAATAGATTTACATTGAGTGAAACCATGCAAAGAGAAGGATCGTGTAAGAGAAACTAGATATGACTTAGTTTGAGGGGCTTACTAGAGTCACGAGATCTTGACATAACCATTAATGAAATTTGAAGTGCCTCGACTTCCTCACAAGTCTTGGAACTTTCAAGGATTGAAAAATAATATTTCAAAGATTAAAGTAGATCGTGCATGGTGTGAGGATCATTGCTACCACTAGTTTCAAGAAGACCACTTCTCATGAGATGGAATCCATCTCTATCACTAAGTTGACTAGTTTTTTCAACTTTGACAAGTAGATTACTCAAGTTGAGAGATTCTTCTCATCACAAATCTGAAGATGTATGGATCAGATAAATTTCATGATAAAAATGATTCGAAGAGTTATCTTCATGCATGAGAAGATATTATGAGAGGTGGAAATATTACTCAATGATTTTATTGTTTTTATTTTCATCATGGATAATCTCACCACCCTGTGTCAATTGAGATTTTAACTCATTAGATAAAGAACTTAAAGAGCATGGGGTAACTCCATCGCAAATAGATACATTGCAAGTGATAAAGCACAAGGGATAGTGAGATGAAGAGGAAGTTTCGATAATAACATCTTCTTTGACTAAATCATATTATAGATCTAAATAAAAATACTCAAGAGAAACTGAAATATCAACTGATGTACCTGGGTATTCGTGATCATATACATTAACGGAGTCATCATCATCAGAATGATTGTCTCCCAAGGCCACAGATTGATTGAAATAATTGATTGCATTTTATTGACTACCAATATTACCATATTCAATACCATCCAAGAATGAGGAAACACCATCTTCACACGAAGGATTTTGAAAAAAAAGAATAAAGGTTGAAATAATCATTGCCTTCCTATTCCTCTACTTGTGTAATGTACCTTGAACATAATCGCAATTTAGACCAACAACTTGAAAATAAAGAGTGTGAAAAACTAGCTAGTGGAGCATATTGATCAAGTAGATCACTCTACAAAAAGTCACAGCACATAGATGAGAGAGGATAATATAAATCCAAATCTGATTCAATGCTAGAGTTATGATTTTTAATACCCTCTTAAGGAATGAAGAAATTATCACTTTCCCTAGGCTCCCTGAGCCATTCTAGGGTTTCTTCCATTATATCTAAATTATGAAAAGTATAAGGAGGATGAAGAGATGGATTAGGGATTTGAGGTGGACATTTCCAAAAAAAATTATGACCTCACAGAGGCACCCTCACTGGAACTAGAAAAGGAGGAGGACAAGGAATGAAAGGAGTAGTAAATTCCTCCTCTGAAATTAGAGTTGTCTCACAACACACAAGAGTTTGAGAGGTAGAAAAATCAAGGAGTTCAGGAAATGTGATCCAATCATTCAAACTTGTGCTTGAAGAAATCCCAATATGTATCTCCCTCACGAAATTCACAACGAAGGTGAAGGAATCAATCAAAGAAATCCTAAATTCATTCATGAAGCTTCACTCTTGACTGATTAATTATTTTAAGAACATATCTCTAATCATACCTATCAAAGGCTTGATAAAGATCCTAAAGGAAGTAATGAAAAGAATGGATGGAAGAAGATGGTAAGGTATGATACCATTGATTAACACAACCTTCAAGGGTGAGGAAGAAATCCAAGAAAGAAAAATATTCATAATTGATTTCCTAATATTCACAAAATTTAAGAAAATTAGAAATGCGCTCGGTTATGGATGTTCCATCCTCACCATCAAACTTCAACTGAGACAAGTGATAAAGAGGCTCAATGTGCTAGAAAATCAAAAAGGTGGAAATATTTTCTTATATTTATGTTGATGATTATGGACTCACCAACATGTCAGGGGATCTCCGGTAAGAAGTCTCAATTAGAACTCAGACCATTTGGTGTAAGAGTCCCAGCAGTGGGTCGTATGATATTGCCTTGACTGCGGTTTCACACAGAGGCAAGTAAGATGTCCCTGTTGGTAGCAACGGTGTCACATATGTAGTAAGTTAAGGAAGGTACATGAGTGGTTTTATCACATAGAGGGTGAGGAGAATGTGCCCCTTAGAAACCTGTGAAAGCACGCAGTTAAAAAGGGACAGACGAGGAAAGATGCATCACATCATGGAAGGAAAGTAATCCAGAAATCCAAAGTGATGGTTAAACCAACAACACATTTCAGAAAGATTCATACATACATATATAGAAAATAGCTACACATGCATGCGTAAGAAAACAAATACATATATCATTTAGAGTAAACAGGATAGTTGAAATACAATATGACATATGCATGAAATGTGTTGGATATGTTATATTAAGAAGTGTAAGTTCTAGTTATAGAATACATCCATGTCCAACCACTATTTTTGACAGCAGAACATTACAGTCACTCTCGCCTGCTCTGCCAAAGAGATATAGTAGCTCTGCATAGTGGAGAAGCCAAGCCTCGTTACAATACTTTCCAAGCTCTCTCTAAGATAGTCCTATCGGAAGCTTGGCTGACCAAAATCCTCTAGAATGAGTTATGAGGGACTATATATAGCAAAGGGTGGGGTGGCCCTTGACATTCCCCTTTGTGACATTTCATCTACCCTCATGACTCTTCATCTACTGTATGACTTTTACATCCAACTATCAACACTTGAACTTACACTTGAAAATTACATTACAATGCACATGTACCCATGTGAAACAAATTAAGCTTGAGCAAGCCATGCAAGACATCACTATGACTCGGACAACTGTTGTAAGACTAGCTCTTTGAGATCCTCATAGTGGTCGATAGTAGCATGTTGATGCCAATCTCAGTAGTCCGCGATGGTGCCCATGTACTCTAAGGTGACATCTTTCTCGAAATGAACTCTTTCCTCCAAAGCATCTGGGTACACTGATTGGGCTTCGCTATCTAATGCGTCTAATATCATGTGTATCATTTTCTAGAGTGTGGTCGGACCAGCGACATACTTGTTCATGGTGTCTGCATTGATTGACAAGTCTGGGCTGGTGGCTATGTGCATCAACTCATCAAAGTACAAGTCAAGCTCTAGCCGGACCTATGCCTTCGTCTTCGCTTGTGTGAGTGTAACAATATATGGGATCGCATGTACGTGCATAATAACATCCATAATATTGAATACACATGCATGGGAATCCTGTAGACTAGTGATGAGCTATGGGAGATCTTCATAGTTCCAGATCTCACTCTGGATACTTGCCTTCAACTCGACCGCTCTGAGCTTCATCATCTTAGGCAAGTGTAATGGGGCTCCCTTGTATCTCATTGTCCATGTTTGTATGTAATCAAAAATAATATGCACATTCAACAAGATATGTGCTCTCCTAGCAAATCGCTTCTGCCAACCATTGAGATGGACAACTACATTATACATGATACCAAACTTGGAATACAATGCCCGCATGAATGTGTCAAGGGACAATACTTCATCCAGTATTACCTTATTCAATTCTACTTAGGTGGATGTTGTAACCAATTCTCCTCCCTTCTTGTCCATATGTATTTCCTTAGCCATTCAGTCGTTCTCGACTATCAGGACGAACACTCGAGATAGTGGCTTTGACATGTGCTCTGGTAGCATCGGCCAATGCTACCAGATGTTTGCGCACCTTAAACATGATCACTCATTCCTCAAACTGTGTAGGAGATGTATGGTCCTCTAGAGTCTAAAGTCTGTGACATTGCATAACTCTATGTTGAGACTCGTTGAATGAGATGTTGTGCATCTCTCCTTTCGCCTAATCTCCAAGGATTTCAGTCTCTCCTTGGTCGCTTGGGACTTGCTCCTCTCCTAGATACAATGAAGTTAGTGGGTCGACCTCTTCATGGTGAGGCATGAGATCGATATCTTGCTCTCACTCATTTTCCTCCATATATGTATCCATCTATTCAAGTTATTGCTCTATCTCCTGAGCAAAGTCCTACTCCTTCGATGGTTCACCCTGTCTGATTGATGCAAGCTGTTCTGATGAGTCTACCACCTGTACAGGTGCAGTTTCATATGTTTGTACAAGTTGCACCCCTTACTGTACATTTTCCTGCTACACTTTCTTCTCCTATTCCTTCCGGACTTTCTCCTTCAACTCATGCAACTCCTTCTCTATTTCATCCATTCTCCATTTCTCTCTCTGCCTTTACACATTTCTCTTGTCGTGATATTGCCTATTTTCCTCTATTGCCAAAGTTTCTTTCTGCACAACTGGGACTGCTCGGAACTTGCAGCTTTACTCTTCCTCCATTTTGTTGACAATCTTCCTCTTGCCCGTGTCACGCACTAGTATGTTTACCTATGCTACTATTGCTTCACGTGCTCTCTGGGATGATGCTTCAAGCTACTTTGCTAACCATTCCATAGCAAGGCTGATCGGTTCATTGGGTCTAGAGAAGCTATAACAATATCTACATGGTTCTTCCTCTGCCTAATGACATGCCCCATGGATCCAGTTAAACTATACTCTCATGCAGTGGTATTTCACAAGACAATGTAGGTCATATGGATTGTAACTTCAAGCATCAAATCGATATTTCTCCATCTCCTCTACTTCGACATCTCCATGATTGAGAATTTGTATCTCATAAAACCCAATATGTAACGAAAGAGCGGGTCAAGGTCCCTTCTTCTTCCAATGCAACTTAGCTGATATCCTTGCCAAGATGTGATATCCTACTTCCTACATGACAAGTTTGTTCAAGCCAAACTTTGGTAGAACATGCAGAGGCTTATCTGCATTATACATCTATATGAAGGTGTCGGACGATGAGGCATAACAATCAGCTATGTCAATCAGTGCCTCAATTATTGCCTTCAACATTCAGAGTGGATCCTGTTCGAATATCATCTTGGAAACAAGGGCAACAAAATGATCAGGTAACTGTGTGATAACTCCTCTGAAGTTACATTCGAACAACATCTTACAATAAGTGTTCACAGAGGTCTCTGTGGGTGTCCATTCCCACTTCAAGCCTGAGAACTCCTAACGGGCATAGATTGCATCCAAGATGTAAGTGGACATGTATATTTCAACTTGCATGCCTTTGGGTGGCTGTCGAGCCCTTGTTACATGTTCCTTCAGCTGGTGAGCCAACATGTTGGACAAGTTGCATGCTTTTCCTTCTTTGGCCATTTGGTCCAACACAATGACCCAAGTCTGCAGGAAGGTTTTCGTGCTCTCTTGGTCATACGTGTGACATGAAGAAATGACCAAGTATTGATATGCCTTCCGTAGTATCCTTTTCTTATAGATCTAGTTGGGTGTCATCCTAAATTTGGCTAGCTCCTTCACCCAATTCTTCAAGACATCTCTGGAGTTGGCATTGCTGCTAGGTATGCTAAAGAGTGTCTCCATGGTGATCACGGGCTTCAAGATCTGATACATCTCATCATAATACTATCCCGTGAAGGTATAAATATCCATCCCACTGACACTACTCAATGTCATCATCTCAGGATCAGTGTGCAAGATGAACCAATGTATCATGTCCACGCATGGGAGCACGGTATACCTCCATGCAATTAGGTACAAGTTGGACTTGTTAATGTTCACATAGACTTAGCCGTCTTCGAGGTCTTCCCCAAATGTTCCAGCAAATGCATCATTGACCTCTTTCCATTTCAAATTGATGTCCTTGTCTATAATCATCTTGGTGTCTTCATAGATTGGCAAACTTGTAGAAAATTGCTCAATTGTTGCTCGAGTTGCACTTCTGTTAGTGTCCTTTGATCCTTCTCTCTTAGAGGCCATTGATCTTGGACTGCTAAGAGGTAGATGAACACCTGCTAGATCTGGAGACCAAGTGATAGGAATGGAAAGAAATATGTCATCTAAAACAAAGCAAACTTGAGGAACGACATGCAACACACCTAGGGATTGACTGGCAAGGATTGTGCAATTTTTCCTGGGAGGCTGGGAGACTAGTTGCCAGAACTGTGCAAAAGGATGTCTGAGCTATCTAGGATGTTGGTTGGATATTGGAATTTTACAATGTGGAATCCAGGCTGGCCTGCTTCCTATTGGAACTGCACAATGTGCAATTTTAACTGGCAATGGTTGCATACCCAGTGACTACATTACACAATTTTCTTAGCCAGCAGTCACTCTACCTCAAAATTGTGCAATGAAAGACTGGAGGATAGTCACTGGGTAGAAATTCACATTTCCTAAGAGGAAGAAAAATCCTTCCCTCTTAGAATTACACAATTTTGTCTCAGTGAGGTAGAGTCAGGGCCAAGGCTACCCACACCTACTGACAGGCAGCTTAAAAAAAATGTCAATGTGAATGCATGACGATTCTGAGTGAAGGTAGGAATGAATGATCATTCATTCAAACAGTGAACGAAATATTCAGAAAATGGAATAACATGCATGCAGGTGAAGCGATTCACTGAATGGAAGATTCTTCATGCAAAATAGTTTCATTCATGTGATCGCAGTGAGATGCTAACGAAAACTAAAATTGTGCTAGTACAAGCTAGTATGCATGTAAATGATAGCAAGCATTCACAAAAATCAAGAAACAACACTCACATAAGCAAAAACACAAAAAGTGACAAAAATGTTGGAAAAGTCAAGTTAAGAGGACTTACCTGTGAATAGATGAGTTGGACGTGTCGAAGACCCTTCAATGTGTTGTGGGATGTCAGAACTCCAAGATCAATGTGAATAAGTGAGCTCTAAATAATCAAATAAATAATTTTGAGGCTCATGACGCGCATACCACAAATCTAGGAAAAAGTGACACTTAGATCAAAGATTCTAAAACGATCTTTGCATGTAACCTCCAGTTGCTAAAAATAGCTCCCTAAAATCTAGTAATGCTTTTTGTGTGTTACTTTTTGCTCTTCTGGGAAAAAGAATCCCATGCATGTAAGTCAAGTTTTCTCGGTCCTGGATGGAACCGATCAACTCAATGGCACATGAAAGAGCTTGCTCTGCTGAGGGGAAAATTTGTGCATCTCTGGGGGGGACCTAGGCTGAATACATAGAAGGATTGTGCAATTTCAAGGCTGAGCAACTAAATACTGCCCAGAATTGCACAATTTATGGGCTGAGAAGTCCTGTTAGGCTAGATCTCGTAGTTTTTCCAATGAAGGGTGACAAGCATATTTGCACAATTCTGGAGCCCATCAGGTTCCCATAGAGAATTGTGAAATTTTTTGAGGGAAGGCTAGTTCCCCTCTAGAATTGTGCTATTTCTTGAGGGAGTTGTTCGGCTTGCAGTTGGACCAAGTCCGGAGAAATCAATTGTGAGGGGGGTGCAACAAGTCATCATGCACAGGCTAGCAATCTACTAGAAAATCACTAAAGCTCGTGTACTTGACAAGGAAAGACATGTTGTTGTGGAAGGTTGGTAGGGAGGCTCCAAAACAAAGCTAAGGAAAAATTTTGGAGGGTGGTTGTAGCTGTTACAACACTTGGTGACACACTGGTAGAACTCGAACTCTCTGAATGGACCTTGTTCATGAAAAGCAAGTCTAACACATCCAGAAGTATTGTTCAGTTCTCAGTTCATCTTGGTTTCCACACTTTCTTGATTGTAATATGTAGCATCCTCTAAGCTCTTGGTCGGTTGACAACCATTCCAAGCCAAGGAAACATAGTTGTTTCGATTCGAGTTGAGGGGTATATTGGTGCACAAGCAGTATAGTCGTCAAAATCTTAGTTTCATCTCTGGTGTTGCTCCACTACCAACAGGCCTAAACAGTACCCTGACAGAGTCACACAGAAACACAAGAACCGCTCCGCTGCCAGTGAGCTTTGTCAGTACCCCAGTGGAGTTACTTGCATCACCTCTCTACACAGGAATCCTTTCTCTTCTTTCGCCTTATTCATTTTTCATTTTCTTGAAATTTTTCACTTTTCATTTTTATAATTGTCCATAGCACTTATTCATTTTAGAGGTGGAAGAGGGATACTGACTTATTGAGAGAAGAAGAGGTTGTTCCTTCAGAGAATTAGTTTATTATATACCTCTCATGTGCCTGTTAATGTTTTTCCCCCTCACCTTACTCTACTTGACTGAGCTGACAAGGGCTAACCCAAAAACATCCAACTAGAGTAGGTGACACTAGTTAGCGCACAAGCGTTATGTTTTCACCAAGGTTCACTTCGAACAATACATATTTTTTATCTACATATCATGGACCAAAAGTAACAAGTTCTTCACATAGAGGAGAGATGACAAATAACCAAGTAGTGATAGTTGCACAAGGCCTCTTATACTTTACCCAACTTGCTTCAATTGTAGCACACGGTTTCATGCAAAACTAACCTACGAAAAAAATAAGCAAACGAACAAGAAATAAAATCAGAAGCAAAAGTAAATGTGAAAGAAAAGCAAGGCAACAAACAAACAAACATGCAAAGAAAGTAACCAAACAAGCATGCAAGCAAACAAACTGAAAGATAGCACTACTCTTGCTCCTAAGCTAATGGTGCATGGGCCTAATCACGTGAAGTGATATTTCCAATGTAGCCACCAACTCATTGATAGACCCATGTTGGTGAAGGCTTGGTCCGCAAGAAACCCGTTGTGCGGACCAGCAAGCAAGAAAGATATAACAATGAAGACAAACACAATTCATGTTTAAATGTGTCCACAGGACATAAGCGAGTGAAAGTACATGACATGTAGTCCATGGACTTATCACGGTTTCGTGTGACACTACATGCAACTGTGAAGCATACGTATACTCTTGAATGTGACATGTAAGCAAACAAAAGAAAAAAAGACAACTTTCGTTGTGCACATTGTTGTACCTCTCAGATGATAGTGGACAACTATCAATGCGAGAGCATCTAAGATAATTTTTTTGGGGTTTTCATTTTAATTTGGAAGACCAATGAATAAAATAGATGTAACACTATAATGCCTAACCTTTTGCATAATATTAATCCCAAAGTAGAGAGCTGCTATAAAACTTCACACAACGATAAATTTTGAATAGTGGTGAGCAGAAACAAAAAATAATATGATTATTACAGTTTTCAGATAGAAAATTAAACAATCATAAGTATGAAAACCTCTGACCGATGTTCTGAAGGTTCAAGAGAATATGCTTATGCTTACAACAAGATGCTGATGATTTATTGATTCAGAAGGGATTAATTAAACAGACAGTTCATTAATCCATTCTCTTTAATGATTATCACTTCAGAAGCTTATAGGAATAGATTGAGACACAATTATTCCTACCTATGTATCTTTGTAATACATAATAATATGAAGAAAAACATAATGTGTAATACTGGAAAAACTTACAAGAAACACACAATGTGCAAAACTGAATTCAGAATCCTTTGCTTTGTATTAAGGGTCTAGTAAAACTAGTACATCAAATGTTTATAAATTCTTCTTCAATTGTGAACTCTCATTCAATGGCAAACCTGGTTCAATGGTGAACAATGAACCCTTAATAACTCGAGAAGGGAGTTATTTATAAAATAGTAGATCTAAGAAAATATCCTAAATTGTTTAAGGATTTATTCAAGGAAAAGGAAATATCTTCATGCAAGAAGATAGAGACAGCTATTGAACTACTTCTTGTTGTCCCTGTTATTTGGGTTCTACTGGATTTGGTCTTTGATATTTTTCCCTTAAAGCTGCTTTTCTGTTTGGTCTGCATTCTAGAAGTCATATTCACTTATGACCTTTCATCTAATACACTTTAATTTGGTACTCTTTGACCTTATTGACATGTCAATATCCTTTACTGTGTCTTTTTACTTTTATTATACATTTCAATTTTTTACTGTGTGTTTCAATAGTAAATCATTTAGTTTTTACATGTCTTAGTATGATGTAGTTGGATATGGATCATCTATTTGTCTTTTACCTGTGTAAATTTTCTGTTTTAACATTTACTATGTAAATGATTTTTTCTTCTCCATCTTTGGTTTAGACCTGATTTCCGTTTGTACAGGAAAATCATTTGCTTCGTATAAGGGTCCATAAAATCTAGTATATCAAATGTTTACAAATGCTTCTTCAATTGTGAACTCTCTTTCAATGGTCAACCTGCTTCAATGGTGAACAATGAACCCTTAATAGCTCGAAAAGAGAATTATTTATACAATAGTAGAACTAAGAAAATATCCTAAACTATTTAAGGATTTACTCTAGGAAAAGCAAATATCTTCATGCAAGAAGATAGAGACAGTTATTGAACTGCTGCGTGTTGAC
This sequence comes from Pinus tabuliformis, assembly GCA_031772625.1. Classification (NCBI taxonomy): domain Eukaryota; kingdom Viridiplantae; phylum Streptophyta; class Pinopsida; order Pinales; family Pinaceae; genus Pinus; species Pinus tabuliformis. The sequence goes on along the minus strand of CM062815.1, from coordinate 276,427,305 downwards.
CTTGTTATTTAGGTTCTACTGGCTTTGGTCTTTGATATTTTTCCCTTTAAGTTGCTTGTATGTTTTATATTCACATTGGAAGTCATATTCACTTATGACCTTTCATCTGATACACTTTAATCCGATACTCTTTGACCTTATTGACTTGTTAATATCCTTTACTATGATTTTTTTACTTTACTATACATTTCAAGTTTTTACTGTGTATTTCAATAGTAAATCATTTAGTTTTCACATGTCTCAGTATCAGGTAGTTGGATATTGATCATCTGTTTGTCTTTTAACTATGTAAATTCTCTGTTTTAACATTTATTATGTAAATGATTTGTTCTACTTCATCTTTTGTTTAGACCTGATTTCTGTTTGTACAAGAAAATCATTTGAATTGATTTCTCGATAATCTAGAAAAAACAGGTTTTTAACTGGTATAAACCCATTTATCCAGTCTCCTGGTCTTCTGCTAATCACCTGCAAAATACAAGAATTGTTAAGAAAAACACAGGTTGATAGGGAGGGCCACAATGGCTTCATTTGAGTTGAAAGGTATGTGGATGGAGTGCAGGGCATTTTTGGGGGGTAAACAGTGGTTAAATCGGTTCCAGAGGCTTAGGTTGGCACAGGAGGGTTATACAGGTTTTACTGTGTAAACGGATGAAAAGAGCGAAAGTGAGGGTTTTCGTGTTTAAACGGGTAAACGGTTAACTTTTTAAAATTTTGCACAAAGTGAATAGTGGATGGTTTTGTTGTATGCAAGGGAGTGGTTTCGGAGGCTCATCACACCGCTTTTGGCCGTGGGGTGGTTTTTCTCCGAGGTCATGCGAGTTAACGTGGGAATGACACGTAACCACAAGGGGCCCAAGCAAAACCACGAAACTCGCGTGCTTTCGGGCCTTTAAAGATCATAGATCAAGAGGGTGTGATATGGCTATGGATCGTTAGATCTGGGAGTAGGTGATCAGATGGCTATCATGCGGTTGAGATGCACGGAGCAACAAGCGTGGAGATTAGTAGGCTTGGGAAATAATTACAAAGGATTTGTAATTATTTTAATGAATAAATCGGGTTTAAACACATTGCGATGGGTTTATGGAGTGGGACCAAGGTTAATGACGGTAGGGTTTATTTAAATACACCAAGGGTGGTGGGTTAAAAGAGTTTTTATATCAGGAAATGGCAATATAATGGAGTTAATGTTAAATAATGCGGGCGGAGACAAAAGTTAGACTAGAATGTTTTTTAGGGAAATCACAATGGAAATTAATATATTAAGAGGGGAATGGGTTTCACACTAGGGAAAAGAGGTTTTTGGGTAGGAGAATGAGTTTGGAGGGTAATTTACTAGGGAAATGTGTGAAACCAAGGGAAAGGGTGAAAATCAAGGGAGAAGGGTGTTTTCTTAGGAAATGATGGGATGATGAGGAAATTAGTAGGGATGTAGTCAGGAAGGAAATGAATGAGGGGAAGTTAACCAAATCAACTTGTGAACATCTTTTCACTTTCATAACTACTCCTACACATTAGAACACATGATCAAGCATGGTAAATGTACTTCTGCAACTTTTCTTCTACCTACCCATTTACTTATCCTAACAATTTCTCTCACTTAATTTGGTGCATTTAGGCTAGAAGACCCTTTTCTTCCCTTTTTCTTTTGAAAAGAAAACTATCGAATTCTAACCTTATAACATCCAAGGTCTCAGATTAAACTGATGAGCTCCTTATTATTCTCTACCTAACTACTAATTTGCCAAGATTAAACAATTTGGCTAGATCTTTATTCTCTAAATATAAACATGAAATTTAAAGCATGAACTAGTCAATATTAAACTATTTGACTATCATGGGTTGTGTCATTTAGGACAAGATGCACACAACCATTATTTTGCATAATAAAGTAAAAGTAGTGGCAGTTGGACTTGCACACTTTCAGAGTTTATTGCTTTTTTCTTTTCTTTCTAACGTAACATTTTATTTTTGACTTCATTTTTTAGGGCATCTATTCTAACATTTTCTTTGATATGGACATGTTATCAATATATTTCCTAACATTTTTTATTTCAATATTTTTTTTCCATATCCTAGCTTAACATTTTTTGAAAAATATTTTCATTTTTTGACTAATTGATTCTAACTTACCAAAACCAAAAAATGCTACAACATTGGCTCCAACTGGGGATTTCTTTCTCCTGTAGAATGCAAAGAACCTACAGATCCATGTGCCTTCTCCTCGGGCTATGGAGTCTTTTTCTATAAAAAATCACATGACAGGTTGAAAATTAAAAGAAACCAGAATATTTACAATGGTAGTAATGAAATCTACTTCAACTTCTTAGTAATGAATGTAATGTTTGAGAAACGTTCCATTTACAGGATAGGTGGAATATAGTCCCTCAAGATTTTGTAGCACAAAAGTGTTGTTTCCCTTCACTTCAGCAATTTCTAAAGGTCCAAACCATAGGTTGTCAAACCTGCCATGTTTTCCCTTTTCTTTTCTCCTGGAATCCCATCTTAAAACTAGGTCACCTTCCTTGAAGTCCCTTTCCCTGGCTCTTTTGTCAAACAGGCCCTTCATCTTACTCGAATACTTTTTCAATTTGTATTGAACTTCATCTCTATTTTCATTTAGTTCAATAATTTGATTTATTCTCCTTGAAAAATCATCAGGTTCATCTGTTGAATCCTGCAGGAATTTCAAAATAGGGAAGGCCAAATTGGTAGGGAAGATTACATCTTTCCCATAAAATAATTGGAAAGGATATTTTCTAGTAGATCTCTTTGGAGTAATTCTGGTTGCCCATACTACATAAATTAAATGAGAGTCCCAGCTCTTTTTATGATCTGCTAGAGTCTTTTTCATTACCTTTACCAGACTTTTATTGGAGGATTCCACAAAGCCATTACCTTCTGGGTAATATGGAGCTGAATGATGTAATAGAATCTGATATTCCTGGGAAAACTCAATCATTTTAACACTAGAAAAAGATGTTGCATTATCAATGACAATTTGAGTTGGGAAACCAAATCTATATAAGATGTTATCTTCAATAAGTTTGGTTACTACTGAATCAATAGCATTTCTCACTAGAATTGCTTCCACCCATTTAGTGAAGTAGTTTGTTGTGGTGAGGATCCATCTATGTTGATTACTTGAAGTGGGATGAATCTCTCTAATAAAATCCAATCCCCATTGGCTAAAAGGTTCTGAGACTATTGATGGAACTAATGGAAGAGTTGCTAACTTTTTCTTACCAGCAAACATTTGATAAGGAACACAAATTCTGACCTTTTCTCCTACTTGTAAGAACAATGTTGGCCAATAAAATCCTCCCCTTAATATCTTATATGTTGTTGCTCGCCAAGCATAATGTCCTCCACAAAATCCTGTATGAAACTAGTCAATCATTCCTTCAGTTTCTGATTCTGTTAGACATAATAACAAAACATCTAGTGGGTCTTTCCAGTACAAATTTTCATTTATGATACAATACTTGACTGTTTTCAGTTTGAGAGTTTTAAACTGGCTTTTGGAGAATGATGCTAGACATTCAAAATGGATCAAGAAATTTACAATGTCTTGGTACCAATCTGACAACAAAAATTTTTCATCAATATGTAAATGGTTGATATGATCTGAAGGTAAAGGTTCTTGTGGATTCTTCCCTTGTATCTCTAAAACAGAATTGATTCCGAGCACTTTACAGTTGGATTTAGCTAGAATCTTAGCTAATATTTGGCCTTTTACTAGCTTTATAGTTTTGATAGTTCGATAAAACTCCAGAATTTGAGTGATCCATCTACCTCTATTTCCATCAGTGTCTGGTTGAGTTAAAACAGTTTTTACAACACTATTAGGAACATAAGCAGTAATAGGAGAATGTAGGACATACATCCTGAATGATTTCAGGGCTTGACTAAGGGCACAGGCTTGCTTCTCAATTATGTCATACTTAAACTTGGCATCTCTCATAACCTTACTGAAGAAGGCTATGGGTTGGTCATGGGAATCCTCATTCTTTTGTAATAAAATAATAGCAAGGGTTGTTTTTGAGGCAAAGGAAAAGATACTGAATGGTTTAGTGTAACCAGGACTGGCCAAGGTGGGAGATTCAGAGATAGCTTTCTTGATATGATCAAAGGCATGCCTGGAAGAGACAATCCATTTAACTTCATGATCCTTTCAGAGCATGTCAGTTATATCTTTTAGAATTTCAACATAATTTGGGATGAATCTCCTTAAAAAATTAATCTTGCCTAGAAAAGCATGAATCTCCTTCTTGTTTCTAGGTAAGTTCAATGTTTCAATGGCAGACACATGCTTGGGATCAATGACTACTCCTTCTTTTGAAATTATATGGCCCAACAGTTTTCCTTCTTTGATAGAAGACAGAGACTTTTTAGGATTCAATGATATTCAGAATTTTCTACACCTATCAAGAACCTTCATCAAGTGCTTTAGATGTTTCTGATTAGATTTAGAAAAAACAGTTATGTGATCAACATAAATGACCACAAATTTATTTACCTGACCCACAAAAGCTACATCCATAGCTCTCTGAAATGTTGCTCTAGCATTGTTCAAGCCAAATGGCATTCTATCATACATGAATGTACCCCAGGGTGCAGTAAACGTTGTCTTCTCTCTGTCTGGTGAATCAACATTTACTTGATTATAGCCTAAACAACCATGAAGCATAGAAAGCTCCTGAAACCATTTGAAGTAACTGATCCATTTTGGGCAAAGGATAGTTATATTTTAATGATGCCTTGTTCAAATTTCTAAAGTCCACATAGATTCTAATTTCTCCATTCTTATTTCTGACAGGAACTAAATTTGCAACCCAATTAGAATATCTAACAGGGAGAATGATCTAGGCGTCTAGAATTTTCTTAATTTCCTTTTCTACAGTTGGTAGAAGAACTGGATTGATCCTCATAAGTTTCTGCTAATAAGGAACTACTTTTGGCTTTAAAGAAATCGTATGTTGTATTAATTAAGTATCATAGATTTTTAGATCAGCATAGGTCCATGCAAAAACATCCTTATAAGTAAGTAAGTTAAGATATTGAGCTTTGATCTTGAGATCTAGAGATGCACAGATTTTAATGTTTTTAATATTGATTTCTTCTATGTCATCTTGTGAAGAAATGGGTTGAGGGTTTCTGAGGATGTCATTTTGATCAAACAATTTTTCTAAAGGAATCAGGCCTTTGGGAATAAAATTGAACTAGACAATTGAATAATTTCATGATCAGTAATTTTTGAATTAAAATTTGAAGTACCATTTCAATCTGTATTTTCATCTATTTATGTTCTATCTTCATCAACTTGTAGCACTTAAAAATCATCTATAACCTGCAGAAAAGATTTCAAATGTTCGTCATCTTCAAATATCTACCAGTGTTTTAGATTGTCTGGGATGGATGGTTTGTACTTTACTTGTATTTGATAGAGTACACTGGTCTGATAAGGAATTTTAAATGAACTGGTAGAAATAGCTAGGGCATCTGCATGGATATTCTGATCTCTTGGAATATAAGTCAAATTAAAAGCATCAAAGAAGTTTTCAACTGAATCCCAAACTTCATTTCGATAAGACCTAAGTCTAGGATGCTTAGTCTGGCAAATATTTCTCACTTGTTTGACAATAAGTTCTGAATCAGTAAAAACACTTAAGTTTTGAACCTTTAAGCTTTTGGCTAATTGGAGTCCTAAAAGGAAAGCTTCATATTCAGCCACATTATTTGTAACTTTGAAGTCAAGTTTACATGATTGGGTGATATTTTCTTTTTTTTGGTGAAATTAAAACTACCCCAGCTCCTGCCCCATCTTTTGTACAAGAACCATCAAAATATAGTTTCCATACATCAGTTTGATTTGGTATAGGACATTCAATTACATCTTCTATTTTAACTTGAGTTTCATGAATTTGGTTTGAAGAGAGTTGAAAGCAACCAAAATCCTGATCAATTGCATAAATGGGATGGTTCCTTGGCTGGTTAGTTTTTCAAACAGTGTGCACAAATCTTACCTCTCTATATAACCTTAGTTGTTCTCCCCCATAAACTAGAATAGTGGCATAAGACATATCCATCTAAACAGTTCCCCCTAATTTGGCACATCAAGACATAAAAAGGAGCATTCCAAATTTGGGAGCGATATATGTGACAACTATATCAGGCACTACACTTTTCACTGGAATTTGGGAAAGGGTGACTACTAAATCCTTAATCAATCCTAAATAGGCCACCATTTTTGAATCAAAGGTGTACAATTCATGATAGGATCTAGTTATTTCAAGTTTCAAATGGTCCATGATAGTTTTTGGCATGAGGTTATGTGATGCTCTAGAATCAAGCATACAATTATATAACATGGAATCATTCGTTTTAAGAGTTACATAGAAAGGAGGCACTACTTCATCTATCGTATCTAAGCTAGGACCAAAGACAATTGTTGGTTTTTCATCTTGCAGACTAATGATATCACTTTTAGCATCAACCGAGGTGTTTTGTATCCATTTGGAGACTTGATGTTTATACCCAGGGTTTTTGGAAAGCTCTAAAAGTGGAATTGGGATTTTTACTCTTTCTAACTCTTTTTCAACATTAAATGTAGTCAAACCATTTTTATCCTTTTGAGCAATATCAGTTGACTGATTTAATTGTCGAATAATAGCTGTTTGAGTTTGGGCAGCTTTGGTATGAGGTTCAATTATTTGAGTCTCCTTAGGAGGTCTTCCAGGGCCAGGTCTAGGCCTAAGATCATATCTCTTGTTCAACTTTGTAATTAAAAATTCAGAGAAGGCATGGTATTTAGAAACCTGTGAGGATTCTTGATCTTGTTGAACTTGATTTTTTGTGAGAGAGGAATCATAACTATTTGATTAGAAGAGGTATCCATGTTATTGATATCTTCAGTAATAGTCATATTATTTTCATCAGGTTGCTAGCCATCTATCAGTAGAGGAGCGGGAACCTGTTGATCATTACTAGGTCTCTGAAGAATTTGTAATTGTGGATTCCTTTTATACTAACCTTGATTTTCATTTTGTGGTCTAGTAACTATTTGTTGAACTATCCTAGGTTGAGCCTCAGTCTTGGAAATTCTATTGGATATATTTCTAAGAAGAGAAGTTATTTCATCTATTTTCGAATCTTCAGTTTTAGTCTTAGAAGAACTAGAGGAACTAGAGGCTTCTTGAATAGATTTGAGTTTTCTTTGGTCCTTTCCCTCTTTAGCTTTCAAGGAAGTTGAAGTTTCCATATTTTCTTCCACCTCTATAGCACTTGTTTGCATATCTTCAGGAGTTCTTGAAGTTATCTCTCTTAGCATTACAACAAAATCATCATCAAAGGCTTTAGAAAACCTAGACTTAGATGCTACTACAGGGGGTTTACACTCAGGGGGCATCTTATGATAAATTTTATTGAACCTTTTGATAAAATATGATACAGATTCACCAAATTTTCTTTTAAGTTCTTCAAACTCATTCAGAAAGTAAAGAGGATCTTTCTTTGCACCCCATTGGTTTTTAAATATGTTTGTAAGCTCTTCCCAATTTCTAATGGAATTCATAGGTAACTGCCTAAACGAGATTCTTAAATTTCCTTCAAGTGACTATACAAACAATATCATGTAAACATTTTCTTGTTGAATATTCATGTTGTCTGCAAAGTCTAGAAAATCTTGAAGATGGTCCTCAGTTGTGGGACCAGCTTCTCCATTATACCTAGGAAGGTATTTCAAGTATTCAGTTGGGAATGCATCAAGGTTAGTAGGTAAGACTAAAGCTGCATATCTAGCCTGTACAATAGGTTAGAATGCCATAGTGGAAAGTGGTGTATGGGGTGTTTGTGTGGATGAAGAAAGAGAAGATGAAAAGGAAGAAGAGGAAGAAGAGGAAGAAGAAGGTGATTGAGGGGGTGTGTGACTATGTGGAGGTGAAGAAGGAGGGGATCTCCTGAATAACTTTAAAGGATTCTTAAGAACTAAGTTTGGGAACTATGAAGGAATACCCTCTTTCATTTCAAAGAGTGGATTTTTATATACAAAGATGGTCCCTTCAGGCTGTTCAAAAGTAAAAGGAAATAAATAAGTGGTAAGGGATATGAAATCTATTGGTTTCTATTCAGGTAAATGAACACCCAATTCAGACTCATTTTTAGGTGATCCTGGTGGTAATAGGAGTTCTGGATGCTTTTCAAAAGAATGAATGAGGAAAGTTGAATCTAAATTAACACTCCTATCTAATAGTTCAAAAACCCTAGGATGTATTTGTATCAAATCAGGATTAGATGGAACATTACTAAAAGGATCAAATGATTCTAAATCTGCAGACTGCAAGGATGAAGATGAAGAGGTTGATTTCTCCTTTTAGAACTGGCTTTTCATAGAAATTTTTCAGGATCTGACAGAGGATTAACTAAGTTAGATTCTAAATGAGATCTAGTGTGCTTAAAAGGTGCTAGTTTGGGCTAGTGGAGTCGCCAGGTGAAACATTTTAACCTTTCTAGACCTTTAATCACCTTAAAGGAATAGAATGAATATCGGTGTCCCAGGAAAACTTAATGGAATTCGAATCCCCGACAATGGCACCACGATGATGTTGTACCTCTAAGATAATAGTGGTCAACTATCAATGCCAAAGCATCTAAGATAATTTTTTTCAGGTTTTTGTTCTAATTTGGAAGACAAATGAATAAAACAGATTTAACACTATAATGCCTAAACTTTTGAATAGTACTAATCCCAAAGTCGAGGGCTGCTATAAAACTTCACATAGTGATAAAGTTTGAATAGTGGTGAGAAAAAACAAAAAATAATATGATTATTATAGTTTTCATACATAAAATTAAACAATCATAATTATGAAAACCTCTGACCGATGTTAAAAAAGTTCAAGAGAATATGCTTAGGATTACAACAAGATGTTGATGATTTATTGATTCAGAGGGAATTAATTAAATAGACAGTTCATTAATCCATTCTCTCTAATGATTAGCACTTTAGAAGCTTATAGGAATACAATGAGACACAATTATTCCTACCTAGGTATCTCTATAAGACATAAGAATATGAAGAAAAACATAATGTGTAATACTGGAAAAACTTACAGGAAACACAAACTGTGTAAAACTGAATTCAGAATCCTTTGCTTTGTATTAAGGGTCCATAAAAGCTAGTACATCAAAGGTTTACAAATGCTTCCTCAACTGTGAACTCTCTTTCAATGGTCAACCTGGTTCAATGGTGAACAATGAACCTTTTAATAACTCAAGAAGGGAGTTATTTATAAAATAGTAGAACTAAGAAAATATCCTAAACTAGTTAAGGATTTATTCAAGGAAAAGGAAATATCTTCATGCAAGAAGATAGAGACAATTATTGAACTGCTTCTTGTTGTACCTGTTATTTAGGTTCTACTTGCTTTGTTCTTTGATATTTTTCCCTTAAAGCTACTTTTCTGTTTGGTCTACATGCTGGAAGTCATACTCACTTATGACCTTTCATCGAATACACTTTAATCTGATACTCTTTGACCTTATTGACATGTCAATATCCTTTAGTGTGTCTTTTTACATTTACTATACATTTCAATTTTTTAATGTGTATTTCAATAGTAAATCATTTAGTTTTTACATGTCTCAGTATCAGGTATTTGGATATTGATCATCTATTTGTCTTTTACCTGTGTAAATTTTCTGTTTTAACATTTACTATGTAAATGATTTTTTCTGCTCTGTCTTTCGTTTAGACCTAATTTCTGTTTGTATAGGAAAATCATTTGAATACATTTCTCGAGAATCTGGAACAAATAGGTTTTTAACTACTATAAAACTGTTTTTCCAGTCTTTTGTTCTTCTACTAATCACCTTCAAAATAAAACAATTGTTAAGAAAAACATAGGTTGACAGGGAGGGCCACAATGGATTCATTTTTTGTTGAAAGGTCTGTTGATGGAGTCCGGATGTTTTTGGGAGGTAAATAGTGGTTAAATCAGTTGTGGAGGCTTAGGCACCACCATCCAACATCTCATAATCCATTAGAATAGTCATATCCCTGATCCATGATATCAACTAGTCCATACATTGCAAACATCCCTGCAACATATGAAAAACGACCGTCTCCACCATGTGTCGTTCCGTCATGTGAACTCCTCTGCATAATACTCCAGCCAACACAACATCCCAGTCGAAACCAAGACATCTATCTGACACAAACCCAGTGCACTGCATGCCCTCATGTCATTGAACTGATTGGGTAGCTAATCCAACCGTAATGCTCAACTCATGAGAATGTACCTTCTCCATGCCACCATCGGTTGTTTCTTCAGCATCCTGTCACAATCCCAAACTCATCAAGAATCTGCTCCAAACCCATGCTCAGGTCCATGGAATCTCCATCCCATCTGCAACATGTCATGATGCTAATGCCAAACCATTCCTGCATCATCTACCTGTCATACCTACTCAAATTGTTTAAAGGACTCACTGCCATGAGCAGCTAACAATGAGCCCCATCTTCTAAGTCATCTAAGAAGATGTGGAGGGAGTAGAGCCTGAAGGCTCTCCCTCACAAATCAGCTCAATCCATCTGTCTGGATCTTCCACCTCCATCCTCTGAAGATATGCATCCTGATCCTCCACCTAGATATTCAGCCTCATATAATCCTCATCATCGTCATCATCATCCTCAACTTCCTCTAGCCTCCTAGACAAATCCAAGATACTATCGAACAATGTTTTGATAACCTGTGACTGTTCTGCAAGCTTTGCCTCAGTAGTAGACAACCGCTTATAGACCTCATCCATGTGCTTCTTATCCTCCATCTGCATCAGTGCTAACTTACACTGGGGTTGCGTCACTCCAATGGTTGGAACACCAATTGGTACATCTTCCCTTCCATCATAAATGTACAACTTCTTCAAATGTGGAACTATCATTGCATCATAGTGTTTCAAAAACTCCATTCCCAATACAGCTTCATAGTCATCAATCTGCACTATAGTGAAGTTGACTTTCCCGGTCCACTCACCTAGTGTTGTTTCTACCTTTTTAGCCACACTAATCATGGAATTAGGAGGAGAATTCACCGTCTTAATCTGTGCCTGCACCGGTACAAATTTCAGCCCAATCCTTCTTGCAACATCTTCACTCATGAAGTTGTGAGTAGCCCCACTATCCACCATAGTGAGTACATCTGCACTCCCAACCTTCATCCGAACATATTCCAAACTGTTCCTTTCTGGATCTCTTCATGAGACTGCTTCCATAGCAGTTGTAGCTCCAAGAATCTGCATCACCCCCACAGAAGTCTCTTCTTTCTTCATATTAGACGGTGTTATCGCAACCACTTTCAGTCTTGAAGGACAATTCTTCACCGTATGTGGTTCCGCACATAGCCAACACTTCAATGTCTTCTTCATCTTCGACTTTTCACTCGATTTTGAAGCATCATATTTCGTAGTTTTCTCCTTCGGCTTATCGAAATTTTTATTTTTCTCATCACAAGCTTCGTCATAATGCTCCACCAAATGATCTATAGCCGCAAAAGCTTCTTCAAGTGTCTTTATCTTCTACCTCTTCACTTCATTTCATGCCCAAGGTTTCAGCCCTATAACAAAGTTGAACACCTTATCTCTCTAGGCCATGTCTGAAAGTTCCAAAACCACACATGCATACTCTCGTTGATATGGCTACAGGCTCCTTGTTTGCTTCATATATTTTATCTTCATCCTTGCTTCCCAAGTTTAATCCTGTGGACTAAAGTGGGTTTGCAAAGCCTTCTTCATGTGTTCCCACGAAGTTATGTCCTCAACGCTGCCATTGGCAATCTGATCCATCCTTCTTCACCACCACATCTTAGCATCTTTCGTCAGGAACTGAGCAGCCACTTTCACCTTGGTCTCCTCATTAGGTAAACCCATACTGTTCCAAATACTGTTCCATGTCCCATAGAAAGTTACTAAGATTCTTCGCATTCCTTGTACCATCATAAGATTCCAGTTCCTTGAATTTCACATGAGACACTCCTCCACCTGAGTTATGTCTCATGGCCTTCTTCAACACTGCGATCTCCTTCTTTGCTTTGTCAATAGATTGCTGCAATTCAAATATCTTTTCCAAACCCTGGTCTCTTGCTTTCCCAATCTCTTTGAATTACTCTTCTAATTTTATATACTTCCATTCAGTATACTCATATCGGTCCTTGAGTTCATCGAATTCTTCCTTCATCTTCACATTACCTTCTTGATCATTCATGATCTTGGCCAATTTTGAAGACCAATTAGAATCCAATTCTTCCATCCTTTCTAATACCCTATTCATGAAAGCTTCACTCGTGTTGTGGCTAGACTCACCCGTCACAACCTGAGGTTCACCTTCCATCTCAGCCATCAACTTCCTTCTTTTTGATCTAGTATAGACCATTCACCAAAGATTCCACCTGTTATGAAGTGTAGATCAGCTTCCCTGCAAACCTGCACCTCTTTCACCATTCACCAGGTCTCCCGCAAAACTTGAATCAGCTATGATACCACTTGTCACAAAGTGCAAGTGTGTAGCAGCTTCAATACTTCAACACTAGCTCTGATACCACTTATCACACCCCTACACAGGTGGTACTCTTCCAACCGCACTATAGCGAGGTGCGGCACCAACGACCCTCTTCTTTTCACCAATACTCATGGTCATGGACTACGCCTAACATTCGTACTTAGTTTATTTCTTCTTTAACAAGTATTAAGTTTTCCTTTATACACAGTGAAAACCATAAACAGCATTAACATGTATAAATGCACAACAGTATAAAGGGAGGGGCAGCTCCCCGATGTGAGTCTACCCATATATCAATATATATAATTCACAATATTTCATGTACAAGTTAAATCTTGGAGGAAACCCCAAATTTACACTTATCCAATTTTACAACTTCAGAAAACTCAGTTGCCTAGCTTGTCGACACGCCCGAATGATCACCGTACATTCTGCCCAACTATCCATTTACCCCTGAACGTGTTCATTCAGCTTGTCGAACGAACCGTGTCGCTTGCCCAGCTTGGGCACGCTCCTCATGTCCATGTCACCCAACTTGGGTGCCCTCCACACGCTGATCAAACCTCCCAATCACAAAACCCAACACTTCATTTCGTTTAACAGTTTAGCAAGCACACCTCTATGTCACCTCGCATGAACTGTTCACCCGAACCGGCCGCGCTCACCCATGGGTCGCCCTGCTTGTTCAACCACCCGATATGTTCAACGTTCAACTGCCCGGCGCACCCGACCTTGGGTCACCCTACCCATTCACGTTTCATCAACCTGGTTCACCCGTCGTGCGGGTGCATCCACCACGCCCTGCCTTAACCACAAAACTTGTCGCACTTTACACTCGACCTGCACTTCTGTCGTATGACTTGATCACTTGTTTGAATGTCTCCTCCCAAGAAAATCGTTGCTGCCTATATATATGCTTGCCCGCTCATTGTTTGGTTGTTTGGTCAACCTGCCACCACATCGCACAACCGTCAGCCCGTTACATATGTTAACTTGTCTCCCACACATTATAACATGTGTCCGCCCCACCAACGCGTCGGCCTGCCCATAGGACCACCCAACCACCACGACTCTTCGCCTAAGGCTCATTCGGCTCGTGGGCTATTTGTACAGGAAAATCATTTGAATTCATTTCTCGAGAATCTGGAACAAATAGGTTTTTAACTTGTATAAAACCATCTATCCAGTCTCCTGGTCTTCTACTCATAACCTTCAAAATACAACAATTGTTAAGGAAAACACAGGTTGACAGGGAGGGCCACAATGGCTTCATTTGAGTTGAAAGGTCTGTGGATGGAAACCAAAGCATTTTCGGGAGGTAAGCAGTGGTTAAATCGGTTGCAGAGGATTAGGGTGGCACAGGAGGGTTATATGGGTTTTACTGTGTAAATGGACGAAAGGAGAGAAAGTGAGGGTTTTGACGTTTAAACGAGTAAACGGTTAACTTTTTAAAATTTGGCACAAAGTGAACAGTGTATGGTTTTAACATACATGAGGTAGTGGTTCGGAGGCTCATTGCACCGCTTTTGGCCATGGGGCGGTTTTTCTCTGAGGGCATGTAATTTAACGTGGGAATGACATGTAAGCACAAGGGGCCCGAGCAAAACCACAAATCTCGTGTGCTATCGAGCCTTTAAAGATTGGAGATCAGGAGCGCGCAATATGGTTGTGGATCGTTAGATTTAGGTGGAGGTGATCGGATGGATATCATGTGGTCAAGATGCACGGAGGGAGCAGGCACAAAGATTAGTGGGCCTGGGGAATAATTACAAAGGATTTCTAATTATTTAAACGAATAAAGTAGGTTTAAACACATTGTGATGGGTTTATGGAGTGGGACCAAGGTTAATGGTGGCGGGGTTTATTTAACCACACCAAGGTTGGTGGGTTAAAGGAGTTTTTATATCGGGAAATGGAAATATAATGGAGTTAATGTTAAATAATGCGAGGGGAGACAAAACTTAGACTAGAAGGGTTTTTAGGGAAATCACAAGGGAAATTAACATTTTCAAAGGGGAATGGGTTTCACACTAGGGAAAAGGGCTTTTTGGGTAGGATAATGACTTTGGAGGGCAATTTTTTAGGCAAATGTGTGAAACCAAGGGAAAGGGTGAAAATGAAGGGAGAAGGGTGTTTTCTTAGGAAATGATGGGATGATGAGGAAATTATTAAGGATGTAGTGGGGAATGAACTGAATGAGGGGAAGTTAACCAAATAAACTTGTGAATGTATTTTCATTTTCATAATTTCTCCTGCACACTAGAACACATGATCAAGCATGGTAAATGTACTTCTGCAACTTTACTTCTACCTACCCATTTACTTATCCTAGCATTTTCTCTTCACTTAATTGGGTGCATATAGGCTAGCAGACCCTTTTCTTTCATTTTTATTTCGAAAAGAAGACTATATAATTGTAACCTTATAACATCCAAGGGCTCAGATTAAACTGATGAACTCCTTATTTTTCCATACCTAACTACTGATTTGCCAAGATCAAACAGTTTGGCTAGATCTTTATTCTCTAACTATAAACATGAAATTTAAAGCATGAACTAGTCAAGACTATAATATTTGACTCTCATAGGTTGTGGCATTTATGACAAGCTACACACAACCATTATTTTTTCATAATAAAGTAAAAGTAATGGCACTTGGACTTGCACACTTTCAGAGATTATTGCTTCTTTCTTTTCTCTCTAACCTAACATTTTATTTTTTCCTTAATTTTTTAGGGCATCTATTCTAACATTTTCTTTGATATGGACATATTATCAAGATATTTCCTAACGTTTTCTATTTCAATATTCTTTTTGTCCATATCCTAGCTTAACATTTTTTTGAAAAATATTTTCATTTTTTGACTAATTGATTCTAACTTACCAAAACCAAAAAATGCTACAACACACGTGTGCTTGCATTGTCAGATTCCTCCAGTGCATGAGCGATGGGATCATGCAGTTCGACTGGAGGAAGCATGATCTGTGCGAGATTGATATTCAATGTAGACAGAGGAGTGATGACGAGCCTTGGGTGATTGAATAATTTCCTGATTAGAAGTGAAATCAACCTCAGGACAGCGAGGGCCTGACATAACCATTAGCTCGGGCTAAAGTGCCTCAATAGTCTAGGGTGTTTCGACTTCATTGTCAGATAAATCGTCATAAATTGGTGGCTTCAAAAAATCAACCGCAATAGAATCATGATCGTGATCAAATATGGGAGTAAATAGATCACGACAGCTACGATCAGAAAAATCAATGATTTCATTGGCATCCTCATGATCTAATAAATCAAATAGTGAGGTAGATGAAAAGCAGACAAATTGATCCTCTGTGTTTCCGGACAAGAAAAATGAAAGTTCAAGTGGATATTCAATGAATAATTTATCCTCTCCATTATCAGATGATGGAATGACATCCAGTGTGTCTTGTGAGTGATCAACAATTGGTGCATCCATAGATAAAGATATATATATGTGAATTCATGGATGGTAGGATCACCAAAGATGTCAGGAAAGAACATAGGAGGCTCAGAAAGAAGGGAGTCATCCTTCGCCAAGTGTTGATGCTCAATCTCCCAGTCATACTCTTCATGAATTGCAATGCATGTTGGTTTTGCAACACCAACTCCGTCAATGTCTTGATCCTCATTCACAAAAAGTGTAGAGTCTGGAATGGAAGAACACAGTACAGTATCATCCGGAGGATCATCAGAGTATGAAGATAGAGGTTGTGGTACAAGATGCATGTGACAACTCAAAAGACTCACAACCAAATCTGTGCAAAAATTAAGCGAATTGATGTTGGGAGAATGTGACAGCTAAACAGATGTGTGTGCCCATTCTCCCATATCAGTTTGCAATGGTAGAGTTGTTTGATGAGGGGACGGTGGACGGTCACTTTTGATAGTGATCGTATCCCTTTATGATTGCGTAGCTCCATCACTGAAGTATGTTGAGAGAGGATTTGGCTCATACTCCTTCTTGGGATTGACATATTTGATAAGGAAATACGTGAATATGTCAATGAGATATTGAAACTTCATCTAGCTTCTCGGAGCTTGAAACTGCAAAACATGGAAGTGCTACCAAAAATCATCAGGCGATTCATGCAGAGCCTTCTGTTGTTGTAACAGTTTGTGTTCAAGATGTTATGGATCAAAATGATGGAAAGTATCTTCAATGAGATCATAGAAGTGCTCAAGTGAGTGAACGCCATCAACTGGTAGGTTGCACAGCCACCGATGTGGGGATTCATGAAGTGTGTATGCAAGCAGCAGACTGGCCTATTCGTTAGAACATCCATCTTCCTCGTCAAGCATGGAAAGGAAGTCATGTAAGAACACAGGCCAGGCCACTTCGCCTTCACCATCATACGTGTATGTATATACGAGATCAAAAACCTCCCCCATGATGTGGATAGGTTCGACATGTGAAAAACAACATGGAGGGTTGAGAGTGCAAGACTCCATGATAGATATGCAAAGGTTCAAAACAGGATGAGAGGACACAACTTGTCATCTGGCCCTCCTTCTTGTGCCAAAATTATCGACGGTGCTAAACCCGCCAACATGTCAGGGGATCTCCCCGGTAAGAAATCCCAATTAGACCTCAGACCATTTGGTGTAGGAGTCACAGAAGTGGGTCGTAAAGATCATGGTTTCACAATGAGGGAAGTAAGATGTCCCTGTTGGTAGCAATGGCTTGACATATGCAGTAAGTCAGGGAAGGTGCATGAGTGGTTCTAACATATGGAGTGTGAGGTGAGTGCACCCCTTGGAAACCTATGAAAGCACACAGTTAAGAAGGGACATAGAAGAAAATATGGATCACAACATAGAAGGAAATTAAGCTAGCAATCCAAAGTGATGGTTAAACAAACATCATGTTTCAGAAAGATTCATACATACATATATAGAAAATAGCTACACATGCATGCGTAAGAAAACAGATACATATATCAATTAGAGTAAACAAGATAGCTGAAATACAGTACGACATATGCATGAAATGTGATGGCTCTATTATATTAATAAGTGTAAGTTCCAGTCATACAATACATCCATGTCCAACCACTAGTTCTAACAATGGAACGTTATAGCCCCTAGCACCTATACAAGCTCTGCATAGAGGAGAAGCCAAGGCTCGTTACAATATTGTCCAAGCTCTCTTTAAGATATTCCTATCAGAAGCTTGGCTGACCAAAATCCTCTATAATGAGTTATGAGAGACTATATATAGCAAAGGGTGGGGTGGCCCTTAACATTCCCCTTTGTGGCAGTTCATCTACCCTCATGACTCTTCATCTACTCTATGACTGTTACATCCAACTATTGATGCTTGAACTGTTAGGTCCCTATAGTACTAGTGTAACCCCTTATTCTTATTAGTGAAACCCCCTTATTGTATTGTTGTGCCCATGTAGTCCCCATATTGTTATTATTGTGTCCACTATTGTTATTGTTGTGCCCTTACATTATTATTGTTATGCCAGCTCTGATTACGTTATGACCCCTTAGACTCCTATATATAGAAAAGAGGTCGTATCATTTGTATCATCCAAGAATTGTTCATTTGTGTAATGTAAAGGAGGTTTCCCCCTCGAAGAGGCAAATTTTGAAGGTGTTGATCTTTCTTTTCTATATTTTTGTGAGCTAGTTTCATAACATTTGGTATAAGAGCTTTGGATTCTAGGGTTTCGCTGCTCTGAATAGGTTTGCATGGAATTTTCACTATAAATTTTTTTCAGCGACGTTTCGGAAGATAAACAAAAACCCATTTGATAAGAAATAATTTTGAACCTTGGGTCCAAATTTCAGATCTTGTCTCACTATATTTGCGGAGATTTCATCGAAGGAAGTTAAGGTTTTTGAAAGCTTCAAAATTCAATCTCAAATAGGACATCATGGAATTTTTTCTATAGTTTTTTTTCTACGAAGGTTCAAACTCTGAAATTATAAACTATTTGAGCCAAAATTGTGGTGAAGCTTGGCACCGAATTTTAGATCTTCTTTCACTATACTTTCAGAGATATGTTTCAAGACTATATATAGCAAAGGGTGGGGTGGCCCTTAACATTCCCCTTTGTGGCAGTTCATCTACCCTCATGACTCTTCATCTACTCTATGACTGTTACATCCAACTATTGATGCTTGAACTGTTAGGTCCCTATAGTACTAGTGTAACCCCTTATTCTTATTAGTGAAACCCCCTTATTGTATTGTTGTGCCCATGTAGTCCCCATATTGTTATTATTGTGTCCACTATTGTTATTGTTGTGCCCTTACATTATTATTGTTATGTCAGCTCTGATTACGTTATGACCCCTTAGACTCCTATATATAGAAAAGAGGTCTTATCATTTGTATCATCCAAGAATTGTTCATTTGTGTAATGTAAATGAGGTTTCCCCCTCGAAGAGGTAAATTTTGAAGGTGTTGATCTTTCTTTTCTATATTTTTGTGAGCTAGTTTCATAACATTTGGTATAAGAGCTTTGGATTCTAGGGTTTCGCTGCTCTGAATAGGTTTGCGTGGAATTTTCACTATAAATTTTTTTCAGCGACGTTTCGGAAGATAAACAAAAACCCATTTGATAAGAAATAATTTTGAACCTTGGGTCCAAATTTCAGATCTTGTCTCACTATATTTGCGGAGATTTCATCGAAGGAAGTTAAGGTTTTTGAAAGCTTCAAAATTCAATCTCAAATATGACATCATGGAATTTTTTCTATAGTTTTTTTTCTACGAAGGTTCAAACTCTGAAATTATAAACTATTTGAGCCAAAATTGTGGTGAAGCTTGGCACCGAATTTTAGATCTTATTTCACTATACTTTCAGAGATATGTTTCAAGACATTTAAGGTTTCAACAGGCTCCTGAATTACATCCCAAATAGGTGACCTGGGGAAACTAGTCATAACTTTCTCTCTGAGAATCAGATTGAAATTTCATTAGAAGCTAAAGAAAGAGGATGGACTATACCTTTCTGTGTGTTGTTTTTAGTTCTGAAGGTCGAAATAGTTACACGCGTCACTTTGTACAAGTTCGCTCCAATGAAAAAGTATATAGCAGGTCATCTTGTGAGATTGGGCATAACTCTTTCTTGGAGAATTAAATTTATATCATACTGGTGACATTGGGAAGAGGACACGGAGGGATACTTCGGGTCACAATTGCAGACCTTATAGATCTAAAATTACAGAGTTATAGTTGTTTCAAGATCGAGCTCCTAAAATCAAGAAAAGGTGATACGAGGAAGTTTGATGACAAGGATCTGGTAAATTGAATACTATAGATGGAGCAATATTTTGATCTACATGAGGTGAAAATATTACAAAAGGTACATACTGCATCTTGATATTTAGAACCTTATCAATTTTTATGGTATAAAGGGCTTTGTTCTTGTAAACCACTTCTTACGTGGTCAATTTTCACGGAGGAAATGATAGCACATTATCAGGATACAAAGAGAAACAACTTCTTTAGCTAATTGATAAATCTCAAACAAAAGTGTTCAATGGCAGAACACATTGAGGACTTTCAAAATTTGAATATAAGGGAAAATGATATTCTAGAGAACCAGAGGATTGATGTCTCCATAGGGACTTTAAAGGATAACATTCAACATGAGGTTCATCTTTGGGAACTTGATTCATTGTAGAAGGCATTCAGGTTGGAAAGAAAAGTGGAAAGAAAAATTTTTGCAGAACTGAAGTCTACCCCTCACAACTATAAAGATGGAAGTGTTGC
Organism: Pinus tabuliformis; assembly: GCA_031772625.1. Taxonomy (NCBI): domain Eukaryota; kingdom Viridiplantae; phylum Streptophyta; class Pinopsida; order Pinales; family Pinaceae; genus Pinus; species Pinus tabuliformis. Next base: position 276,406,997 of record CM062815.1, on the reverse strand, counting down.
TTCTCCTAGCCTTCCACCACCTACAAGGTTGACACCACAACAATTGGAAGAAAAAAGAGAAAAAGGGCTTTGTTACAATTGTAATAATATATACATTAAAGGTCATAAGTGTGCTGAGAAGAAATTATTTTACATAGATTATGAAGAGGAGAAAGAAAAGGATCAAGAAACATCAAAAGAAGAGAATATAAACTAGGAACCAACCCCGAAGAAAGAAGAAATGAATCTGACCATATATTGTAAAGCATTGGAAAGAATTACCCCTCCTCAAAATCTCAAGATAGAAGGACATATCAAGAAGAAAAAAGTTCAATACGTGAAAGATCACATCTAGAAAGAAGAAATGAATCAGGCCATATCTTGTAATGCATTGGCTAGAATTACCACCCCTCAAACTATGAATATGGAAGGACATATCGAGAAGAAAATTTTTCAAGAAGTGGAAGATCACATCGAGCATCAAGAAATGAATCCGACCATATCTTGTAATGCATTAGAAGAAATTACCACTCCTAAAACTCTCAATATAGAAGGACATGTCAAGAAGAAAAAGATTCAAGCAGTGAAAGATCACATCAAGCATCAACACCAAGTTCTCCAACTTTTAAAGGGTAATGCCACTTTGGTGTAGAATTGAATAAAACAACAGGCATATCAATATCACAGTGAAAGAAGTTTTGATGTAGGCTAATGGGTATTTTTAGCCACTACATTTCAAGCAAGCTATCTATGAGAAGGAAATGTTGGCAATAATACAGGCACTTAAGAAATGGTGACCTTACCTAATGGGAAGACACATCAAGTTAAAAGTGGATCATGATAGTCTTAAATACTTTTTAGAACAAAGATTATCTTTAGAAGAACATAAAAAATGGGTCACAAATGTGTTGGGTTATGAATTTGAAATTATATACAAAAAAGGGAAGCAAAATGTTGTTGTAGATGCACTCTCAAGAAAGGAGGGGGATGTGGAAGCACTATTTTGTGCTATTTCTATTATCCAACCAGATTGGATAAACGAAGCAAGGGATGAATGGAAGAAGGATGTAGAAGTGTGGCCAGTCATTCAAAAGTTGCAGAAGCTCCCAATTCAAACAATATTGTCGAAACTTGACGAGGAAAGAAAAATCATATTGGAACCTGGAGGAGTCACGGAAACAAGAACCCGACAACTATGAAATCGATCAATTTCATAGTATCTCATCAAGTGGAATAACTTACCCACTAAAAATTCCACATGGGAGGATGAGAATTTTAGACAAAAGTATCCAGAACTAATCAAGCATTGAGGGCAGCACTTTTTGAAGGAGAGGGGCATGTTAGGTCCCTATACTACTAGTGTAACCCCTTATTGTTATTAGTGAAACCCCCTTATTATATTGTTGTGCCCATGTAGTCCCCATATTGTTATTATTATTCCCACTGTTGTTATTTTTGTGCCCTTACATTATTATTGTTATGTCGGCTCTCATTACATTATGACCCCTTAGACTCATATATATAGAAAGGAGGTCTTGTCATTTGTACCATCCAAGAATTGTTCATTTTTGTAATGTAAAGGAGGTTGCCCCCTCGAAGAGGCTTATTTCTAAGGTGTTGATCTTTCTTTTCTATGTTTTTGTTAGCTGGTTTCGTAACATGAACTTACACTTGGCAAGACGTTACATTATAATGCACATGTACCCATGTGAGACAAAATAGGCTTGAGAAAGCCAGGAAATAAATCACTATGACTCAGAAAACTATTGAAAGACCAGCTCTTCGACATCCTCATAGTGGTCGATAGTAGTGAACTGATGCCAAGCTTGGTAGTCCGCGATTGTGTCTATGTACTCTAACATGAAATCTTTCTGGAAACAAACTCTTTCCTCCATAGCATCCGTGTACACTGCTCAGCCTCCTATGTCCAACTCATCAAATAGCATGTGCATAATTGTCTTGAGTGTGGCTAGACTAGCAACATAATTGTGCATGGTGTCTTCACTGATTGCCAAGTTTTGACTCGTCACTATGCGCAACAACTCGTCAAAGTACAAGTCAAGCTCTAGTCAGACCTGTGCCTTTTTCTTTGCCTAGTTGAGTGTCCCAATATATGGGATCGCATGTGCATGCAAAATAACATTAATACTCTTCAATACATGTGCATGGGAAGCCTGTAAACTAGTGATGAGATGTGGGAGATCTTCATAGTTCCGGATCTGACTCTTGATGCATTCCTTCAGCTCGACCACTCTGCGCTTCATCATATTAGGCAACTGTAATGGGTCTCCCTTATATCTCATCGTCCATGTTTTCATGTAGTGAACAGCAGCATGCACATTTGACAGGATGCATGCCGTCCTAGCACATCATTGCTACCAACTCTTGAGATGGAAAAGTGCCTTATGCACAGTACCAAACTTTGAATACAACAACCACATGACTATGTTAAGGGACAATACTTCATCCAGTATTACCTTATTTAATTTTGCTTGCACGGATGTTGTAGCCAATTCTCCTCCCTACTTGGTTGTTTGTAGCTCCTTAGCCATTCACTCATTCTCAGCTATTAGGAAGCGAACACTCGAGGTAGTGGCTTCGGCATATGCTTTGGTATCATCAGCCCATGTTGTCAGATTTTACACATGTCAGACATGATCACTCATTCCTCAAACTGCGTATGAGATGTATGATCTTCTAGAGTCGACACTTATGATATTGAACAACTCTATGTTGATACTTGTCGAATGACATGTTGTGCATCTCTCCTTCTGGCTACAAGGATCTCAATGTCTCCTTGGTTGCTTGGAACTTCCTCCTTGCTGGGATTAGATGAAGCTGGTGGGTTGTCCTCTTGATGGTGAGGCATGAGGTTGATATCTTGCTCTAACTCATGTTGCCCCATTTCCGTATCCATCTATTCAAGTGCTTGGCCTATCTCCTAAGTGAAGTCCTACTCCTCTGATGGTTCACCATGTTTGCTTGATGCCAGTTATTCTAATGAGTCTACTACCTGTACGGGTGCAGTTTCATTTTTCCATACAAGTTGTGCCCCCTTCTATACCTATTCCTACTATGCTTTCTTCTCATGTTTATGTAGCTTGTGTTCCTTCTGAAGTTGCTCCTTCAAATCGTGTAGATCCTTCTCTGTTTCCTCCATTATTTGTTTCTCTCTCTGCCTTTGTCCATTTCTCTTGTCATGTTGTTGCCTCTCTGCCTCTATTACCAACGTTACTTTCTCACATCTAGGTCTCCTCAGAACTTGCAGGTTTTCTCTTCCTCCATTTTTTTCATAATCTTTTTCTTGCCCTTGTCGCACACTGGTATGTTCACCTCTGCTGCTACTACTTCTGGTGCACTCCAAGATGTTGCTTCACACTGCTTCGCTACCCATTCCACAGCGAGGTTTATCGGTTCATTGGGTCTGGAGAAGCTATAACAATATCTCCATGGGTCTTCCTCCACCCAATGACATGCCTCGTGGATCTAGTTAAACTATACTCTCGTGCAGTGGCATTTCACAAGATAATGCGGGTCATACAGATTGTAACTTTGGGCATCAAATGGATATTTCTTCATCTCCTCTGCTTCGACATTCATATGGTTGAAAGTCTATATCTCGTAAAACCCTATCCGCAACAGAAGAGCATGCCAAGGTGACTTCTTCTTCTAGTTCAACCTAATTGATAACCCTGTCGAGATGTAATATGTTCCTACCTACATGATGAGTTTTTCCAAGGAAAACTTGGGTAGAATATGCGGAGCCTTCTGTGCATTGTTCATCCGTATGAAAGTGTCAGATGATGAGGCATACCAATCAGCTATGTCGATCAGTGCCTCCATTGTCGCCTTTGACATGCACTGTCGATCTTGTTCCAATATTATCTTGTAAATCGGGGTTACAAAATGATCAGGCAGATGTGTGATAACTCCTCTAAAGCTGCTTTTAGACAAAATCTTACAATAAGTGTTCACAGAGGTCTCTGCCAGTGTCCATGGCCACTTCAAGCTCAAGAACTCCTAATGGACACAGATTACATCTAAGATGTAAGCAAACATGTAGATTTCTGCTTGCATACCTTTACGCAACTGTCAAACCCTTGTTACATGTTCCTTTAGCAGGCAAGCCAACATGTCGGACCAGTTGCATGCTTTGCCTTCTCTGGCCAGTTGATCCAACATGATCACCCAACTCTATGGGAATCTTTTTGTGCTCTCTTGGCAATACAAGCGAAATGAAAATGTTACCAAGTATTGATATGCCTTACGCAGTATCTGTGTCTTATAGATCTGGTTGGGTGTCATCCTAAATGTGGCTGGCTCCTCCACCTAGTTCTTCAAGATATCTCTAGAATTGGCGTTGTTACTGCGTACGCTGAAGGGTGTATCCATGGTGATCACAGCCTTTGACATATGATACATATCATCATAATCATGTGTCCTGAAGGTTGCAGTCTCTGCCCCACTAACACTGCTCATTGTCATTGTCTTAGGATTAGTGTACGAGATGATCCAATGTATCATGTCCGTGCATGGGAGCACGGGATACCTGCATGTAATCTAGTATAATCCGGACTTGTGGATGTTCACATAGATTTGGTGATCTTTGATGTCTTCCCAGAATGTGCCTACAAATGCATCATTGACCTCCTGTCATTTCAACTTGATGTCCTTGTCTACAATCAGCTTAGTGTCTTCATAGATCGGAAAACTTGTAAACACTCGATCAACTACTGCTCCAGTTGCACTTTCGTTAGTGTCCTTTGATCCCACTCTCTTGCAGGCCATTGATCTTGGATTTCTCAGAGGAAGATGAACACCTATTAGATATGGAGACAAAGTGACATGCATGGCAAGAAATGTTTTAGCTAAAAAAAATCAAACTTAAGGAACGACATGCAACATACCTAGGTATTGACTAGCAAGGATTGCACAATTTTTCCATGGAGGCTGGGAGACTAGCTACTAGAACTGCGTAAAAGGCATTATGGGCTATCTAGGAGGCTAGCTAGCTATTGCAATTGTGCAATGCACAATCCAAGCTAGCCTGCTAGTTGGTGGAACTGTGTAATGTGCAAGTTCAGCTGGCAATGGTTGGAGGCCCAGTTAGCGCATTGGCCAATTTTCTAGGCTACTAATCACTGTCCCTTAGAATCGCAAAATTCAAGACTCGAGGACAGTCAATGGGCATGTTAGTGTCGGTATCTTCATCCCTCCATCAGTGATCAAAATTATCTGTTTGCATGCATTTCTAGGTGTCTCATCTGATCAGCTACATTCTGTTAAGATCATGGATCATCTGATGGTAGTGGCATATTATTAATTTTCCCTCATGATCTTTAACTACTAGCCAATTTTCACAAATTCAGGTCATTTACAGTCATCTTTTCTTTGTACATTTGCAAATGCCATTTTTAGGGTTTTAGGTCTCATTAGGTCTAGGGTTTGTCATCATAGTCTTGTAAAATCTCAATAATGGTCAGCAGGCACATGAGGAGGTCTAATAAGGTCTCAACATAAAAAATTTCAATAATGATATATGCAATAATTGATTTTTTCTCAAAACCCTATTTTGAGGAAAAATAGAGTTTTATGTTTTGTGTATAAATATTTCATGTAATTTTATTTTCCTATATGTAGTAAGCTCGAAAATGCAGCCTTGGGTCACCTTGCCAAACTCCTGCACTCCAGCTCCTACAAAAAAGACAAGAAAATCAAAGCATTAGTCCATCAAATGTCAAAAAGAGAGCCAAACTGCAAAACAGAGTTTTAAGGAACAAAGTGAAAAAGCAAACTTTAGAAAGTGGGTTTTCTAAATGAAAAATTAAAGTCACTTGTATATAAAGTGTTTCTTGTGTTAAAGACTTCATTTTTGCTCAAAGAGAGAGAGAACAAGACAAAATCATGTTTTTGAGCTGAAAGAACGGAAATCACAGCAAAACGTAGAAGTATCCCTAGGCCTGGCGCATCTAGGTAAAGGCACGACGCACCTGCTTGGCCTGGCGCACCTGGCATAGAAATTGCATATAAACTTGAACTGGCGTAGTACACCTATTAGGCATGGTGCACCTGGGTGTTGGCACGGCACACCAGTCTACCTAGCCTAAATTTCACTCAAATGATCTTGTCAAGCTCCAAAATCTTGCCAATATCATTCCACAAGTAAGTCAAACCTCCCATTTTGCCATTGCAAGAGATTTAGTCCTCCTTCATGATGTTTTGATAGGTGAAAGATCAAACCCTAATTGCTGCACAGTTATATTGCAAAAAATTGTCTAGGGTTTTGTAATTTGTCATTCTTGCTGTTTTACTCCCTTGCATCATTTTCACATTCCTCTCCACTGAAATTTCCCTTATTTCATTTCCCTTTCCCTCTCTCATTTACACTCATCCTACACCCTTATCCCAAAAACCCCAAAACCCTAACACATGATTCCTACCCCAAACCCTAATCCTCATTCCCAAAATGCTATCACTCCCTAATAACCCTACAGCCAGCATCAAAATCCTCCATTCATCATCCCCACTTATCAGTCCCATTCATTAAACAACAGTCACCTATTCTTGATATAAAATCTCTTCATACTCATCATTTCACACCATACAGTGGAAAATATGGAAAAAGATTTAGCTTATCAAAGGGATGAGGAAACTATGAGTGATCCCTCCCAAGAGATTCATGAACCAAGAAAATCACATAAGGGAGGAAAACACATTCGGGAGGAGCCCACTACACTGATAGGGTTATTGGCTTGTCCTCTTACAGTAGCATGTTTCAAACATCAGAATTGCTACCAGTTCTGTGAGATGGTGGAAAGGGTGAAATACCATCATGAACTTGCTAGACTATTTTTTCTTCATCTTCGCAATGGCCAGGTCAATTTAGCAGGTGTTACCTTCACTTTGACACCTGAAACTATAGCTGAACCAACAGGTATTCCTAATGTGGGTGAACAGTAGAACAAAGGACAGCTTGTGGACAAAGAGCATTATGAACCTTATATCAAGGTTAGTTATCAAAAGCAAATCAGTAGGGTCTTTCCTTTCAGATACCTACAGGACACTTATGCTCCACTCATGAAGCTCATTATCAAGTACTTTAGCTGTGAAGGGAGATTTTCTCGCTTATACACTTATCATGTTAGATTATTAATGCATTTCACTAGAGTGAGGATGATGAACCTCCCCTATTTCATATGTAGAAATATTGAGAAAATGACCACATTGGTGTAAATAAAACATCCTCATCAACAATACAAAAACATTTATCACTTTTCATTGATCAAGATTGTTGTTTTGCACCAGCTGAGCTTGTTGAATATTTCATCGGATGCTTTCATTTCTCATGAGGTTTTCAAAAGCCCTCAAGTGACCCAATCAGTATTTCAAGAGGCAGGAGGGCCTTCAAGTTAGCAAGAAGTTCATGAGACTCAAACTATAGGTGTTCCAGTATTTATCACTTATCAAAAAGGCACAAGGAGATTATTTGTAGCTGCCAAACGAGTACTATCTCCACCTGGGGTGGAACGGGTCTCGCTTCCTTCGTCATACCATAGGCAAATGATATCTTCACTTGAGGTGAAAGGGGTTTTTCCTTCTTCAGCAAAGTAGGTACAAGATAAATGGAAACAACCATTGCATGATGAAGGGCCTTGTGAAGGTCAGGAGAGAGATTTCATTTTGATTCCGGATGAGGATACTGATTTGGGCTCCCAAAGCTCAAACCTCAAGGAGATCATCAAAAATGAAGAAGCTGAAATTCATGACTTATCTCTTAACCTTTAAAGAGCTAAGTGGATCATAAATTACCTTGAGAAATGGAACAATCACTTGGAGGATAAGCAGATAATCATGGAGCTGCAAACCATAAGAGAAAACAGGCAAGCAGCAAAGAGGAGGAAAGTCAAGTTGACACCGCTTGAGCAAGAGATTGATGCTGACCAGGAATCTTGGCTAGAGAGGGAAAATATTCACTTGGAGAAGCTTCTTGAGAAATCCAACAAGGAGGAAAAGATGTTGTGGCACATGGCTTATCACTATCTAGCACGAAATAAGATTTGCAAAGCAAGGATAAGGAGCCTAAAAGCCAAGTTGAGAAAAACTTTGAGGAGCAAGAAAGAGCACGATAAGCTTAAGATATTGGATGAAGATTCATTGGCCCAACATAGTACTTGGTATAGATCACTCATGCCAAATTTCAGGAAATTTGGCAAACTTTTTGGCAATTTTGAATTTTTCATGGAAAAAACAGTTTTTTTCGGCTAGTGCATAGCGCCACCCGGTGCTCACTTTTGATAGGGACCTCCTCTGGAGAAAAAATTTACATTTTTGGATTCTTCATGAAAAATTATGCATACCCAGAAATTACTAGGAATTTTTGACAAGTTTTGGGCCTCCAAAAGGGTCAAAAACACCTCAAAAATGCCCTCTCTACCACTTTTTGGCCACACAGGAAGCAATGTCAAGAGAATTGATTTTTGGAGGAGAAAATGGACACCAAATTCAAAAATTCAACTTTTCATAGAAACTAGACAAACATATCTTTCCAACAAGTCCATTTGTATCAAATTTGGTGAAGGGGAAGGTCTCCAAAACAAGCTAAGAAAAAGCGCTACGCACAGGGAAAATGGCGCTACGCACAGGATGAAAAAGTGTCAATTTTGCTCAAAAAAACAATTTTTGCCTAGTTTTTTCTCAGTTTGAATTTTTCTCTCTCATGGTCAAACTCATGATGTAAATTGATGTAAATTGATGTAATTTGATCTAAAAATGATGAAAATTGACTCAAGGAGGTAGATACATCATGTATAGGTGGTTTTGGATTGAATGAATCAGTTTCCTAGGTTTTAGAGGCAAGTTGTTCCACTGCCTATTTTTCAGTTCTTAGTTTAGATCTTGTTGAAACAGCTCCTAAACTCATGAATTCGACCCCTAAAGGCTATCATGGGTGGTTTTTTTCCTATATCTAATAATTTTTTAGTCATTTGTAAAGGTTGGACTCTTGTGCATTCTTTGAACATTATTGTACATTCATCTCTGCAGTTTGATAAGGAAATAGATGAGGGTTTGTAGCATTTTGTGGGATTCTTGTGGCAGAGTGATTTAGTATTCATTTTCCTTCTGTGATTCAAGTTTACATGTGTTTATGTGTGCCATCATCTCTTTCTTTTCAGCTTAACTAAATGAATCAAGTACAAAGGTGGAAATCATTGATATGTAGTGCTCTACCTTAGGGTTTATTTGGTTGTACATGTTTTCAACTGTTTGAAGAGGATTCCTGATATTTTCATGCCCTCTCCAACTCCTCACCATTCTTAAGACTCTCCATCTCACTTAATTCAAAGTACTAAATCATTTGCGTACCTCGCCCCACAGAAACCTCTACAAGACTGAGTCCATTGCTCAGACCCAAAACTGCCTTTCACATTTGATCCAGTAATCAACCATTAAATTCAATCAAACTCTTTTGAGCATAAACCTAGCCTAAAATTAGTCTTTACATTAGTCATCTCTATCGTTATTGGCCATATTTTCCTGAGATTGACAAGGAGAGAGCTAGTTACCAGGTTAAGTGTGGTTTGATGTTACCCTAGACTTTCCTTTCTCAGCCTAAGGTAGGTTTAGGCCATAACATATTGGCAACTCAACTGGGGAAGAAACGTTTGTTTGTTATCATTGTTTGTTGTGTAGACTACAGAGGAAGCTTGAAGTTAGCCAGGTAGCCTTCGAACTGCTCTTGCTTTACAAGTGCAAAAGTAGATGAATGTTTCTTTAGTCAATCTCCGGTTTAGTTTATAAACTGAACATTTGAGCTAAAACTATTACCCCAGTATCTTAAAGCAATTCTAGACTTTGGATGATGAGTATAGAATTTGATAGGCCAAACAAATTTATAATTTCCATTTGATTTTTGGGAATAATTCAACACACTGGCTTCCAGACGATGGACCAAGGCCAATCTTGATCCTGATCCTCCTCCGTGTATGAAAACCCAAATCTCATCCCAAGAATTCTCTGACAAGAAAGTTTTGTGATTCCCATTTTTAGATCTCATTCATGTCGAGTTGCTTTTTAATACCTTTAAGATCTTGAGTTGGATGAACATTTTGATCTATCATTGGTTGAAACTAAATTTGAAAGTGTTGTTGGTTCTGCTGTCCTAAATCTGGAGTTTGTCAAAGATCTTGAAACTGAAAAGGCTAATAAATCAATTGTTGATTATATATTGAATCTTCAAACTTCCATTGTGGCTACAAACATTCCCGAGTTCTTAGAATCTACATCTGCAACTCTTGGTTCATCTGTTGTTTATCTGGTTCAAAAATTCCTACTAAAACTCCTTTCATTCCCACATTCCCATGCAGCCTACCATATCTGATCAGAGACCTCCTGTCTCTTCTCCCCCATCAACCCCTTCAACACCTAAAAAATCCCATATTTCCTCCCCTCCTTCTACACCTCTTACACCAATTACATCGCCTACTATTGTTGTTCCAACTCCCCCTACATCCCCAAGGCCAGTTTCAAATCCACCTAAAGCAATGGCTGCCCGATATGCACCTCTAGTTTTTCCACAAAACTTGGATGCCATGCCTGCTGATTACCAAAGAAAAATTCCATTGTTTGATGGTACAGAAGGAATCACAGCGCAACAGAATTTGGATAAGATGACCGATTTCTTTGACCTTCATTAGATAGATGAAGAAAATGTGACCATGAGATTATTTGTGCAAACTTTTGGAGGCGAAGTGTGGAAGTGGTTCAGAGAATTTCCGGCTACAACTATCAATACATTGGCGATTTTTCAAAGAAAGTTCTTGGATCGTTGGGAGGTTAAGAAAAATCCTCTTCAAATTCTTTTTGAATATGGAAACATAAAGAGGAATGTTGGTGAGAGTGTCTAGGATTATTGTGTTAGATTCAACACTGTTTATAATGCAATTCCTGCTGATATAAAGCCACCAATGGGGCTGGCTTTGATTAAATTTCCTGATGGCTTTGATCCTGACATGGCATATCAATTGACAGAAAGAGATCTGGGCACATTGAAGGATATGCAGAAAATTGCAGTGAGCGTAGAGGCAAATCTGCTAGTCAAGAGAGCTAGAACAAAGACCGAGAAGAAGGTGACTATAAAGGAGGAAGCTTCTTCCTCAGATCATTTGCTTTACAAGATCGAGAAGATGTTTGATAGACTTACAATTGTAGATAAGCCTGTGACACAGATCAGAAATCCAAACTTCTATGGTCAACAACAACCATAGTTCATAATCAAACAACAGGAACAAAGAGTACAAGACCAAACAACACAGCAGCAAGTTAAAACACCCTTACAGTAGAATTTTGTACATGGTCCGAAATCAGATGATGCTGAGAATATAATAGGAGAGGAGAATCATTTCTTTACACTTGATGATTTTCCAATTTATATCACGGAGGACAAAGAGTATTCAGAAAGCCCAGCTGTACAAAATGATGAAGATTTTATCTTAGCAAATGAAAAAGTCTTGGAAGAAGAATCTGATGAATATCAGAGGGGATACATGAATGCCTTGACTACTCAACAACGAAAATATTCACTTACGAGTAGAGAGGTACCTATCAATCCAATTCAAAAGCGGAAGGAAGTGACACCACCAAAGAACGATTCTCCAAATGTGCAAAAAAAGGGAAAGGAGGCAACAGATCCCACCACTAGCAAAACACAATCATCAAATGAAAAGTCAAATCAGCCAAATGTATCAAAGGAGAATAATGAAAAGAAAGATTCCCTAGTCAAAGAGGTAGAAAAAAACTACAGCCTTTAGCTTAGAGACTGATATTTCTAAGTTAAAAGTGTCAATACCTTTGAATGAATTAATGAAGAATAGCAGCTATAAAGGTCATGTGTCAAAGATTTCAAATGTAGATCCGTTATCTGATATGGTTAATGTGGAGGATGACTAGCCCGAGCTTATCTTTGGTCCGGCATTAGAAGGTCAATTTGAGGATAGTGATGTAGCTCCTTTTTACATCAGCCTTAGATTGCATGATTATGTCTTGCACAACGCCATGTTTGATTCAGGAGCATCTCATAATCTGATGCCAAAGGAAATTATGGAAAAATTGGGTTTAGATATCACTCGCAAGTACCATGATCTTTATTCCTTTGATTCTGGTAGGGTCAGATGTATTGGTCTCATTAAAGATTTGGTTGTCACTTTAGATCAGATTCCTGCGAAGAATGTTCTTATGGATGTGGTTGTGGCCGATATTCCTCCTAGATTTGGCATGCTTCTATCCAGATCTTGGGGAGCAAAACTCAAAGGGACATTGCAGCTAGATTTCTCCTATGCCACTATTCCCGTGTTTGGTCAATTGAGGAACTTATATCAGGAGAAAAAGATGAATTACATGATCACAAGCAAGGAGAAACCTTTAAATCATCCAATCAATTATGTACATACTCATTTAGAATCTTTTGTTCTCTATTCTGATAGTTTTAATGATGTAGATAGTCAATTAGTTGAAGTAGAATATATTCTAGAGATTATAGAAAATTTCAGAGTTGTACTTGATCAAGAAAGACAAAGGCTTGATAGTACCACTGAACAATCAACCTTTCGTCAGCAGCAGAAAATTGATGGACAACAAGCAAAGGTAGAAGAGCAGGCATAATTTCAGCACTTGGAGGACGAAGCTGGTTTGTGGAGTATGGATTTTGATGGAGTAGTAGGTAAGGATGGTGTTGGAATTGGTATTTGGATATGTAGCCCTGCATTCCTACCAAACAAAGTCCTGAGTAATGTAAGAGTTTGTTCATATAAATTGGCTTTTGATTGTTCCAATAATGAAGCTGAATATGAGGCTTTAATTGCTGGTTTGAAAATCCTCAAGAAGTTGAATGCAAAAAGAATTTCAGTTTATGGCGACTCCGAATTAGTAATCAAGCAAGTCAACGGTGAATACCAAGCCAAAAATCCTCAAATGCGGGCTTATCGTAATGCAGTATTAGATATTTTGAGGTTGTTTCCATATTATACTTTGACATGTGTCCCTCGTGTACAAAATGTTATTGCAGATTCGCTTACAACAGCTGCAAGTAATTTGAAAATCCCGATGAATTCAAACAATAAGTTTGAAATTCATGTGAAACATCGCCCAGATGTCCCGAATAATCAAAGATATTGGCAGGTGTTTCAAGATGACAAAGAGATTGAAGAATTTCTACCAAATGAAGGTAAGTACAAAGAAAGTTCTATTGATGGAGAGCAAGATGATGGTGAATTAGACATAGAGGTAAATCAAATGGAAGTTTTGTAGCTAAAGGAAAATTTCATTCCTAAAGGTATAATACCTTTAGAGGAGTTATTTGATCAAGATGATGTAGCCTGAAAACCGAGCTTGGTGCCAACAGAGAAGGAAGTTAAGGATGTGAATATTGGAACAGTAGAAAATCCAAAGATGTTGAAGTTGTCAAAAGTGTTGCCTCCACAGGTAAATGAAAAATACATTAGTTTATTGTCTTCATTTACTGATGTATTTGCATGGGACTATTCAGATTTTAAGGTGTATGATAAGAGTATAATTTAGCACATCATTCCAATCAAGCCAAACCAGAAGCCATTTTGACAAAAGTTAAGAAGGATAAATCCAAAGTTGTTGCCATCAATAGAAAAAGAGGTGAATCGATTGTATGAGGCTGGTATAATCATTCCAATAAGATTTTCAGATTGGATTTCCAATTTGGTGCCAGTGTAGAAGAAAACCGATGAGATTAGATTATGTATTGATTTCAGAAATTTGAATAAGGTGTCTTTAACAGATAACTATTCATTGCCAAAAATGGACCACATACTTCAAAGAGTAGTTGGATCATCTCGTATGTCACTACTTGATGGGTATTCTGGCTATAATCAAATTTTGGTCCATGAGGATGACAGGGACAAAACATCATTCACCACTCCATGGGGGACTCTCCATTATGCCAAGATTCCATTCGGATTAAAGAATGCTGGTGCAACTTTTCAGTGGGCTATGGATATCGCCTTTGTAAATGAGAAAGATGTATTTTTAGTAGTTTATCTTGATGATTTGACAGTTTTTTCCAATTCAGATGAGGAGCATCCTTATCATTTGAAAATTGTTTTTCAATGTTGTAGAAAGTATGGCATATCTCTTAATCCAAAAAAGAGCTTGTTTGCCATGGATGAACGGAAGCTTCTCGGTCACATCATATCCAAGGAGGGAATCCGCATCGATCCTACTCGAGTGGACGCCATTCAGAAGATTGATTTTCCACGAAGTAAAAAGGAGATCTAAGCATTCAACAGTAATATGAACTTCTTATGTCATTTTGTTCCAAATCTAGCTGAACATTTGAGGGAAATCACAAACATGTTAAAGAAAGATAGTGTAGTCAAGTGAACCAAAGAAGCTATCAAGTCTTTTAATTTGGTAAAGTTGGCTCTTTCTTCAATTCCAATTTTAATCAGCTTGGATTATTCCCAAGATTTCATTTTGCTTTCAATTGCTTCGCATCACACTATGGCAGTGGTCTTAATGCAGAAAAGAGACCAGCTTGAGAAGCCAATTGCCTTTTTCAACAGGACAATAAGAGATGCAGCCTTAAGTATAACATTATTGAAAAGAAAGCTCTTGCCTTGGTAAAAGCTTTGAAAGATTTTTGGGTATATAATCTGCATTCTCATATTCTTGCCTATGTCCCTAACATAACCGTTAAAGATGTCTTAGTACAAACAGATCCAGAAGGGAGAGGAGGTAAATGGATCGCAGCTTTGTTAAAATTTGATGTAGAGATAAAGCCAACAAAGCTCATCAAGGGCCAGGGGTTGGAAAAACTAATGGTGGAGTCTAATTTGCATGCCTTGGACATAAATCTAATTGCTGCTATGTCAAAAGAATATGAAGAAAGTTCGTTTGTTCAGGTATCTGAAATTTTTCTTCTTTCTCCTTGGTATTTGGATATTGCATATGTGCTCCAGCATCTTTCACTGCCACTGGGAATGGCTAGAAATAAAAGTAGGACTCTGAAATTAAAGGCTGCCAAGTTTTGTATTATGAATAATGCACTCTATTGAAAAGATCCCGGCTGTCTCTTGCTGAATTGTTTGGTTGAGGAGGAAGCAAAACAAGTCATGGATGATTTTCATAAGGGAGATTGTGGAGGTCACTTATTTTGGAAGACAACAACCAATAATATTTTGAGAGCGTGATATTATTGGCCTACCCTCTTTTCTGATGTGTATAAAACTGTTACAAGCTGTCATGAATGCAAGATTTTTCAAGGAAGGAGAAAGTTGCATCCTTTACCTCTTAAGTCGGTTGAAGTAAGTGCTCCGTTTCAGTAGTGGGGTTTAGATTTCATTGGTGAGATTCATCCTACATCCTCAGCTCAGCACAAGTGGATCCTCACAGCGACAGATTATTTCACAAAATGGATTGAGGTGATTCCCACTCGGCAGGCCACCGACTTGGTAATAATTCAGTTTCTTGAAAACAATATTTTGTCACATTTTAGTTGTCCTAACAAGTTGATTATAGATAATGAAACAACTTTCAAATCTAAAAAGATGATTTATTTTTGTAACAAATATCAAATTACCTTGGGGCAATCTACTGCATACTATCCAAAAGGTAACGGATTGGCAGAATCTTCAAACCAATCATTGGACAACATCATCAAAAAGCTACTGGAAACAAACAAAAAGAGCTGGCATAAGAAATTGGTTAATGCACTATGGGCAGATAGAGTAAGTCAAAAAAAAAAAAATAGGCATGCCTCCTTTCGAGATTGTATATGGTGTTGACACGGTGTTCCCAACATCTCTCACAGTCCCAGTTGTTAAACTTCTATAGGAAGCTGGCAACGAGGAAGATCATTTACAATGAAGAATAAAACAAATGATCCATTTATAGCAGATGAGAGAGGAAGTTTTTTAGAATACCTTTAGGCTGCAAGAGAGAATCAAGAAAATATATGATTGGAAGGCAAAGGCAGACAAGTTTCAGATTGAAAACATAGTGCTAAAATGGGATGCTATAAACAAGGACAAAGGCAAGCATGGCAAGTTCGAGAATTTGTGGAAATGAACATTTAGAATTGTTGCATATCAGGGTCAAAATGCTTTCCTGCTAAAAGAAATGAATGGAAAAGATTGTCCAGGTGGGTAGGTCAATGGTTGGCTGCCGAAACGATATTACCTTTGAAATATTTTCTGCTCTCACATATATCACTATACATACCATTTTATTTCCTTCATTGGAAAGTGTGTACTGTCATCATTCATTTAGTTTGGGGCCCGAAGTGAAGGCTATAAAATTGAAGGTCTGATGACATTTTGTGATTACTTAGTGTGGATTGTTTGAGTCAGTTTTTAGTCTTGTAATTGAGTCATTTTTTATTCAAGATATTAGTTTTCATTTGTTGAATTTATTGACTCCACAGCCCAATGGAAGAGGCACTGTCTGCTTTCCAGAGATCTTTAGTTCTCGGCACCTCCCAGGAGCTACCATCCCCATTGGATCCAATGTTAGTGTCCGTATCTTCATCTCTCCATCAGTGATCAAAATTCTCTTTTGCATGGATTTCTAGGTGTCTCATCTGATCAGCTCCATTCCATTAGGATCATTGATCATCTGATGATAGTGGCATATTATCAATTTTCCCTCATGATATTTACCTGCTGGCCTATTTTCACAAATTCAGGTAATTTACAGTCATCTTTTTTCTGTACATTTGCAAAAGCCATTTTTAGGGTTTTAGGTCTCATTAGGTCTAGGGTTTGTCACCATACTCTTGTAAAAGCTTAATAATGGTCAACAAGCACATGAGGAGGTCTAATAAGGTCTCAGCATTAAAAATTTTAGTAACGATATACTCAGTAATTGGTTTTTCCTCAAAACCTTGTTTTGAGGAAAAACAGAGTTTTATTTTTTATGTATAAAAATTTCATGTAATTTTAATTTTCCTATATGTAATAAGTTCGGAAATGCAACCCTAGGTCACCTTGCCAAACTCCTGCATTCCAACTCCTGCAAAAAAGACAAGAAAATCAAAGCATTAGTCCATCAAATGTCAAAAAGAGAGCCAAACTGCAAAACAGAGTTTTAAAGAACAAAGTGAAAAAGCAAACTTTAGAAAGTGGGTTTTCTAAATGAAAAATTAAAGTCACTTGTATATAAGTGTTTCTTGTGTTAAAGACTTCATTTTTGGTCAAATAGAGAGATAACAATACAAAATCATGTTTTTGAGGTGAAAGAAGGGAAATTGCAGCAAAACTTAGAAGTTTCCCTAGGTGCGGCGCATCTGGGTATAGGCGTGGCGCATCTGGGTATAGGCGTGGTGCACCTGGCATAGAAATTGCATATAAACTTGAACTGGTGTGGTGCACCTATTAGGCACGCCACACTTGTGTGTTGGCACCATGCACTAGTCTGCCTAGCCTAAATTTCACTCAAACAATCTTGCCAAGCTCCAAAATCTTGCCAATATCATTCCACAAGTAAGTGAAACCCCCCATTTTTCCAGTGCAAGAGATTTATTCCTCCTTCATGATGTTTTGATAGGTGAAATATCAAACCCTAATTGTTGCATAGTTATATTGAAAAAAACTATCTAAGGTTTTGTAATTTGTCATTCTTGTTATTTTTCTCCCCTGCATCATTTTCACATTCCTCTCCACTGAAATTTCCCTCATTTCATTTCCCTTTCTCTTTCTCATTTACACTCATCCTACACCACTATCCCCAAAACCCTAAAACCCTAACACATGATTCCTACCCCAAAACCTAATCCTCATTCCCAAAACCCTATCACTCCCTAATAACACTACACCCAGCATCAAAATCCTCCATTCATCAGTCCCACTCATCAGTCCCATTCGGCAAACAATGGTCACCTATTATTGATATAAAATCTCTTCCTACTCATCATTTTACACCATACAGTGGCAAATATGGAAACAGATTCAGCTTATGAATGCGATGAGGAAACTGTGAGTGATTCCTCCCAAGAGATTCATGCACCAATAAAACCACATAAGGGAGGAAAACACATTCAGGAGGAGCCCACTACACTCACAGAGTTATTGGCTTGTCCTCTTGCAGTAGCATGTTTCAAACATCAGTCTCGCTACCAGTTCTGTGAGATGGTGGAAAGGGTGAAATACCATCATGAACTTGCTAGACTATTTGTTCTTCATCTTCACAATGGCTAGGTCAATTTAGCAGGTGTTATCTTCACTTTGACACCTAAAACTATAGCTGAAGCAACAGGTATTCCTAATGTGGGTGAACAGTGGAACAAAGGACAGCTTGTGGACCAAGAGCATATGAGCCTTATTTCAAGGCTAGTTGTCAAAAACAAATCAGTAGGGTCTTTCCTTTCAGATACCTATAGGACACTTATGCTCCACTCATGAAGCTCATTATCAAATACTTCAGTTGCGAAGGGAGATTTTCTCTTTTGTACACTTGTCATGTTAGATTATTGATGCATTTCACTAGAGTGAGGATGATGAACCTCCCCTATTTCATATGCAGAAATATTGAGAAAATGACCGCATTTGTGCAAAGAAAACCTCCTCATCAATAGTACAACAACATTTATCACTTTGCATTGATCAAGATTGTTGTTTTGCACTAGCTGATCTTGTTGAATGTTTCATGGGATGCTTTCATTTCTCATGAGATTTTCAAAAGCCCTCAAGTGACCTGATTAGTATTTCAAGAGGCAGGAGGGCCTTCAAATCAACAAAAAGTTCATGATACTCAAACTATAGGTTTGCCAATATTTATCACTTATCAAAAAGGCACAAGGAGATTATTTGCAGCTGCCAAAAGAGTAATATCTCCACTTGGGGTGTAAGGTGTCTCCTTTCCTTCATCAGACCATAGGAAAATGCTATCTTCACCCTGGGTGAAAGGGGCTTTACCTTCTTCTTCAGCAAAGCAGGTATAGGATAAAGGGAAACAACCATTGCATGATGAAGGGCCTTCTGAAGGTCAGGAGAGAGATTTCATTTTGATTCAAGATGAGGATACTGATTTGGGCTCCCAAAGCTCAAAACTCAAGGAGATCATCAAAGAACAAGAAGCTGAAATTCATGACTTATCTCTTAACCTTGAAAGAGCTAATTGGATCATAAATTACCTTGAGTAATGGAACAAGTAGTTGGAGGATAAGCAGAAAATCATGGATTTGCAAACCATGAAATAAAATAGGCAAGCAACAAAGAGGAGGAAAGTCAAATTGACACCGCTTGAGCAAGAGATTGATGCTGGTCAGGAATCTTGGCTAGAGAGGGAAAATATGCACTTGGAGAAGTTTCTTGAGAAAGCTAACAAGGAGAAAAAGATGTTGCGGCACATGGCTTATCACTATTTGGCACGAAACAAGATTTGCAAAGCAAGGATAAGGAGCCTAAACGCCAAGTTAAGGAAAACTTTGAGGAGCAAGAAAGAGAAAGATAAGCTCAAGATCCTGGCTAAAGCTTCATTGGCCCAACATAGTACTTGATGCAGATCACTCATGGTAAATTTCATGAAATTTGGCAAATTTTTTGGCAATTTTGAATTTTTCATGGAAAAAATAGGTTTTTCCGGTTGGGGCATAGTGCCACCCAGCGCTCACTTTTGATAAGGACCTCCTCTGGAGAAAAAAATTACATTTTTGGATTCCTCATGAAAAATTATGCATACCTAGAAATTAATAGGAATTTTTGACAAGTTTTGGGCCTCCAAAAGGGTCAAAAACACCTCAAAAATGCCCTCTCTGCCACTTTTTGGCTACACAGGAAGCAGTGTTGGGAGAATTGATTTTTGGAGGGGCAAATGGAGACCAAATTAAGAAATTCTAGTTTTCCTAGAAAGTAGACAAATAGACCTTTCCAACAAGACCACTTTCAAAAAGGCCTCCAAAATCAGTTGAGAAAAAGCGCTACGGACAGGAAAAATGGCGCTACGCACAGGATGAAAAGGTGCCAATTTTGCTTAGAAACTCTGTTTTTCGCCTAGTTTTTTCTTAGTTTGACTTTTTCTCTCTCATGGTAAAACTCATGATGAAAATTGATGTAAATTGATATAATTTGATGTAAAAATGATTAAAATTGACTCAAGGAGGTAGATACATCATGTATAGGTGGTTTTGAACTGAATGAATCAGTTTCCTAGGTTTTAGAGGCACGCTGTTGCATTGCCTATTTTTCAGTTCTTAGTTTAGATCTTGTTGAAACAGATCCTAAAATCACGAATTCAACCCCTAAAGGCTAGCACGGGTGGTGTTTTGCTTATATCTACTACTTTTTCAGTCATTTGTAAAGGTTGGACTCTTGTGAATGCTTTGAGCATTATTGTACATTCATCTGCAGTTTGGCAAGGAAATAGACTAGGGTTTGCATCATTTTGTGGGATTCTTATGGCAAGGTGATTTAGTATTGTTTTTCCTTCAGTGATTCAAGTTTACATGTGTTTATGTGTGCCATCATCTCTTTCTTTTTATCTTAACTAAATGAATCAAGTACAAAGGTGGAAATCATTGATGTGTAGTGCTCTACCTTAGGGTTTATTTGATTGTACATGTTTTCAACTATTTGAAGAGGATTCCTGATACTTTCATGCCCTCTCCAACTCCTCATGAGTCTTAAGACTCTCCATATCACTTAATTCAAAGTACTAAAGCATTTTCCTACCTCGCCCACAGAAACCTTTGCAAGACTGATTCCATTCCCCGTACCCAAAACTGCCTTTCACACTTGATCCAGCAATCAACCATTAAATTCAATCAAAATCTTCTGAGCATATACCTAGCCTAAAATTAGTCTTTACATCAGCCATCTCTAGCTTTATTGGCCATATTTTCCTGAGATTGACAAGGAGAGAACCCTCTCCCGACCTGGTACGACTAGCTACCAGGTTAAGCATGGTTTGATGTTACCCTAGACCTGCCCTTCTCAAGTTGAGGTAGATTTAGGCCATAACAGAGTACAAATGCACATTTCCTGAGAGGAAGATAGAGCCTTCACTCTATGGATTGTGCAATGTTGTCTTGGTGAGGCAGAGTTTGGGCCAATATTGCCAAGGCCCGCCGAGGGGCAAATGAAAGAAAATGTGAATCTGAATGCATGGCGATTCTAAGTGAAAGCAGGAGTGAATGCTCATGCATGAAAACACTAAATGAGAGCATCAGAAAAAGTAATAACATGCATGTGGGTGAAGTGAGTCGTCGAATTGATGACTATTCGTGCAAAACAGTTTCATGCATGTGATAGAAATGAGATGCTAACAAAAACTAAAACGACGCTAGTACAAGCTAGTATGCATGTAAACAATAGCAAGAATTCACAGAAATCAAGAAAACAACACTCACACAAGTGAAAACACAAAAAGTGACAAAAATGTTGCAAAAGACAAGTTAATAGGACTTACCCGTGAATAGCTAAGTTGGATGTGTCAAAGACTCTTAGATGTGTTGAATAAGTGAGGTCTGAAGTGTCGAAAAAATAAGTTTGAGGCTCATGATGTGCATGTAACAAATATAGGAAAAAGCGACACTTGGAGGAAAGATTCTAAAATCATATTTGGATATAACCTCAAGATGCTAAAAATAGCTCCCTGTTACACAATATTTTGTCACTGACCCCGCATCCCCTCATCTCGGGTAGAGTCGGTCGCTGAATGGAATTTGTTCCATGTCATACATCAAAATATGTGTCCGCTTCTTCCACATCACTCAAGAAGATCAACCATGCTCATTATCCTGAAGTTGACCCTTTTTGCCTATGTTTCAAGATCTTCGCAAGACACTAGTATTCTGTCTGCGACAATGGACCAAAGTGAACCGGAACCTCATGACATCGTCGCAAGAGTACATATGTTCTTTGCGATGGTCGGATTTTAGGGATCAACACAGGTCATCAGTATCCTGCTTGCGATGATGGCTTTGAATACACTGTTGCCTCGCGATGTCATCTCTGAGTCTTAGTGTTTGACTTGTGACGACCCAGATATGGCAAATTAGTTCAAATAGAATGCTTTTGGGTGGCTCTAGAATAGGTTTTTGGGTCAAGGAAGTTCGCCTTTCCTCATTTGAGATGGTGGTTCCGCCTTATGAGTTACCTCCCATGAAGATAAGCTCCCTCTCCCTCATTTATGGAAGCTCCTCCTCTTATAAAAGCATCCTTCATTGCTATCATCAGCTAGTTTTTCGTAGTGAGCAAATTAGCTAGTTCTTGGTGTTGGATTGATAGTTTACAGTGTGAATTGCTCATAGCCTAGCAATTGGTTGTGGATTGCCTTAGCTTTATACTAATGATTTTGGGTGAGAGAGAGTTATCAGCCTTTTTGGGAGACCTTTTGAGAGTGAATGCTTGTAGAGACATACTGACTGGACCCTTCAAGGAAACTTGCGACATCAAGGCATGGTTGTAAGCTTTACTTTTGCTCATATTAATACAATCAATGGTTGTTTCCTATATCTGTATGAAATATATTTGTTAGCTTATGGTTCCTTGACTCTGTAAGTACATAGTTCATTATTGTGCTTTATTATGTGTTTCATTGTTCTCTTATGTTGTTTCAGTTGAATCACTCATCAAGGAGACGTAAGTGATAGCTAGAGTAGCGTAATGAAGGCTGCATCGAACACCAGCATAACATAGGCTCTTTCAACAATGACAATTTAAGGAAATTAGTTGTTGTATTTGTCTTGCTGTGACTAGACCCACTCTAGGGCTAGAGGGGTTGCCTCTGTCTACAGAGGGAACTTTACCTACATCACAAGTTGGCGACTCCACTAGGGAGTCCTTTGTGTGTTAGTCTCTTGTTTTTCTCTTGATTTTTTTCTTCTTGAATTACATAATGTCTCTTGGTTTTGGGACTAAACCGTTAGTGTTCTGGATCACTTTAGTAGCTCTGGTATTCCACCTCATTGTCTGAGTGACCAGCCTGGTCTCGTTCTATTGCTTTTGCCTTGTTTTCCTTGTTCGTTGAGCTCATCGTTGTTTAGGTCCTAACAGCTACGATGAATCGCCCCTGTCCTCTTTGAGCAAGCTATACGTCGCAGATATCTTGTCATACAGCTATGAAGATTCATAAAATTAGACTGTCGCTGAATGTAGGTGTACTCTTCCGATGACGTCGCTCAGTTGCTAACATCATGCCTGCGACGATTTGACTTTCATCTCAAGTTGCTAGTCTAACCCCTGCGACGACTCCTGTAGGGTTTCTTTTCACATCCTTGCCTCTTGAATAGGCTAGTGTATCTTGTCATCTACTCTCTCTTACGTCTTATTAAGCTTGTTTTGATTGTGTTTGCTAAGGTATATCCTTCTTGGTTCTGTTTGTCTGAGTTTTGGGTTTTTGGGCTTTGTGACCTAGTCTTTTGAGGTTTCGCCAAGAAGTCACTTGTTTTGGGTTGCTTGTCCTTCCAAGATTTTGAACTACGTCCACAACCATGTTATTGGCTTGTTTGATGCTTTTTCCTTGTTGCTTGTATACCCTTTCGATTGGTCTGTAGTGATTGGTCATCAAATTAGTTTGATATGTTCGATATTTGAACATAGATTACATTTGTTTTGATCAGTCAAGCTTGCATTTTCTTGTTTGCTATTAAGTCCAAAAAATCAAAAACATCGCACTCATTTAGCGTAAAAAAGTGAAAGCATCTTTGTATTAGTGGATTTTTCATGATTGAGAAATTAAAAGGCAAAGTTCAACTCTTTCATTTTCCGTCATAAGTAGTTGCGAGATAAGCGAGATTGATGCATCGTGTTTCCTACTAATTAGATTGCTTGCATTCACTGTTGTTCTTGCATTTTCTTGTTATTGTTTTCATTCACTTTGAAATGAACTCCTTACCCTCATTTAGGTAGTTTTTCATCGAAAGGAATGGTTTTTTACTCATTGTAGTTGCATCCTAAGAATTGTTGAAATACATTCGGTAGGGCCTTAAAATCGAGACTTAATTCAATATTAACTCTTAAAATCTATTGAATGAACTTAAAAATGCATTGGAACCTAACACTTACTTATCTAGAGGTCTAGGCTAGAGACGTGCTCCAGCATCGTTAAACCTAGTTACTATTGTGTTCACTAAGGTTGGGTGATTCCTCCTTTTGTGATCCAATAGGTACTAGTATGGATTTGTGCACCCCATACTGTTGAGTATATATTGGGGGACCCACTAGGTTATCATCCTATTATCCATAGGAAGCTGAGTCTGCCGCCTTACGAATTGTAACGCACTGAAAACAACATTCGAGAAAATTGACTATCGTACAGAAAGTCCTTGGTCATTTATATTTCATTTGATCACTAATGTGTATATGCAGTTTTGTGATTTGTCTGGTAAACCTCATGTCTAGTACTCCAAAGTAGTCACGTTCATTCTTTTCTGACTCTTTAAAAGTAAAAGGATCATCTGAGCAGTTTTCCTTTCAGGATTATTAAAAATTCGAAGGTGACTAGAGTAATCTTTTGTCCTTTTTCTTGACTTTTTAAATATGAAAAGGTCAAATTTTCTTCCTATGTCATAAAATTTATTTGTCCATGCTCACATTTTACCTATTAATCTTGGTTGTGTTCTTGATTCACGTAGAGTTGCAACCCTACTTGATTATCTCTTTTTCTCAGATTTTTAGTTAGGCCATCCTAGAGGACTCACCGATCCCGTCCTCTTTACCAAGTGATGAAGACTCTGCATCCCCTGTCTCTTCTGAGGTATCGACTGTTGGTAATGCCCTTCCCACTATCCCAAGTGTTTAACCTCTTAACTCTCAAGCTCTGGGAGGGGAGCCTTTTGATATCAATTGGAATCCTCTTTGGGAGCTTTCGGAAGAAGACTTCCCATTTACTCCCCGTGGTGTTTCGGTTGCAATGTCTTCTTCCAACATGGATGAGATGAGCCCCGTTACCGGTGAAGAGAACCTAGTGTCAAGCGGATAAATTCCTCTTCCCTCGGAAGGTTTCCCATTAGCACTTCTCTTGGCGTGTCATTACCATTGTGCTATCATGCCTTGTCTGACATCATGAGTTCCACATCTCTAAATCATAGTTCTGTGTGGTCTCATGCTATAACCCCAACCTCAGGGCCTTTCATACCTCAAACTCATAATGTATCGATCGCGTTTGTTCCATCAATGCCTACTATTTGTGTGGCCTCTACAGCTCCTATTGTTAGTGCCGTTATTGCATCCTTGATGGTTACCACTATTACCAGGCCCTCTTTCGAACCCACTAGCAGTGGTCCTTTATCCTTGGCATCTGGAGTCGTTAACCCTACAAGTAATATCCCACTTTCTTCTGGTTCCATTCCAACAGGGTGCTCATATGAGAAATACATGTTTGCTCTTCAAAACCCAAATCATAACCCTCTGGGCTCCCAACCACTATCCTATCTTCATAACCCATTGCACTATTATGATCCTCGAGGGGCTCATATTTATCACACTGGGTCCCTCCCTCCGGAACCTACAGTTGAAGTTTCCATTCCACTGTCGGTTTCCTAATCTCATACTACGTACCATGGACCACAACGCCAACCTTTACAAGGGTAGCCTTCCAGTTTTCAAAGGCAGCCATATCAAGGGCAACCGTATCAAGGGTAACCTTCAAGCCTACAAGGACAACCCTTACAGGGACAACCTTCGCCCCTTACAGTTTCCTCTTTTGTTTATCTAGGGCAACCTTCTGGTCAACCAAGTTAGCCTCAATTCTAGCTAGGCCAACTTGTTTTCCAATAAGGTCAGCCTTCTGGATAGATAGGTCACCCTCTGTTTCAACTAGGCCAGCCCAATGTCCAGCATGGTCAACACTCTGGTTAAATGGGCCAACCTCAGATCCAGCAAGGCCAGCCCACTGTCTAGCAAGGTTAGCCCTCTGGTCAAATGGGCCAGCCTCAGATCTAGCAAGGCCATCCTACTGTCCAGCCATGTTAAGCCTCTCGCCAAATTGGAAAGCCTCAGTTTCAGTAAGGTCAACATATTACCCAGCAAATTCAACCTTCTAGGAAAATAGTTCAACCTCAATACCAACAAGGCCAGCCTTCTAGCCAGTTGGGTCAACCCCGGTTTCAACAAGGACATCAGTCCGATCAAATTAATCCATCTCTCAGTCAACCGAACATTCAAACACTAGTTGATTCTCAAGCCCCACCCAGTTTCCAGACTCAAGCTGGACTCGAGAGTCAACCTCGTCTCCAAACTAAAGTTGGATTTCAAGCCCAACCGATTTATCAAACGCAGCCTAGGCCTGAGGCATAGTTTCGAGCTTAGCCGCAATACGGTCTCCAAGTACTTCAAGAACCCCAAGGGCAACCTCAGGGTGCTCTGTATCAAAATTATCAGCAACCAAAACTCAATCCTTATCAAAAATTTTAGTAGCCCTATGTTGGCCCTGTTCATCAAGCTGGTAACCAATGGATTGCTGGTGGTCAAAACCTGGGACAACCATCAGGTTATACTTATAATCCTTATGGACAAAACCCTTATGGGAAAATTCCTTATGGGAAAAACACTTATGGCCAAAATCCTTATGGACAAACCGCATGGGGGCAACAAGGATTTGGATGGAACCCCAATGTTGGATCTTATCAGAGGCCTATGATGTCCTTTAATCCTCAATTACCTTTTCTCGCAACCTTGGAACTTCCTGATGTGTCCAAGCTGACGAATGACCCAATCCTTCATAATCCATATTGGCCACCAATTCCGACCAAAATCTCCAATGATTGTCCTAAATTTGATGGTAAATCTAGAGAGGACCCTCAAGCGCATGTCATGACTTATCACCTCTAGTGCTCATCTAACTCATGGCTTGATGATTCTATCCATCTCCATCTTTTCTAATGGACTCTCATAGGTTCTGCCGCAAAATGGTATATTGAACTCGCTTGTGGACTTTCCAAGACTTCAACTCGCTTGCGATGGCATTTCTTACCCATTTTCAATTACTAATTCATTATGAAAAGGGCACACACCTCCTTACTTCTCTAAAACAGGACACACTGACACACATCTTCGATCATATTCATGAATGGATAAGGTGACATCATTTGGTTAAGTTCTGGATCCCTGATCAGCTTTTGACTGATTGGTTCACCACCTCTTTTGTCGGTCCCATAGCCTACGATAGCACTATGGGGGCATGTGTTACTAAAGAGTAAGCTCTCGCACGTGCTCAGTATCTCAATTTAGTTTATTCCCAATCTGGCACACTTTATGATCTCTTTCCTGATGCTCCACATCTTGGAACTTCTAAAGCCCCATCGACACCCTTCGTCGATGGTGTTATTGGTTTTGTTGCTCAATCT
The DNA here is from genome assembly GCA_031772625.1 of Pinus tabuliformis. NCBI lineage: Eukaryota > Viridiplantae > Streptophyta > Pinopsida > Pinales > Pinaceae > Pinus > Pinus tabuliformis. The sequence continues at coordinate 276,379,711 of CM062815.1, read as the reverse complement.
TCTTGAAAGTCTTCCACGAATCTTGCAAAGCAAAAATCTCCTGCTCCTAGTGAAAATGCTTCTTAGGCCACATCTAATACTGGTAAAACCTCTGAAGTCAATGACGTCTAGTCCACCATGGCAGATAAAGCTTTGAAAGGTAAGAAAAAGGGGAAAGGAAAAAATAAGGCTGATGCATTGAAGCAGGACCCTCCTAAGCCTCTGGCCGATGATGGTGTTAAATGCAAACCAAAGTACCCTTGTCTCATTTATGACGAGAATCGCTACACTAAAGATTGTCCTAGATGGTCTGAAGTTAATCGTTTACTTAAGGGGACCCCAGGAACTCCTCTTGTGCTTAAAGAGCCTTTTCCCTCTCAACAAACTCAAATGGTGGTTGATCAACCTCAGTCCTCTTCCACTTTTGGCTCCCAGTTTTTATGGTTGGGACTATCCCTATCCATGTGAGTACTCAAGTGAAAAAATATCCTCCATTTGCTAGCATGGAACCTGAAGTCCCTTCAAGCATTCCTTTGTCCAGTTCTGGCCATCTTCATGTTGAACGGCCTAGCACTGAGTTTTTCATTCGACCTCCTACTAAGGGAGTCCTCCGGAAGTCTTCTTATAACCCCACTGCTTGTGCTGCACAGCACTATAGTATTGTTGAGGACTTAGCCCAAGCTCATTCAACTATGTCTGCTTTAGAAGTTCTCTAGAGTTGTCCCCCCCAATGGAAGTCTCTACTATTTGCCGTTGGTGGCATTGACCTGGTCGATTCGGAATTAATTACATTCAATCTTGAGAACCATGTGCCACAATTGCCTCAAAAAATTACTTTCCTCATTCAAGTCATCATTAACTCAAAGAATATTCATTGCACTCTTATTGAAGAGAGCACCTCCACTTGCATCATGTTTGTTGCTTATTGGAAGGTCATCAGCTCCCTGTCTTTGAGTCAGTCTCCTAATACTTTGGAAGCCTTTGATGGAAGAGATTCTAGTCAATTTGGTATCCTCCCATGTTTTCCTATTACCCTAGAAGGGAAGATAGTTGAGGTTGAAGTCAAAGTTTTTGACGCGAATTTGACTTACAACCTCTTATTAGATTGAAGTTGGACTTACGCCATGCGTGCGGTGCCTTCATCTTTATTCCGTGTACTCTGTTTTCCCCATCAAGGGAAAATTGTCATGGTAGATCAACTATCCTTCTTCGCTTCTTCTTCTTCAGATGGCAATGTTCCATTTTTGGAGCATACCAATATTCCCTATGAGAGTGTGGGTGTTGGACTGTTCAAAGATCCTGCCCTTATGGGCGTTTTTTCACTCCAACCTCCCAATGTCGCCTCTATTAATATGATTTCTACCCATTCTGATCCTTGGGTGATTCCCCTCATCGATCAGGTGGATTCATGGGGCGAGGTTATGCCGTTGAGCCCTGTCGAGCTCAACTATGTTGAAATCGTTTTATCTTCGATTTCATCATCTAACTTTGCTCCTTTGAGTAGATCTCTCAACGCATATGTGAAATCCCCTTGGCTTGGAGACACTGGTTCTCTAGATCCGTTACAAGAGATATTTCCTTCTGATGAAGCAATTCTTGAAACTATGTCTTTTGAGGATCCTCCTTGGTTCAATCATCACCATCGTTCTTCATTTCTCCCAAGCCATGGGGCCATGACTACCTGTCTAGAGAAGTTTGCTTCCTGTATTCCCTCTCTACCCCTTCAGATGCCTATCCCGATTCATAAATATTTTTCTGAAGGTAATATGGGGAATATTACGCAAATGATACCCATTGACATCTTTTTCAAACCAGGGATTGTTGAAAATATTCACATTGGAGTTACTTGTTCTCTAGCGGAGATTCAGCTTTACCCCGACCATTTTAGAGAGTTTCACGACATGTTCACTTGGTCATATGAAGAAATGCCCGGTATTGATCCTATTATTGTGGTACATGAGATACCTACGTACCCTGGTGCCAAGCTAGTTTGACAATGTGTACGCCCCGTGCACCCGAGAAAACTTGCGGTCATCAAAGGAGAAGTTGAGAAACTTCTGAACACAACGTTTATTTATCCTATCCCGCTGATAGACTTGGCATCTAATATTGTCCCTATGACCAAAAAGCAGGGAAATATTAGGGTTTGTGTTGATTATCATGACATCAATCGCGCGTGTCGAAAAAAGAAATTTCCTACTCCCTTATAGACGAGCTAATCAACGATTGCGATGGGAGTGAGATTTTCTCATTTATGGATGGCTTTTCTGGTTACAACTAGATTATTATTTCACCTGGTGATCAACACAAAACCGCCTTCATCTACCCGTGAGGTACCTTTTCTTACAAAAAGCTTCCTTTCGACCTAAAAAATGCCTATGCCACTTTCCAGCGAGAAATGTCCTACGCATTTCATGACATCCGTCACATTGTTTAGTGATATCTGGATGACCTTCCAGCTCATTCAGCTAAATGTTCTGACCATCCGAACCACCTTCGTGAGATTTTTCTTCACTGTCAACATTACCATATTCATCTTAATCCGCATAAGTGTGTCTTCTGCATCGAATATGGCAGACTCCTTGGGTTTGTTGTTTCTAAAGATGGTATTCATCTCGACCCCCTCAAGGTTGAAGCTATACTGAATCTCCCACCTCCTGCTTGTTTGCATCAGTTGTAGAGCTTGCAGGAAAAGCCAATTTCCTACGTCATTGTATCCCTAACTATACCAAGATTGTTAAAGGTTACACGTGTCTCCGTAAGCATGAAACTCCCTTTGTTTGGGATGACATCGCCCAAAGGTCATTTGAGAAACTCAAGACACTTCTTTTTTTTGCTCCTTTGCTGTGTCCACCGGACTATCATCATGACTATTCGCTTTATCTAATTACTTTTGATAGTACTATTGGTATGGTTTTGGTTCAAGACGACGACGATGGTTCCAAGCGCGTTATCTATTATCTTAGCTGCAACCTTCTTGACACTGAGACTCAATACACTTATGTCGAGAAGCTCACCTTCACGGCCGTCTAGGATGTCCAATGCTTTCGTCATTATATTTTGTTGCGTACGACGACTATGATTTCATCTTGCAACCTGATGACATACATTTTGTCATGCCAATTACTAGGGGGCAAGTACTCGAAATAGATTGTTATCCTTCAAGAGTTCGATTTGGAGTTGACTACTGCCAAGTTTAAGAAGTCACTCATCTTCGCTAAGTTGATTTGCTTGTTACCACCTACTACCGCTCCCTCTCGGATAAAGGATCACATTCTGAGTGACACTCTTTTCTTGATCCATACCCTCGATCCCTAGTACGGTGACATTATTTTCTACCTCCGGATGTCTTCCTTCCATCCTGATTTTTCCAAGGATTCTCAGCGACGTGTTCGTCACCATTCTCACCCTTATCGTATTGTTGGAGATACTTTATACCATCTCGGAGTTGATTCAGTTCTCCATCATTGTTTGATGTTCGAGGAAGTTGAACGAGTCTTGAATGACTACCACTCTAGTGCCTGTGGTGGTCATGTGTTTGGTTATGCTACTACCCAAAAAATCCTTCGTGTTGGTTACTCTTGGCCCTCCACTTTTAAGGATTGCATTCTTACTGTCTGTTCCTATCACGCATGTCAGATTTACCAATGAAAGATGCGTGCACCACCTTCCATTTTACATCATGTCATTACCGTGGGCCCTTCTGCTAAATGGGGCATTGATTTTATGACCTATAACCCTCGCTCGGTCAGGAGGCATGGGCCTATCATTGTTTCCATCGATTATTTTACAAAATGGGTCAAAGCAATGCCTAACTTGTCTAACGATGGTATGACAGCTACAAAATTCATATTCAATCATGTGATTACTCAATTCAGAGTCCCTCAGGCTATTGTCACTGATCACGGTTCTCATTTCTGTGGTTATATGATGATTGAGTTCACAACCCAATTAGGATTGTATCACGATAGTTCGATGCCTTATTACCCTCAGGCCAATGGCCAAGTTGAAGCCGTCAACAAAGTGTTGGTTACGATGCTTCGGTGTACCATTGGAATGCGCAAGTCCAACTGGCACTTGATGTTGTTTTTCGCCTTATGGGTATACCGTACCTCAGTGAAGGATGCAACTAGATTCACACATTTTCAACTAGTTTATGGTATCGAAGCTACCCTTCCAATTGAATACAAAATACCTTCTCTCATGTTGGCTTTCGAATTGTTCCCGAATACTACTCTCGTGGAAGAATGCCTTCTTTATCTAGAGCGACTAGATGAGACCTGTCGACTTGCTTCTTTATTCATTGAAGCATAGGAGAAGAGAGTGAAAACTCACTTTGATCAGACTGTTAACCCTTGTTATTTCGCTGAGGGAGATTTAGTCCTGCTAAATGATCAAGCACAATGATAAGCTGGAGGCAAGAAAATTTGAGCCTATGTGGCATGAGCCCTATATTGTAAAATGTGTTTTGCAAAAAGGGGTCTATGAGCTAGTTGACTATAAAGGAAGCCCTTTGGATAAGCCCCAGAATGGGCTTTATCTTAAAAAATACTATGCATGCGACTTTCATGCATCTGCTGTGTACACAAGTGTGCTTTTCATTTTGTACATGTTTGGCTTGGTCTGTAAGTGTTTGCTGCTTATTGTGTCTTTTTACTTTTTGTGCAGATGTTTGTTGCACCTTACATCGGTTTCGCTGATGGTGTCTGTCGTAGTGCCCAGAATCTTTCCTCCGTGGCATGGGTGATTTGTGATCCTCACGGTGAGTTAGTAGACCTTCAAGGTGTTTGTCTAGCGTGTACCACAAACAATGTCGCTGAATATAGCATCGTCATCAAATTATTGGCTGAGCCTGTTGACCTCAGTATTCATGCATTGATTGTGAATCTGTACTCTCAGCTTGTTGTTATTCAACTTAACAGGCGTTATTCTGTCAGAAACCCTCAAATTTTAAGGTTGTATTTACGTGTTCACTTACTGGAAAGAAATTTTGATTATATCACATATCAACACATTCCTAGAAGGCTAAATACGTTAACTGATGCATTAGCAAACCATGTATTAGATAGACATTTACGCAATTTATAAAAATCATAGACAAATATTCAGACACAATAGGTAAATGTAGTAAAACATAAATAGATGTATATCGTGTGTTGCACACTGAGGAACTCAAAAAATATAGGTATATGTCCAAAAATATGTGTGTTCAAGTTACATCACGAGACACATGTCTCTCAAAATTTGTAGAAACCAAAACCTAGAAGTCTACTATGGATCATGCTCTCTATCGCAGACTACTGCTCGGACCACCCGTCTAAGAAGCCAGTGTATCCTATTCGACACACCCGCATTGTGTCATTGGTACTGTCTGGGATCTCTTCGAATAGTCTATAATCTGGGATCCCCTTAGTTAAGCCCTCTAGAATTCGAGCTATCTCCTCCTCAACATCTCCACTCGGAGGTGGTAGGCTGATCTCTCTGGCAACCCTCTAGGTAGTAGGAGTGAGTCCTACAGGTCTCTCAGGTACAACATCTGCAAATAATTGAACATAATGATGAGGGCCTGTATATTTGAAATCCAAAAACAACAAAAATCAAATTACAAAAATCTTGTCGGTCGAATTGAGTATTTTACCTCTCTCGTCCCACTGTTCTCCAGGAGGAAGTAACATGTCTAGGTTGCCTCTGAAGTCCATCCCCATGTATGGCTAATCCTCGACTACGACCTACTAGCAGTTTATCCACTCGATAAATTTAGGACCCCATGACATTGGCTGGCCACTGCCTCCTCGCGGCATCACAAGAGCCCACCGAGTAATTTGAGTCTCTCGTTGTCCTGGCCACCCTACTCGCATGTCCTATAGCTGAAGGATCGATACTTGCTCCAGCATGAGCAGTACGAAGATCGAGCCATAACCAAGTTGTTTTGTCTCACCATTATGGCATTTGGTCAATTGTCTCTTCATGTTGAGAGACACGGCCTCCCCCCAGTCAAACATAGTGGGATTTAGACAATCCAAGGCTAATCACAGTTGAGTTTTAGTTGCCTCATGCTGGGCTTGGGAGCCAGCTACCCTAGTGATAGTGAATATAAAAACCCACAATGAAAAATCATTCACTGAGGTAATCTACAGTTTCCCACTGGTGGATGATTTTCGTGCCCCTGGGCACACTCTTGCAATAAGAGTGTCTAGCGAGTCCCCAGTAACTCGAGTACCCATCATGCGAGGTCTTTCCCCTTGCCATGACAATACAGTCATAAAATAGATTTCTGTGGCATAAAATTCAATTTCTTACCCTTAGATGATAAATTTTCCCTCCGCTGGATTCCACGCTCGGATAAGGTACTCCAAGAGATCCAGTTGAGCTCTAAATAGTGGTGTTAGGAAGAATTTTAAGAGCCCACAATTTTGCAGAATATTTTGGAAATGAGGATCGGTTGCCTCCATCTCATCATCATCATCATCATGAGTGCATCCCTTCCAAGAGAAGGCCATTTTGTACCCCTGCATGCACCAAAATGTTTTCATTAAATTCCATTCAACCATTTTTAGCTCTTAAAACTATTTAAAAATGAAGTTTTTTTTATCCTGGTGCTCGTCGGAGTTGTTTTTAAAATAGTTTTGATGGGCCAATTTGCACAGTTCAGAAATTTTCGAGTCGTCGTAGGAGTACATCACTTCCCTACTAGGATCACAATTTTTCCCTATGCAAATTTCTCGGTCGTCGCAACGCTGAGGGGAAAATCTGCTACGACCGAGATGGACTTTTTGTTCAAAAAACCTCTTCAAATTCCGGTCTAAAACATGAAATTGCATTTAAAATTGATGGAAAAATAGAGATAGGGATGGGGTATTTACTTGGAGGAAACATGAGAAGCAATGGACCGTTGAGTTTCCTGGAATCGATCATTCAGTTTCACAGGTACGCAAGGTTTGAATTTTTTACCACAGTGAAAAACACAAAGTGAATTGTTTTTTACCCTAATGTCTCTTTTATAGCCTTGTTGTTCAAAATTCATGGTTTTCTAGGGATTTGAATTAGTGTTTTGAGCGTTAGTCATGTGTTTTTGTGAAACGGGTCTTATGCTTATGTCTTTTGTTTGTGTGTAGTGACAGGTGTTATAAGTGTTGGTGATGATCGATGCTGAATTATATACTCAAGCAGTACCAAAAAACCCTTTCCGACTCAACTTTAAGATCTTTTCTGACTCTTGAAAAGTCAAAAGATAGTCGATCCCTTGTCGTTTCAAGTTCGCTAATGGTTACAAAACGTTGTGTCCCCAGTAATTTTTTTACTTTTTCAGGGTGGAGGCACTATTTATGAAAACTGCTCCTTGACTGCAATGGTCAAGCGGTTCTCTCAAGTATCATTTTCTACCTTTTTGGGCTTGAGAGACACAAACATACGAAAAGGGCCCCTTTGGATTTTTCATTTCCGTGTCTTTTTCAAACTCTCTAAACATGAAAAGGAATCTGAGTTTTACCTATGTCAGACTCGTTAAACCCTGATGACATTGGACTCATCACCATGCTGAGACCCGAGATTCTCCTCCCTAGGACTCACTAAATTTCACTAGGTTGGATTTGTCTGAAGGACAAACTTATATTGCAAGCATATGCTATCCCCTTCAAGCTTGTGTTTCAAAAATAATTGGGGTACTCGCCAGCAACGGTGGGGGAAAAAATTTGGAAATATTCTACTGATTACCTACGGCAGCTTGTCACTCTTGAACATTGACACCTTTTTTGCTTCTTGCCATGTGTGGGACATCCTCACTTCGTCATTGGCCTTCCAGGGTTTGGGTTCTTCATTTTTCCTCATTCCATTCAATCCCTACTGTCTCCACATGACCTTCGATCCCTTGGTACCAAAATGCTGCCACACTTCGGAGTCGTGTCACTGATATGTTCAAGAGCTTAATCCTTCTGTAGTTTACACCCTTACATCCTCCTCTAATTCTATGTTTCATCCATCTACAACTTGTTCTTTTGTCTCATGTCATTGATGTGGGAAACATTATGGCCCTCCTATGATGGATCGCTTCCTATCGACATTGACTCATTATCTAGGAAGTTGATCTAGAGACTCCTTTTGAGTACCTTGAAGCTTGCATGCCTCAATAGCAAGTTCTTTGAATTCGACGATAGACTTGCATTATTGGTCTTCAATCGGGTGATTCCACGAGTGTTTGACTCAAAATAATTCTTCACACTTTGTGGATTGTACTAGCAGTACCTTGAGAACCATTCACATTACTGGTGGTCTCTCTTGCACTTGTTAACGGTTCACATCATTGTTCGGTAATCAAGTGATTTTCTAGTATAATCAACTTCAGCACATCTATTCGCATATTAAAAATTATACTATGATCGGGTTGGATTCAAGACCCCATACTAAGGTTACATCAGCTCGGGTTACGTGGATTGGTTCATGATTGCATACATGACTCTTTGATTGGATGGTTGCAACCATGCCTATATTTTCATATGGTCTTTTTGACTGGATGGCTGCATCCATACCACAAACCAGTTCTATCTGTCTTTTGGATGGCTGCACCCATACCTCGACTACATGTATTTCTTTCACTGTCAGAGATATCAGTTGTACTTGCATCTACAGGTTCTCAGTGATGGTGTTCCAGTTCAGTTATGGTTTCGTAAAGCATTTCAACCCTCCCACTCTCTCGGCCTTCATGCTTTAGGGGGCATCTATTGCATAGTATTTTGTCACTGACCCTGCATCCCCTGATCCTGGGTAGATTCGGTCCATGAATGGCATCTTTTCTATGTCATACATCAAAATATGTGTCCACATCTTCCACATCACTCAAGAAGATCAACCATGCTCATTAATCCTGAAGTTGACCCTTTTTGCCTATGTTTCAAGATCGTCACAAGACACTAGTATTCTGTCTGTGACGATGGACCAAAGTGAACCAGAACCTCGCGACACCGTCGCAAGAGTACATATGTTCTCTACGACGGTCGAATTTTAGGGATCGTCGCAAGTCATCAGTATCCTGCTTGCAACGATAGCTCTGAATACACTATTGCCTCGTGATGTCATCTCTGAGTCCTAGTGTTTGAATTCCGATGACCCAGATATGGTGACTTAGTTCAAACAGAATGCTTCTAGGTGGTTCTGGAACTGGTTGTTGGGTCAAGGAAGTTCACCTTTACTCATTTGAGTTGGTGGTTCCACCTTATGAGTAACCTCCCATGAAGATAAGCTCCCTCTCCCTCATTTATGGAGGCTCCTCCTCTTATACAAGCATCCTCCATTGCTATGATCAACTAGTTTTTGGTAGTGAGCAAATTAGCTAGTTCTTAGTGTTGGATTGATAGTTTGCAGTGTGAGTTGCTGATAGTATAGTGATTGGTTGTGGATTTCCTTAGCCTTATACTAGTGCTTTTGGTTGAGAGAGCGAGTTATCATCCTTTTTGGGAGACCTTTTGAGACTGAATGCTTGTAGAGACATACTGACTGGACCCTTCAAGGAATCTTCCGACATCAAGGCATGGTTGTAAGCTTTACTTTTGCTCATATTAATACAATCAATGGTTGTTTCCTATATCATGTATGAAATATATTTTTCAGCTTATGGTTCCTTGACACTATAAGTAAATAGTTCATTGTTGTGCTCTATTATGTATTTCATTGTTCTCTTATGTTGTTTCAGGTGAATCACTCATCATGGAGAAGGAAATTATAGCTGGAGCAGCATAACGAAGACTGCATCGAACACCAGCATAAGGTAGGCTCTTTCAATGATGACTATTTAAGGAAATTAGTTGTTGTATTTGTCTTGTTGTGACTAAACCCACTCTAGGGCTAGAGGCGTTGACTCTGTCCACAGAGGGAACTTTACCTACATCACACTCCCTAAAATCTGGGGATGCTTTTTGAATGTTTCTTTTTTCTATTCCAAGAAAAAGTAGCCCTTGCATGTAATTCAAGTATTCTTGGTCCCTGATGGAACCAGTCAACTCAATGGCACATGCAATAGCCTACTCAACTAAGGGGAAAAATTGCACATTTTTGGGAGGGAGATAGGCTAACCGCCAAGAAGGATTTCCCAATTTCTGCGCTGAGAAGCTGACTTTGACCTAGAATTGTGCAATTTCTAGGCTGAGAAGTCCTGCTGGGCTGGATTACATAGTTTTTCTAGTGAAGGGTGACAGGAAAATTTGCGCAATTCTGGATCCCATTAGGCTGCCAAATAGAATTGTGCAGTTTTTGGAGGGAAGGTTGGTTCCCCTCTAGAATTGTGCAATTGAGGGAGTTGTTCAGCCTGCAACTCGACCAAGTTGAGAGAAGAAACTTGTGAGGGGGTGCAGAAAGCCATCATGCACATGCTGGAAATCCACTAGAAAGTCCTTGAAGCTTGTGTACTTGACAAGGCAAGACATGCTACTGTGGAAGGTTGGTAGGCAGGCTCCAAAACGAAGCTAAGGAAAAAATTTGGAGAGTGCTTGTAGCTGCTACAACAATTTGATAATTACCTGTGATGTTCTTGACTTCTTATTACATTTCCTTTATATATTCTTTCCTTTTAGTTCATCAAGCAATTACCAAAGCAATAGAAAATAAATTAATGGACACCAGATATATGCACATAGAAAGGGAAATCTCCCTCTCTAGGGGAAAACCCAATCAGTAATTCTTCCTTCAATATTTTTCCTTAAATAAACCAAGACTCTAGACTTTGACACAAACTTTCCTCCACAACAAGTCAGATTTCGTCTTCCTTTACAGATGATCCTATTTGGCCTGATAGCAATATCAACATTATGCATCACTTTATTGTACCTAGTAAATTCGACCTTGCTTGGGAGACTTCAATCTTGGCTGAAAGACTTCAATCTTGGCCCAATACAACTTCTTGAGGCAGCAACACGCAACAAAAACAACTTTGACCTATACTTGCTCTAGCAGTAGCAACATGCAGCAACTTGCAGTGGAATCAACAAGAGAACTTTGATCTTCCAATCTAGGGCATGAGAGAGAGAGATGCACCAATATTTTTATTTTTATTTCTTCCTTCACCTTCAAAAACTCGCACTTCTTTAGCAATTTTCCTTTACTTCACACTTTTCCCAGCTTCTAGACAGATATTGAACTTGCATGAGATGATCTCCTCCAAATGAAGTGGAACTCCTCCTTTTATATCCATTCGGTGAGGTCAAATAGCCTTCCTTGAGGCCAACTTGATCATCTCAAGGTTGACTTGGTATGGAGGAAATATATTTCATTTTTTACTCAAAACTAAACCTTTTTATATGATTCAAAAGCCAAAGAAGGGTCTCTTTTAAAAGTACAATGGCTTCATTAATGTCGAATAGATCCTACAAGTTCTCAATGGAGACTTTGATCTAAAAAATGATGACCCAAGAATGAAACCCATGGCTTAATAAGTTATAATAATAATAATAATAATTTTCTTCTTTATTCTTTTGAAAAGTACATTACATGATGACTCAAATACATTGTTGGGCATGGAATCCCCCAACGATATGTTTTGGGGCTCAAAGCCCAAGTTTGACCCAATATTGTTGTAAAGTCTCTGCGAATTGCGAGTGTGGAAGTATGTTAGAGTCATAGGGTTGTCTATCCTAGTTTTGGATGTAATGCTGGCCTACACACGGTCCGCGGACCATGGGATTGTATAAATAGAGCGATGCTCTAAGTGTAAAAGAGGGAAAATAAGGAATAAGCAATAAAGAGGCGAGGATAGTGTCCAAGTGACTAAGTGTGACTTGGGTCATAGGGTAGGAAAAGGCTCTGCAGTTGAGTGCGCAGAGGCCTAGTAGTTCGCAGCTGAGTGCGTGGACCCCTGCAGCTGAGTGTGCACAGTGGATTCAAGTCTGTAACCGAAGAAGAGATTAATGAAGAAAGGTTTTATTACCAATTCGTGTATTTGTTCTTGGATTAATGCATGGTTGATGTAAATTGCAACTATAATGTTTTTTTTACTGCGCGCACATGTATGAATAATTCATATTGCTAAATGTAAATTAACACATACAAATAAGCTAAGTTAATCAACTAACAGTAGAATACTAGTAAGGACTTGGGTAACAACAGTGCTCAGCCCCTGAGTAGGGTTGCGTGAAGGTATCCATTTTGGCTGCGAGGTACGGGACAGTGCATGTAGTGACATGTGCGCAGGGTCTAACCACAGACCACTTGAACTCATCAAACATCTCCAGGGTGCAGAAATGTAGTTCTAGCACCCTCCCATACTACTTCTGGTGAGACCTCAGTCTACGCTCCGCGGACTATTGTCGAAAGGGCCAGTAGTACTAAGATTTGTTTAGCTAAATCACCTCTGAACCTAGGTCAGGCCCCAATAAGCCAACAAATGGTTCTGTTGTCGGGATTGGGATCTGCATAAGAGATGTCTGGTGTCGTGTCATTGGAATCCGATAACGAAAGAAATTGAAGGGTGGTTAAACAGAAAAATTCACGAGTTCGTAGCATAGGAAAATAGGAATCCGCGAGTATCTAAGGAATAGTTGTTAGAGCGCTACTTATATATGGAAATCCATGAAATTTTCTTCGCATCCTTCCCCTCTGGATTGTATGAGTGGATCGAGAAGCTAGCAGATAGTCAAGTAAGGTGTAGGCTCAACAAACTGATTGTTTGGACTCAAGAGTTGGTGCACAAACTAGAAGCATCAAAAGATAAGATCGTGTGAGTTGTGGACCATTAGCTCGATCGAGTTATAGGAGGGTTCATCATCAAGTTCGTGGTAGATACTTCAGTTAGCTACAATAAGGCAGAATGACGCTTCCTCAAAGGACCACGGGGTAAGTACGTTAAATCTTTGAACACTTGGATTAAAATGCTACTATGTGAAAAGCAGGTTATGAGAATAAATTAACGTTTGGGGCTATGCAAAGTGGGAGGATCTGTAGAAACGAAGGTAGCATAAAGGTAGAAACTAACCCCTTGGTTTCACCTCGGCAAGAAAGTGAGGAAGTCCTCATGAAGGTTTCACCAAGGAGTGCGATTAGTCTAATAAGGTAGCGAATTCTGCACATACCACGTCCACCTACACCACCACCAATTTCACCATATTCACCCCCATCTTCACTCACACCACCTTCGCCACCACCACAGTTCAATATGGAGAGCAAAATAAAGTTGTCGGTGTTGAAAGGCTGTCTGGGAAGCGCAAGGAGTCACAAATGACAACATAAATAAGGCAATGCTGGTAAGCACATTATAGGATCACACACTGACGTGGTACATTAAGCAATCCAATGACAATCCAAATGCATGGATCAGATATCCAAGCTGTGCTAAACAAGGAATTTAGCAAGCCAAAATCAGAGACATAGTTGATTATCAGATTTAATGAAATCGTGATGCTTTTAGGTGGGACCCTTTGGGAGATGGATCAAAGACTAAAGTGTATGACTCATGAAGCCAACATGACCTTGACAGATGGACAACACCACGCATGGTTTGAACCATCACTAACAACGCTTCTAAGAAACACATTGTCACAACAGAAGCTATTGACTCAGGCCGAGGCTTTAGAGATCCTAATGAGACTGCACAAGACCCCGATACAAGATCCTAATTTGGGAGTCCAATAGATCCTCACACGGTTGAAGAATTTGTGTCTTGAGATGTAGATCCTGAAACAAGACAGGACAGCTCACCCAGAATCATGTGAGGAGGTATGGTGCATAAAGTGCAAAGGCCACGGACATGAAAAGGACCATTGTCTAGTCTTCGCAAACTACCTAGCGGGAGGATGGCCAATGTCATTGAGACTGGAGGCACAAGTAGGGACAAGCATGACACCTGCATTATGGTGTGCAATTTGTCAGATAGGAGGGAAACATGCTACAGATAACTATGATCTATTATAGAGGTATACGCAAATGTCCAAGCAGTTATTCTATAATTTTTGTAGCTCGGTAGGCCATGATGAACGTACCTGTAGAAGTTATGAACTGATGATGGATCGGACTCCTACCTATAGGGTGCAGACCAAAATGCGAGCCCTCGATCAAAATGTAGGGATGGCATGCACTGGATTTCAAGCGCGCGGATGAGGTCAAGGTGGAATGGGACCAAGAAGGGATTGCGAACAACTGATTTGTTACAATTGTAAAGGGTCAAGGCATTATGCCCAGGATTCTATAAATCCGATGAGAACATCATGTTTATATTGTATCTAGTTTTATCATGAGGCGGAGGATTGCCCCACACTGATAGTGAGGTTGCGTGATAAAGGCATACTCCAGCCTCCCCCGACTCAGAACCTGCAAATGATGATGTCTGAGTTGTGCCAGGAGGACTTGAATGTAAACATCGTGCTCTGAGGCGGTATCATGACAAGAGATGACAAAGGTAAGCAACCGGAAGAGAGTTCTTGGGTTCGCAAGGCTCCAACAAAAGAACCAGAGTTTGATTTGGAGTGCATGAAGGAGACATTCATGGAAGCTAAGAAGAGCTTCACAGAGGCCTCCATTTTAGGTAGTAAAGACAAACAAGAACTGGAGATGGACCCATCAATGCTTACCACCCTTTTGGAGACATGCATGAAGCTGTTGCTCGATAGCAAGGTTATGAAGGGACTACAAGAACTCATCACTAGATGTGCTGGATCAGGGGAACCGTGCGTAGTCCGGAAGCTCGGGAAGCACACAACGCGAATAGGAAGGGAGATGAGATTGACTGCAAACATCAGGGAATATAAAATGGATTAAGTGATTTTGGATATAGGATCAGACACGAACATTCTGTCAAAGCAAACATGGGAACGCATGGGCAAGCCCACGTTGCAATGGTATCCTATTCAATTGTGAATGGCAAACCAGTAAAAGATCCTACCGATGGGAAGATTACAGGGAATAATGGTAGATATCGAAGGTGAAAGCGTGCTTAGATTTTGAAGTGATAGAGATTATGGATGATAGCAATCCCACAATATTGGGAATAGATTGGGCCATTGATATGGACGAAGTGATAAATCAAAAGAAGTGCAAAATTATTTTTGAGAAAAAGTCACTCTGCATAGTGGTACCTTTAGACCCTGCGGAAGGATCACGCTACACAAAGCCAGTGCACGATGAGGAGAGTGATGACAATCTAGACTGTATCTACAATATAACCGCTCGGGAATAGGATTGGGTGAATCCTATAGTGGATGGCAAGATTTGATGGGAGCATGAAAGCTCTTGCACATCAGATTTGGACGAGGAAATAGAACGATGTAGAATCAGTTACATGAGGTAACGACACTCAATTGTAACATGATGGTAAGATCACTGCACTGTGTGACAATAGAGGTAAGAGATCTTCCTATGTATGATGGGTTGAGCAAGGTAGACGATTTTCTGAAAAAGTTTGAAAGAGAAGTACCGAAATAGCAGCGCTTAGACGGTCTAAAATGGGCACTACGTGCTATGCCCGCAAGATGGTGGGGTATGCATCAAATAAGTTTTGAGGACTGGCGTGAATGCATAAGGCTGATGCTTATACAGTTTGGAAAGCCTTAGCTATGGATGGAAGCCAGGTATGATGGAAGAAACATCCTACATGCCTGCCTCTCCAGATGGGTATAGGCTCATGGTATGCAACCTGCATGAACGCACACCGTCCTCATGATAAGAACCGGGACCAATAAGCAAGAGATGGCAAGACGAGGGTGTGAATGACGAAGTATGATAAGACCAAGCATGCTAAATATTATCCATGGGGAAGC
The DNA here is from genome assembly GCA_031772625.1 of Pinus tabuliformis. Classification (NCBI taxonomy): domain Eukaryota; kingdom Viridiplantae; phylum Streptophyta; class Pinopsida; order Pinales; family Pinaceae; genus Pinus; species Pinus tabuliformis. Next base: position 276,364,001 of record CM062815.1, on the reverse strand, counting down.
CTTTGACAAGGTGTATGAAGTGTTGAACATGGTCCACCATGTGAGACGCTTTAACTAGGACCTATGCGTACCAGTGGCTCTATGGGCTTATAGGACCATGTGCAAAATCCTGACCGCGCGAGCACTTTCGAAGCTAAATTATGAAGCTAGGGCTGTAATCCCTATGGAGTAGGAGAAGCCTAGTCCATGCATAGCAACACCCATAGATATAATGGTTCGCGAAGCCCGGAATGAAGGAATCACACAGCTGCAAGAAACAAAAGACATTGGACTTGAGGAAGAAATCCGATGGGGAAACTTTAGACCCCATGAACTTGAAAAAGAAAGGGTACAATTAAGGAAGAAAAGCACTATGATGGACACGGAGGTCAAGAAGCTGGAAGATGGGATACAGGAGCATTTCTTGTCAAAAAAACTTGGATGGTAATGCAAGGTGCGTACGATCATATTGACAAGTTTGAGAACTATCGCCATGAATTGGTTAGTCTGCTACCTTGGCTTGGACCGCATATCGCCAAACGTAGTGACTAGGGTAGCGCATTGCAAGTAGTAAAGTGCGTGATGCTGACCACAACAATGGAAGGTGGGGATTCTCCGCGAACCATGGTGGAGGATGGGATGGAGCCCCACATGGGTGGTGTGACCACCTGACTAGCCGTAGGAAGGATAGTCTTAGCACTCCAGGCAGTTGAAAGGAAGTGTGGGACTATAAACTATTCTTCCCGAGAGTTGCACGATATTGGGGATGCGTGCAGAAGCAGAGTGTCATAGGGTCTGCGACTTCGTATGGAGGGTTGTGCTGCTACGTCGGTTGGCTGGAAAGTGACTGTTGAAGTTAGTATTCACGATGGCATGCTCGACTTGAGGCCAAATGGAGTGGGTAGCAGGCATTTAAGATGCGATTTATGGGCAAGATTTGGGAAAATATGCCGCTAAGAAAGCATTAATGGACCTGAATTGGGGGGAATGGTTGAATTCAAATTCAAAAGGCACTATAAAACACAAAGGGATACCCAGCAAACAACGCGTGGTCATTTGAGACTCGAGCGATTGAGCAGAGCCTTGAGCATTGAGAGCCGACCGATAATTGAGCCCCTGAATTTGCGAGTGACAGATTACAGCCGAGACACAATGACAACAACTAAGGATGGTTTGGGAATTGAAGAGGTAACCACCAGCGAGGCCGTGTAGGCCCTAAATATGGAGGATGCTCCCGAAGGTTCCGGGGTTGTAGCATAGATCCCCAAATTACCCTGTACACCAAGGCCCAAGAAAGATAAAGAAGCAATGGCCCTCGTATGCGTGTCCCCTAGGAACCCGTTGTGCAGCAAACTATCGATGACAGAGAAGGGGAAGTTGTCATGATAGAAATATATGAGGAAGAAGAATATTTGTAGGCCCTGATCATCGCAAAGGAAGAAGATGAAGGCATGGAGGAGGATATTCAACCTACACGCTCTGCAACAAAACTGCTCGCATATGTCCCTCTGTGGAAAGGGAAGACCAAAGTGTCAAAGGACCTAGACAAAACCAAGAGTTCACTGCAAACCTCGGTCCTCCTAGATGGCATTGTGTTTGAAGGCATGCACCTGGGTCGTCTCCCAACCATGAAGTTTGAAGATTGGGACCTTGCTGACTGCGAGAAGTACCCTCACCTAGAGACTGGGAACCTCATGAATCAGAACACTGCAGGGGTGGTGACAACGTTAGAGCTGCTAAAGTGGCTACGCGGTGTGGAAAAGGTTGGGCTGCTGAACTTATTATGGGTGCCGCATTTCCACCGCACTGCCATAACCATTTTCGTAATCAGGCAGCTGCTTTTCCTAGTGCATGATGGGTATCTATGGCTAGAGGAGCCTATCCCCATCACGGTAGACCTAATTCGCCGCATTTCTCAGCTCCCCTGCAAAGAAAAGGACCCCATGACCAGAGCCGAAGGAAAGGGTAGTGATTTGGCCCTTGCAGAAGCCATGAAGACGAAATACAAGCTGGAGAAGAAGAAGATGGGCTATGTCGTCTCCAGCATCAAGTATAAAGGGGTAAGTGTAGCAACCCAAATCTTGATTGGAAAAGTTATGAGGAAGTGCTGCACCGATGAGGTACCGGTGCCGGTGGTTGCACTGGCCAGGCAGTGTGCGAAGGGGGTCCAATTCAGCTAGTCTGAATACCTCTGCGAGGAATTTTTGAAAAATTATCATGAAGCCTAGGAACATGCTAAAACCTTCCACTATGCGTGGTTGTTGTTATCCATAGTGCTTATAGCAGGGGAACTACTGGAGGACAGTTAATTCCCCCCCAATTAACAAAGATTTACCAGAGGTCGCGAAGTATGCTTCACTCTGGGCCACAAAGGACATGAAACAGATACATGACATCAAAATATTCTAGTTGCTCATGGAGAGGAACATCCAGATGTGGATCAACTAGAAGCCGCAACTGCCGCCCACGATGTACAATAGTCTGCATAGTTTTGCAGACTTTAAAGCTAATATGCACAACATTTTTATCAGGGCATGTAAGGATCTGGCGAAGCAGTGGACAAAGCTACCATTTGTAGCCACTAACGATGCCATTTTTACTATCTTGGAGACATGGCCTTTGGAATGGCGCACCCCATATCTTACAAAACTTGAGAAGGCAGAAGCACAGAAGAAGAAGGAAGATGCCAAGCTATGTGTCACATAATTAGCCGAGAAAAGGTGGAAGGAAATAGCAACAGCTGAGGTAAGGGTAGTGCACTATTCTCAGACCTTCGAGGGAGTGGAAGGTTGTACCGCTTTGTTGGAGCAAGCACTTGAGGTCCTCATAACTCTGCAGGAGGACCCCAACATCCTACACCTCGAGATAGAGGTGTGAGAACTCCAGTAGCAATACGAAAGTGTCTGAGGAATTGCATAGATAATAGTCCTCACTCAGCGACTTGCGAGGATGCAGCAAGCTAAGGCACTGAAGGAACAGGTGGACACGGCGCGACATAAGTAGGGAGTTCTCAAACCATGCGTCTAGCCATGGATTGACGAGGATTTCACTATCACAGAAAACATCAAAGGAAAGCTTGCACACATATAGGGAATGCACATGTTAATGTAGAGAAACACCCTAGACACAGATGTCATGCAATAGATTCAACAAGCAGCGGCTAAGTGCACTGTCGACACCAACACCGTTCAAGGATAGTTCGAGGAACTTTGGGCCAAGATCGACACGCTGAGAGAGTGACTCAAGGGCAAGTGATGATGTTTTTTCTGGGGGCCTGTTGGGCATGGAATCCCCCCACGTCATGTTTTAGGGCTCAAAGCCCAAGTTTTGACCCAATATTGTTGTAAAGTCTCTGCGAATTGTGGGTGCAAAAGTATGTCAGAGTCATAGGGTTGTCTGCCCTAGTTTTGGATGCAATGTCAGCCTATCCATGGTTCGTGGACCATGGGATTGTATAAATAGAGTGAGTCTCTAAGTGTAAAAGAAGGAAAATAAGGAATAAGCAGTGAAGAGGTGAGGATAGAGTCCAAGTGACTAAGTGTGTCTTGGGTCATAGGGTAGGAAGAGGCTCTATAGCTGAGTGCACAGAGGCCTAGTAGTCCACAGCTGAGTGTGCAGGGTGGAGTCAAGTCTGTAACCGAAGAAGAGATTAATAAAGAAAGGTTTTGTTACCAATTCATGTATATGTTCTTGGATTAATGCATGGTTGATGTAAATTGCAACTATAATTTTTTTTTACTGCGCACACATGTATGAATAATTTATATTGCTAAATGTAACTTAATGCATACAAATAAGCTAAGTTAATTAGCTAATAGTAGAATACTAGTAAGGACTTGGGTAAGAACAGTGCTCGCCCCCCTAGTAAGGCTGCGCGAAGGCAACAGTTTTAGCTACAAGGTTTGGAACAGTGCGCATAGCGACGTGCGCATAAGGTCTAACCGCGAACCACTTGAACTCATGAGACATCTCCAGGGTGTGGAAACCTTGTTCTATCACCCTCCCATACTACTTCAGGTGATACCTCAGTCTGCGCTCCGCGGACTGTTGCTAAAAGGGCCAGTAGCACCGAGATTTGTTTGGCTAAATCACCTCTGAACCTAGGTCAGGCCATAATAAGCCAACATGCATTAACGAAGACCAAACCTAGTTACATTTTCTAACGCTCCTTTTTAACTAGGGAGGTATTCATCATATACAAGTAGAAGGAAGATCTCAACTATATGAACCATGAAGAATTTTAGGCACCATAATTCTATGGACTAGGTTCTTGAACAAGGCAATATATCTATTTATATCTCAAAAGTTTAGGCACCGCAATGCCATGGACTATATTCCTGACCAAGGAAATCTATCCAAGTGGGACTAAGATGGACTCAAGATTTCAGCCTCTATAGGCACCATCAAGCTTACATACTAACCATCAACCCAGGGATCGAAGTGTGTATCCAAGGTTAGATCTCTATGACGAACACCACCTTCTCAACTTCAGGACCTAGACATCAACATAAAGTGCCAACCAGATGTCCTCCCAAGCAATGCTTTGCTCACAAAGCCTCAACACTCCTTGATATAGAAAATTAAAGGAAACAAATCTCTCCTAATCAAATAGATCGGTAACCATCATGTTATCAAAACCTTCGAGGGATTTACCTTTTCAGACACAACCCCAATTAATAATATTCTTCTCATATTCATAAACAAACAAAATCCTTTGGTATTTTTCAAACAACTGATGTTGCTTCTCAACGTAGTAGGACTATCAACCGAATCGTTGAAAAAATATTCCTCAATCATACAATTTCCTTTCCTACTTTACATGCAAAAGCATATCCTTCAAAATGCATTCTCCAATCAAAACTATGCTATGCCCGCCCTCTTAACTATGGAGATTTCTTCTATCTAGACTCCCTCTTAATATCAGGGAGATCTATTCTATCCAGGCTACCTCTTAACCTAGGGAGATAAACATCTTTGATTGGAGAATATTTCATGGATTCCATCATTCATATCATATTTATTCATATATCATGCTTATCATATCAACTTTTCTTATGATCATCCTCACCAACTGGAAGATGATGTACCAACACAACTTAGATATCAAGTACAACCAAAACGATAGAAGCATCAAGCTAGCCATATAAAAATCTTATAATAACGAAAGCGTTATACTTTACAAACATAATCAACAAGAGATTATATTTCAACTTCTTTCCCTAAAACACATCAATAGCTAAAAATGTTCATCTAGGGTTTCAATATTCTTTCAACAATATGACAAGTTATTTCATATATCAAAACCTAGAAACAATTCAAACAAGTTATGTGTATGAAAACTATCATATGTTAGGCTCCTCACTAGGATTACATACCTATCCTAGAATTCATACAACAACTTCAACAATAAAAACCAATCACAACCTAATCAATAACATAACTAACTTCTACTAGGGTTTGATGTACACCCTAGATTTCTCATTTTCACAATATCAACAATCACTATATAGATTCATAGATTCCAAATTGTCATATCACACATATTAGAGAATTTAACTACTACTAGGGTTTAGTTACAAAACCCTAGATTTCTCAAACAACATCATCCTAGAATATGAAACTCAAACAAGGGCTTATATTAAACCCTCAGACTTATGACCATCAATAATTGGGTCAACACAGATATCTAGGAATTCATAAGCACATCATATGTTAGATACCATTAATACATAAGGCATAAATAGACCTAGATCAGGCTAGGGATTCAACCAATGGACACATACAATGGTTTTTCTTATAGGCTAACCAAACCTTAAATATATAGGGCTTCATAGCAAAGAAAACCCTACTATATCAAAACTTCAAAGGTTTTGGATTTCAGACAACACCATTTTAACCCTAACAATTTAGGGTTTTCATGATCATACCAAAACCCTAAACATGACATCATCAATATATCAAACATAATAGGAATTTCCCAATAACCCTAAAAAGGCTAGGGTTTCACACATTTTCAACATACCCTTACGTTAGGCTTTTCTAGAGAATTTGTCTAGGTTTCTATAAGAGCAATCAAGTATGTAGGGACGGTAGTTTTATCAAATGATGAATTACCCAAAACAAGAATCATTATGATTCATTATAGCTATGCATAATGATGTTAGTAATAAATATCAAATGAATAAACATTTATTATAAAGAGATCATTTTTTTGTACTTTAAGACATACCTTTGCTCCTTGAAAAAACCTTGTCTTAGGAGGCTCTCTTTTATGCTCCTTGAGAATTTAGTAGATGTTTTCCTAATCAAGACAATAGAGGTAGAATGGGGATTATTATTTAATATAACGAAAACTTAAATAAGTACATGAAACCAAAAACTGAAAATAAATGAGCTACTTATATTTGGGAGATGTTGAGGGCTCCCTCCCAAGCTTGAGGGATACCTATAAACTTATAAAAATAATAAAAATGTCTTTTCCAAAAACATGTTAAAAATTATAAATACTGAACATCAAAAATTCAAAATAGACTATCTAAGACTAAAAGTGAAGGACTTAGTAGTGTAATTCCCTTATGTCAGATTCTCTGGGTTTGGATTTCTTTAGGTCTTCTTCTTTAGCAATGTTAACTTGATCTCTTGCTCTCTTCCCATTCCTTGGATTGTTGGGAAAGTCACTCTTGTAGTGACCCTTCTTATGAAATTAGTAGCATTCTACTTTAGACATCCCTATCTTCATTTTCGGTCATTTCGATTTCTTTATGTTTCCTTTCTAATGAGAAGTATAGGAATTTGAAAATCTTTAGGGTTGGAAACTAATGGGATACTTAATTCTTCTTAACTGTAAGAAGTCCATAGTTCTTCAAAAGTGGGAGCTTCCTTCCAATTGTTAAGTCCTACAGCAAATGCACCCCCATGTAGGTGGCAATCCTAATAGAACAGTGATCACAAGTTCCTTGTGTGGAACAATTTCATTAATGGCTAGAATCATATATTATTCTTGTTATTTTCCCAAAGGAGGAGGCCACTCTGTCTTCTTTAGTCATACTTGTGGTCCTTAGTTCATTATTCAAGTGTGATACTTGACCAATGTTCTTAATAGTGAATAACTTTGATAAGACCTTATACATATCTTGAGCAAGGTTAATGCTGGCTATGAATGGGACAAGGTTTTCCTTTATTCCTTCTATAATTAGAGTCATGCCCACTAATTCTAATTCTCTGAACTTCACTTTGTCAACACCACTTGAGTCTTATGTAGTCTTCTTTACTTTTCCTTTACCCAAGTCTAGTACCTTGTTCTCTTCAAGAATGAGGCCAATCCCCTTTTTCCAAGAGCTGTAGTTTGAGGCTCCTTCAAGTTTGTTCTCTCCCTTGATTGTCTTGGGAATTGTCTTTGAATATAATATACGTCTTCCCTTGAATAATCCTTTTGAATGATTCCTTGATCGAGTACTTGAGACTGCATTTTTATTCTTTCTTCACTGAAGTTCTAATACCATGTTAGAAAATTAGAAAGGTAGAAATATTTTCTTATATTTGATAATTACTTGTGATTTTCTTGGTTTCTTATTAGATTTTATTTATATCTTATTTCCTTTTAGTTCATCAAGAAATTTCCAAAGAAATAGCACATAAATTAATGGACACCAAGTATAGGAACACAGCCAAGGAAAAACCCCTCTCTAGGGGAAAATCCAGTCAGTAATTCTTCCTTCAATAGTTTTCCTAAGAAAACAAAGACTCTAGACTCTGACACAAACTTTGCTCCACATCAAGTAAAACTTCCTCTTCCTTTGCAGATGATCCTATTTGACTTAGCAGTAGTTGTAGTAGTAGCACCACTATGCAGCACTTTCTTGGACACATTAACTTAGACCTTGCTTGGGAGACCTTGATCATGGTTGAAAGACTTCGATATTGGCCCAATACAACTTCTTGAGGTAGCACCCAACAACAAGAACTTCGAGCTATACTTGTTCTAGTTGCAACAACATGTAACAACTAGCACCAACATCAACAAGATAACTTTGATCTTCCAATCTAGGGCACGAGAGAGAGAGAGAGAGAGAGAGATGCACCAAAATTTGTATTTTCATTTCTTCATTCAATTGACCAAACTTGCACTTCTTTATCCCTTTTCCTTTATTTCTCACTTTTGCCAGCTTCGAGAGAGATATCAAACTTGCTTGAGATGGTCTCCTCAAAATGAATTTGAATTGCTTCTTTTATAGCCTTTTGATGAGGTTGAATAGCTTTCCTTGAGGTCAACTTGATCATCTTAAGGCCGACTTAGTGAGGAGGAAGCATATTTAATTTTTGACTGAATACTAAACCTTTCTATATGATTCAAAATCCCAAGAAGCGTCTCTTTTAAAGTTATAATGACTCTATTAACTCAGAATAAATCTTGGAAGTCCTGAATGGGGAATTTCACCTAAAACATGATGACCCAAGCATGAAATTCATTCTTTAATAACTCATAATAATAATAATAATAATTATTATTATTATTATTTTCTTTATTCTTTTGAAAAGTACGATTCAAAAATATTAATGAAGACCGAACCTAGTTACGTTTTCCAACACATTGGGGATTGATATTTTACCAAGGGATAGGTTGTAAAAACACCCCGAGCATATCATTTGAGGGTGAGCCATATATGATCGAAGATTTAAAAGAGACTCAACATGCACATCTTCTCATCTGGCCCTCGTTCTAGCACCATTTTGTTGACATTGTTGTAAATTCGTCGACCAAGGGGGTCTCCCTGATGTGAAGTCCCAATTATACCTAACACCATTTAGAATAGGAGCCCCATTCGGGACATGAACCCATCTACCATGTATTATATGTTTTACTTGGCTACAAAGTTCAACACAATAGAGTTATGCATAGGTAATCTCAGATCAAAAAGTGAGTATTCCTGATGAGTGTTCAATTATATGTGTGTCAAGATTCTTCTACTATGGAGGGAGAGGAAATTGATCCTCTAGGAGAGAGGTAATAGTACCATCCTAGTAAACACACACAAATACAAAAAAAATCCATCTAACATCTAGTGGAATATTCGACAAAGATGCGATGGTTATTGCAACCATTATAAATAAGAAATATGTGTCGAACATCCAGTGGAATAGTCCATAATTATGTGACAGCTATAGCAACTATTACCACACATTATCAATATGATAAGTACTAAAATAACCAAAATAGTTTAACTAATTTAGGACAGTTGAAGGAAAACATGAACTACAAACATCCACAAAATAGTCTTACAAATATTCATAATCCATGCAGGAAGGACATGCTCATCATGAGGCTTATGATATTAAGTAAAAATCACAAGACACGTGTATACAATGAACACCACTAGCCCCAATAGTGGAGCATTGGAGCCAATCCTTGCTCCCCAAAAATAACTAGCTTGCCTCTCTAATGCTTGTGGGAGGAGGCAAGGTGAAAATTCATTTTTTTGTACCATGAGGGTGTATATATAACAAATGGGGTAATCCTTCACCTCCCTTGTGACTCTTGAGATACCCTCATGACTGTTCAACTTCTATATGACCTTTTGAATTTGAACATGACATTTCACATTACATGAATGGCTCTTGGAATTCCACTTTACATTACATTTCTCCAATTTTGACTTACATATTTCACTAAATAATGTGGCACATGATGACTCATGACATGAAATGACATGACAGTGTTGATATGGACTTGCATGATGACATGGAAATGTCAAGCCATTATTTGTTTCTACGTTCTTTTTTTCTTCTAAAGGATGGATCATGATCTTCTTCCTTGTCCTCCAAATGGATTACAAATGAGGAGTCTTTAGTTGAACTTGATATCCAACTGCTATCTCAATTTGATGTCACTTTTCCCTCTCTTGAATGATCAGCTAATGAAGCATCTTCTGGCATGATCTCCTTCTCCATCTCCTTCATCATCATCTTGCCATTTTATACAAACTAATATGCTTCTACAATTCACTCATGACAAGACGACATTAGTCTCATGAACCCCTAGTCTAAGGAGTTGGGTGATGATCTACTTACTGAGGCAAAACAAGGTGGTAGGCTGAAGGAGAGGCTTAATGAATACACAATTGTACATTTGAGGTAGTCAATGACAAATATTGAGCCTTGAGACTACGCAATGTGGAGTTTAAGCTCGATTGGGTAAGAATATTGCACAATTTTGGAAGTTAGTCAGCCAGGATGAGGGGTTTCACACAATTTCAACCAACTATGCAGTTCTGGAAGGTAGAGGAGGCTAGGTAATTGTGTAGTTACGCAGCTCAACAGCTCAAGGGTTGGGCTTGAGGTCTAAGACTGTGCAATGCGCAGTTTAGGCCCGGATGGAGAGCATGAATATGCAGTTTTAGAGGCCAAGGCCTGGGTTTTAGCACTAAAACTATGAAATCCATAGTATTAGAAGGAAATGAGGCTAGGTGATTATGCAGTTGGGAATTTCAGGAGCTCAAGATTGAGGCTTGAGGACTAAGACTACACAATGTGTAGTGTTGGCTTGGGTAGAGAGAAAGAATTCACAGTTCTGGGACTCAGGGGCTAGGCTTGAGAATTGAGATTATGAAATGTAGAGTTCTGGGAGCCAGAGACTACACACTACATAGTGCCAAGAGTTAATGTTTCTTCTTGAGTACTGAGGTTTCGCAGTGCACATTTCAATGGGGGTGGATGAGGATGAGTGGCCCGGTCAGGAGTTTTTGTAATTTTGACTATGTGTTGGATCAATGAGGAGGAGTTGAATAAAAGCAAGACTTGAACATGATCACACACTTAGTTCACTTGATGATACAACATAGGCCACTCAGAACACATGACCAACATATTTTCCTCAATGCAACAACTTTGCGATGACTCCTACCAAGTGTGACACAAAAGATACACTTTGCGACAAAAGCAGCAACACTTGTGTGACATTGCTTGAAACATTGGAAATGAGTGTGAAAAAAGTCTACATGATAAATATAACTCATTATCACAAATATTCCCCTTGAAACAAGTGAGAACTACATTTTACAAAATAAGAGACAATTTCCACACCAAAAGATGACACTTGCAACATGACAATAAAAGTGTGAATGACAGTGAAAGAAACACATGCCAAAACAAAGATAACTTGAGAACGAAAGTAATTAAAGTGAGATCAAGAAAAAGCGATAGAAAAAAGTATGAAAATGACACTCGTGAATGCAAGAGTGCATCAAAGAAATGGTTTGTTAAACTCATCGAGATAGAAGTATAAACGCAGCTAGAAGTGAGAAATTGTCAATATCAATGTGCACTGACTATTGACATGGATTGATCATAGTGCAAGAACTATCTTGATAGACTATGCTAGGCTTATTCAAGCTTGTGTGTAGGAGTGTGCTCATGAATTCATTATAGACTAATCATATTCAAGCAAGTTACTTTGACACGCATGATCGAAAAGGGAGTTCAAATACTTAATAGAGCTAGAAGTGACTACGAAAAGGTTGATCGCAATATTGATGGTAGGATCCAAAATTCAATTATAGGTGATGTTTTGGAGGGTGTTTATCATAGCAATAACAGAAGTCAAACATAGGTTTCTATCCTCACCTTAGGTAACTGAGTTGGTCACCTTATATACTGTGATACACCAAAATAACATTCAGGGAGATTTCATGCCCGTACATAAATATGTGGTTCTCCAGGGTGGTATATTATAGTTCATAGATGTTTGGTAAACCTTTATGCCTAGATTACCATTTTTTATTTATTTTTGTTGTTAATTTTTAAAATTTACTAAAACAACATGGAAGAACAACACCCTACATTTTGTCATTCGCGTAGAATGAAAAATAAGCCTCCTCTTCCACCTAAAGCAACTCCTGG